>VXAX01002318.1:355287-860802 GCA_013399835.1 Leptocoma aspasia | reverse complement strand
GAAGGCGGTGCGGACACCATGGCTCGTGTGCTGAGCCGGGACCCGGTGGACATTGAGGTACCCACTCGCCCTGCCGGGACGTGCGGCTGTCTCTAGCGGGGAGGGGGCTGTGTCCGGCGGCGCCGGCGCCCGATAAAGTTTGGCGGCGTTAGGAAGTGTCTCGCCGCTGCTCGCCGGCGGTGCCCGGAGCCTCGTCCCGCCGCCCCGTTCCGTGCCGTGCCGTGCCGTACCGACCGGCCGCGGGCAGCCCTGGCACCGGCCCCTGGGGCTGTCCTGCCGTCCGGGCAGCCGCAGCCCTTGCGGGCAGCGCGGGGCGCACCGCTCCGGCCGTGCCCCTGTCCCCGTCCTCGCCACGGTGAGCGCGGCCGGCGCCCGGCCGAGGGGCGTGAGGGGGTGGCGCCCGGCGCCTCCCCTCTCCTCGCCGCCTCCCGTCCCTCCCCGGCGAACTCGAGGGCAGGGTGTGACCGGCCCCCGTCTCCCCGGTGAGGTCGGGCTCTGGCAGGGCTGCTCGGGGGCCGTGACCTGATGAGCCCTGGACGGTCTCAAGGTGCGTGGCCGATGGCCTCGGGCTCAGCGTCCCGTAGCTGCCTATGGGCCAGCGGAGCTGTGCGGGACCCAGCTCATCGCTGTCCCGCCCTGAGTCCGCTCACGGACTGGAGCCGGTCTCCTCGGGCCAAAACAATTGCATGGAAGGCTGAGCAGGAGGCGGGAGTAGTACCCTTGCTGCAAGAGGCGTTCTCACCTGTGGCACTTAAGGTTTTTGCATGACATTCCTTGCTGCAGGTCGTACTGGGTGCTGGAAGTAGGGTCCGGACCTGGCCTTGGGAAGGCGGAGCTGAGGTGGAGTGTGACCAAGGCTGGTGCCGTGGCACACGTGGCGAGCTCCCGCTGGTGTTAGCCAGGTCGCAAGGTTGGACTTAAAGGTAGCATTTTCCCACCTTTCACAGGACATCACATTTGTCTGTAAACTTCAGCTCCTTGTGAAGAGTCTAGTAAAAGAGCAATGATAAACGAACTTGTGGTTGATAGTCTTGTTCTAGCCTGACACAACTTTTTGTTGTGGTATATCTTGAAGTGTAAAATGTTGAATTTAGTTTGGGCTATTGCAGCTCATTGAGGCCCAGACATAACACGCAAATACGCACAGCAAAGACGTGAACACATCACTAGGTCAGTTGTGACTGAATTTCATCATTAGTTCTTGTATTGAGTTTTTATGTCCATTCCATTTCCTAGCTGAGCTGCTGTTTAAACCATGACTAATGCCCAGAAATGGTCTTACAGATACTGTGATAAAACTGAAGCATGGAATGGGTGGGAAGAATGAACTATCACTGAAGTCTTCCTGGCAATTAGAGAGGTACTGTGGTGTGAAATCAGCACTGTCTGTCTTTTACCAGCTCAGTGTTTTCAGAGCAGCCAGTCTTGGATTTTTCTTCAAGCGTTAAAGTTCATTTTTCTATGACAAAGGTTTGATTTTAGTTGTTTAGGTTTTCGAGTACTTTCTTTAAATTTTTAATGCAAAATGTTTCTAGCATTGCATTTTGCATTTCTAGATACTTATGACTCAGATTCAAAGAACAATGTTATGGTAGGATCCTGTGTTGGTAATAGTATGCAGTACTACATGATTGAGGAGATGAGTTGATGGATTTTGAAAAGGCTAGTGTTTGCTTTATTCTGAGGTTTCAGATAGAAACTTTGGTCAGTATCTTACTGTATTTTTGTTTTCAGCAGTTATTTAAACTAGCAAGGAAATCAACGCAATCTCCTTCTAACCAAATGTAATGTCCTGTCCTTCCCCCATCTGTTTGAATAAATTTAGTCGTTGCATGGTTTGTCTCACAGATGAATATATCAATGATTACTAATAATCTAATTGCAGACCTGTGTGGTTTTTAGTTGGTTGGTTGGTTTTTTGTTGTTTTTTTTTTCTTTTTTCCCTGTATAGGACTTTATTTTTTGGGGGGAGGAAGAACTGCATTTTCAAAAAATGTATTTTATCTTTGTCTTTGAAGTAGGGACAGTGCCTGTTAGCTAATCCTATCATTGTAGATAAATATGCTCAGTAATTTGTTTGTTGAGTGGAGGAGTCTATCAATGTTAGCGCTGGCAGCACAACTTCAATGTTTTGGTCTCTTTCTTGGCTACAGTATAAAACTGAACCAATGATTTAATGAAACGTATCTCAATGGTTAGTATCTCAGATTCAAGTTCATATAATAAAATATTAAAAATTATCTCTGAAGTCCTGGTGCTGCTTTACAATGTATTTAAATAGTTAAGGCTGAATAAAGCGACATGTCATTGGTTAAAGAAGAGCCAAGGATCTGTGCTAGAAGTAGCTAAAATCACTGATGGTTCTGCAAGTTATTTTACAGAAGAGAAATTCCAGGAAACTGTCCCTGAGGAATCTTATCCCTATTGCTTGGCTTAGCCAGCAGTTTCAGCCTCTGGACCTAACTAAAGAAGATGAATAAGTTACATAGCGAGTTGTTTTCCTAAAATCTGCTTTCCAAATTGTGGAAGACTAGGTGTGTTGTGATTTAAATATATGCTTTTCTCCATTCTATTTTTTTAACACTAAAATAAAAATAACACCCGAAATACCAAAACAAAACAACAATGCTTCCCTCAACTGCTGGCAATTCCACAAACCCCAAACACTGCCTTTTTTTAAATAAAGTCAGCTATCAAAGTGTGCTGCTAATACTCCTTGGACACTGATACTCTATGCAGAAGGAAAGAAAGGTTGTTTAAACATAGCTCCATGTGAAAGTACCTACCTTAGATTTATGGTATAAGGACTTGCCTTGGATTTTTGTTTATTATTTCTCTAAATCTTCACAAGAATTTTTGAAGTCTACACTATGAGGGCAGCATTCCCTTTCTAACTTGTGATGTGAAACCGTTAAATGTACATTTAAGCACCAGAGAATGTTTACAGACTTCATGTCAATTTCCCAGTGATACTCTGGGAAAGAAAGTCTTTCATTCTTTTGCCTCTTCTTTTGTTTCACCTGATTCCTGACTATCACTGTGTGTAAGCCATATATAATTACATCTATTGCAATCTTCAGGATTCTTTGAAGAGTTAAAGTTGTCAAATCAAGTACTTGGAAATTAATGAATTGCAAGATTGTTAAGGGTCGAATAGAATCTTGAATGACATTGTTTAGCATTCCCTGTGCGCTGTGTTTTCCTTATTGCATTCCAGCGTTGCTCCGCAGTCTCTGTCTCTGTACTCGGTGATGTTTGGGTGGTGGATACTTTCCAGCTCTTTGCCACCCAGACTACAATCTGGGGAGAAGAGTAGGTCTCCCAGTTTTTTGGAAGGGGCTTCTTTGCAGCAGAGTGGAGACACTTTGCCACACTGTTGTCACAAACCTGAAACATTCGCAGAAAATCAAAACCAGCCTCCCAACACAATTTAGTATGAAACAGTGGTATCATTCAGGTAGGCACTTCTCGTTGGGTATGTTTAAAGGGGCATTGGGTGTTAATGAGTGGGTAATTCCCTGCTAGACCAGCAGCTGGGTACCTAGAATGCTGTCACAGCTTTTTCCCACCATTCTACTGATGCTTGACTTGTGAGAATGAAATGAAAGTTGTGAAGGGCTAGAGCCATGCTCTGAAATTGCAGTAGGGCAATTGTCTGGGAATTATCACGGTGTGTCACTTTCATTTATAATGCAATGAACATTGTCACTATAACTATATTATGCTTTCTGTTCATTTAGCTTCAGAAAGTATAAATGGCTCTTAAAGCACGTATTTTTATGTCAGAAGTTATGTAATTCATCCACACATTTCTTTGCTGTTACTTCAGGATTTAGAGAAATGTTTCTTGAGGGCCAGACTGTGCCCTTTGGGTGCTGACCTTACTGAGAACACAAGAGGCCCCAGGAGTTCTTCAATGCTCAGCAGGCAGTGTGTTCATTGATTTTGAGTTCCTTCAGCAGCAAGTTCTACACTGCTGTCTGAAGGCCCTAATCAATGTGGGATGAGGTTATGGGGTGTTTGAGCAGCTTGCTGGTGGTACAAACAGCACACCTGCACTCAAGGGCTGCAGCTGGTTCCAGAGTCAGCCAGGGGAACAGAGTGCCTTGTGCCCTGCTTCCTGCTGCATTGAAGGGTCACTTGGGAAGTGCTCCTAAGTCTTAAGAAAGCATTATTGTACAGCCTGCAGATTCCATAGTGTTTTAAGTAGCAAGTTTGATAGCGGTGGCAGTCCTTCATTCCCTGGGATATACTTAGTAGCTGTTACGAAGCATGGGCTAGGACAGCAAGGTAGGCAAGTTTCACTTATCAGGCTTATTTTACTCCCAATGCAAATAGACAGCAACAGTGGGAAAACTGCTGGTAGAAAGGTATTTCTGAGAGCTAGGCTTGGTGTGCTCTCAGTGGGAAGCAGGGCAGGGATTGAAAAATAAGGAGTATATAAAAAACAGGAAACCTCCAGCTATATAACAGGGAACTCTACTAGTCAGCATGGCTCACAAAGTTGTTAGGCAAAGGTTATGTGAATAAATAACTGAAGCTAGCTTTCTTTGATCTAGGCTAAACTTTTATTTTAAAAGCCTCAGTTATTACAGTGTCTCTCTCTGTTGTAGATGCCTGTTAGTTTTTTGAAGTTCCATAATGAAGCTTTAATATGTAGAATGTTTTTATGCTACTGCTTTATAGCTTGTTGTGATGATCAGATGGCTGTTCCAGATTGATGGCTGTGTCATCCTAGGGTCATTTGACAAGCAGTCAGTGAGAAAACAAAACTTCCTATTTAGCTCTGTTTTTGCTTAATGAATTTCTCAAGCCTTTTCATTGTTTTAGTGGTTTTATTGTAATAAACTCTTAGCTGAGTGGAACAGCAATTATAGCATGATTGCTTAGACCTCGTGGAAGATTATAGACCACAATTATCATGTCTGTCTTAGAGAATTGAACAATGATTTACGCATCAGGTTAAAATTTGATCTGGCAAGTAGGAAGGAAAGTCTTCTGTGTGAAAAATTTTTTCTTTTCACGTTTTATATGCAAATCCTGTTGGTGCTCAAGGAATTATGTATGGTCTTGCCTCTACTGTCGATAGTCTGCCAGATTGTAGCAGTCAAGCCCTCCAAATAATTAAGTCGGGAAAAAAAATCTACTTGTGCTTTTCATTTTTCTTCAACCTTTGTGTTTTAATGTTACTTGTGAATTAAATTCCCATTTTTTCCCCATCCTTAAAATTTTTACTCCTTTTGTGAGGTCTTTAATGTAAGAACTGCTATTCCCACCCTTCTTGTGGCTGAAACTTAGGAGTAATCACTGCAGTTAGCAACTCTGAAAACAAGAAGGAACTGAAATTCATTTTCTTTTAGTTACAGAAATGAATTTCATGATGATTTTATATTGTAGACCAAACTGGAATTTTATTCTTTCCTCTGCTTAGTGTCACATCTTTTAAGAAAGTATAACTACATGCTGATATAAAAAGCTGATATCCATGAGGCAGGGTTTTGGTGATCAGCTGTGGCAAGAGTGCAGCACTGCAGGGTAGGCATTTGAGATGCATTTGAAAGGGTGCAGTTTTAACAGCAGGGCAGGACTTCCCCAGTTTTCAGTGCAGCCCAGAGGGGTGTGGCTGTGTCTGATGGGCTGGGATTTGCTTGGACCCAAGATTGCTTGGCTCTCTGCATCCTACTGGCCAGTGTACATATGTGGTGCAGTTTGTACTACCCAAAGACACAAGCTGCTGCTTTTCAAATTAACACTTTGAAAAATTCTACTGTCCATCCTATCCTATACCATTTTGTCAGTGTCAGTAAAATGACCCAGGGAACACGAAAGTAACTACCACTGGGTTGGTAACACACTTCTAGCTAAAATATTGAAAAAAGCTGAAATTCCTGGTGGCTGCAGACAAGCTGCATTGAATATGTCTTGTTTGTTCTGGCTATGCTAACCCTTTGACAGTGCTGAGTTCAAATCAAAAACTGCTTTCTCTCCCTCCCTGGTTGCCTGGCAACCTCCCTCCTCTTATTAGCATATGATTTCTATTCCTTTTTTTATTTCATCAGTACAGTGTTACACACTCTGCTCCCTGCCCTGTGCTGTCGCCTTTGAGAAGAGCAGGATTTGTGCCTTTGTATGAGACTTCGGCAAGTATGTGATTTGGCAAAGAAATCAAACATTTGGGATTAAGAACCTTTGGCCATAAATGCCTTATCAGAAGCTCAGAGGGTGGTGTTTGTGTGGGCATGTTTTTCAAAGTCTTTTCGTTTTCATTTGCTGTCATTTTTATACTAAGGGCAAAATTCTTGCAAATCAGCACAGCATAAATCTCTGGCATCTCTACATATGCAGAGCATCAGTTTGTGAAACCTGCCAACAGAGATTGGCTACACAGATCTTGGGGGGCATTTTGTCCTCTTGGTCTTTATGCAGTTCTGTAATGCAATATGCAATGCCATAATTCAAAATATAAATTTAAAAAAAAAGTCATGTATATCCAGGTCAAATTGTGATAGGGGAAGAAAGCAGCTAAAGAAGTAAGTTGGAGAATTGAACTACATTCTCCAGTTTTCTTCTCATAGTAATGCTTTTTAGAAACAAGAACATTTTGCCTTTCAGTTGGCCAGGTGTATTCTTTTATGAAATAACAGGTGATTCAGACTGGGTCTATAGTTTAAACTTCAATTTGCTTTTTTTCTGTTCATAGATTCTTACAACTATAATAAATACCCCAAATTCTTTTTTGCTATTGCATAGGGCAAAGGATGTAAGATTCAAGTAGGAAAAACAACAGTAACAACAAAAATTAGAAGACACAGTGAGGAGGGAATGACAAAGCATGTAAGTTTGAGGAGTGTTTATATCAAGATATGTAAAGGAGTTTTTTCTTAATATTATCCACATCATAAATCACAAATGAAATAATCTACTTTTTCAACATCCTTGTTCCGAAGGAGGGTCAAGTCTCTCAGGAAGTAGAGGGTTGCTAGGGTATGTAGGAAAAAAATTAGGGAGGCCAAAGCTCAGTTTGAACTTAACTTGGCAACTTTTGTAAAGGATAATAAGAAATGTTTTTACAAATATATTAAAGGCAAAAGGAAGGGTAAGGCCAACCTTTGCTCTCTACTGGATGCGGGAGGGAACTCAGTAACTGCAGATAAGAAGAAAGCAGAAGTGCCTAATGCCTTTTTTGCCTCAGTCTTTAGTGGGAAGCCAGCTTGTCCTCCTGGGCTGGTAGATGGTGTCAGGGAGCAGAATGGTCACCCTGTTAACCAGGAGGAGGCAGTCAGAGAACTGCTGAGCTGCTTGGATGTTCATGAATCTATGGGTCCAGATGGGATCCATCCCAGGGTGATGAGGGAGCTGGCAGATGAGCTTGGGAAGCAACTCTCCATCATTTACCAACAGTCCTGGCTCACCGGTGAGGTTCCAGATGACTGGAAGCTGGCCAGTGTGACACTCATTCACAAAAAGGGTGGGAAGGAGAATCCTGGTAATTATAGGCCAGTTAGCCTGACCTGAGTACCTGGTAAGGTCATGGAGCAGTTTATACTGAGTGTCATCACACAGAATTTACAGGATGGCTAGGATATTAAACCCAGCCAGCATGGGTTTATGAGGGGTAGGTCGTGTTTGACCAACGNATCAGGAATAGTGTGGCCAGCAGGACCAGGGAGGTCATTCTTCCCCTGTACTCAGCACTGGTGAGGGCACACCTCGAGTGCTGTGTCCAGTTCTGGCCCCTCAGTTTAAGAAGGATGTTGAGATGCTTGAGCACGTCCAGAGGAGGCAACGAGGCTGGTGAGGGGCTTGGAACACAAGCCCTGTGAGGAACGAGTGAGGAAGTTGGGGTGTTTAGCCTGGAGAAAAGGAGAGTCAGAGGTGACCTTATGACCCCCTACAACTCCCTGAAAGGTGGTTGTAGTCAGGTGGGGGTTGGTCTCTTTCTCCAGGCAGCACCTGACAGAACGAGAGGACAGTCTCAAGCTGCGCCAAGGGAAATACAGGTTGGATGTTAGGAAGAAGTTTTTCACAGAAAGAGCAATTAAGTTCTGAAATAGTCTGCCTGGGGAGGTGGTGGAGTCGCCATCCCTGGAGGTCTTTAAAAAAAGATTGGATGTGGCACTTGGTGCCATGGTTTAGTCGAGGTGTTAGGGCGTGGGTTGGACTTGATGATCTTGAGAGTCTCTTCCAACCTAGTGATTCTGTGATTCTTATGCTGTGGTCTGTTTGGCAATTTCACTCCTTTCCTCTGTCGCAATACATAGACCTTCCTGTGAAACATCTGGGTTCTTACTGTAGTCATAGATGCCTCTCTAAGCCAGTGCAGAATTTTTGGTGGTTTTAGGTCTCGCAGAAACGTCACCATTTGAATTAGGAGTAAGCCCACCTATAAAAGTATTTAATTTTTAATAATGCTTCTAATTTTTTAAGATATAGTTTCAGAAAGCATTCTTAGTTTGATAAATATTAATGTATGTGATGTTGGTATTTAATTTGTAGATTTTAAGTGATAAACACAATGAAGTTCTTGAAATGCCAAACCTTTCATCTCTGCTCAAGCCAAGGTTCAATTTTATTTTCAGTATGACATTTGCTGCCTGAAGTGTTACAAGTGACTTGACCTTAAAATTACGTTTATTTTAGTTCATTGAAATGGTTGGCCTTTCCAGTTCAACTTGACACCAACAGTGCAAATGGGAGAAGGTAGACATGCTTGCCTGTGACTCTATTTTAAAGCAAATTAAAAAGGTATCTAGATGATGAATCTAAATATTTCCATTTAGATGGGATGCTGGTCATCAGTTGAAGGCAATCATGGTACATTCTGACATTTTAATTTCAGGTTCAAAAACAATTATATATGTAATTAAGGAGCAAAGTGTCCAGGCAGCCAACCTGTCTGATTTACGTGTCTTGTTGGTGTGTGTGGTTTTTTTTAATAGAGGTATCTATGCACACCACTTTGAGAGTGTAGAAGGTGGAAAAATTGAAAGTTTGATTTTAGTTAATGTGTTCTTCCTAAGGACACTCTTCTTTCAAGTATCAGTCACACATTCAGTGTCATTAGGTTTGTATTTATCATGGAGATTGGACTCCGTGCCATTTGCAAAGAGGTTGTTGTGATACCTAGTTTATTTATTAGTATATTGCTGCATGTTTGCCTTGGTTTCTGATGTGACTTTGTTAACTGTGCTCTGAGAGTCTTATTTAAATTGGAATGTCCGTTGGAACGAACTGTCCTGGCTAGCTTTTTCTCAGTCAACAAAACATTTGGCCAGTGTGGAGAGAACGAAGCAGGCTGCTGAGCAGGAGATGCATGTCTCCTAAGGCAGGGATGTTTTGTTGTGCTGTGCACTCTGTGCAGGGCTGTCTGTCCAGCCTTGAGAGAGGTCCTCGTGCTGCCCAGCTGCATCTCTGTCAGTGGATTAAGGAATGAGAATATTGTGCTCTGAAGGGAGCCCTTTGCACTCTTGCGATGAAAGGACAGAAGGCAGGATGAGCTTCTGCGAGAGGAAAAAAGTGCTAATAAATATGTGGAGGGATCTATGGGGAAGGACAAATAAAATATACACTGAAAGCAAGTTATTGCTGAGTTTAATAATCACAGCATTTTCATGTCCAGCCGTGGCACTGTTAGCATCTATACTAGCATCTTGCTCATTATGAAATGCTTGGGTTTTCACTGATTGTGAAGGGCATTCTATGAAACCCACCTCTATTCTGCTCTTAACAATAAGCTGACTACTATTCCATCCAGGCATGTCTAGCATCCATGCAAAACTCCAGAATTCATTTGTGAAAGTAGGTAGAAGTGTTAGAATAAGTTATTAAAAATGTAGACCCATAATGGGAGTAAAGAAGATTGAAAGTATAAAGAGAGGTTTTACACCTGGAAGTTATTATAGTTATTTAGATAGAGCGAGAATAATAACCAATTGTTTTCTAAGATGTATGACACATTTATGAAAAACCTTGAAGGATAAATGGATCATTTTAGTATGCTACTTCCACAAAGGACTCTATGAATAAAATAATAGTGAGAGAACTCTCAGTGGATGCTGAATACTGCTAATTGATGAAATTATTACTTATTACACTGCAACTGAACTCTGCTTAGAAACACTATTTTCAGTATGATTTTTTGAAAATGACAGCTGAAATGTAAGAGGCTTTGTATTGAAAGTGAATAGTGATAATTTCTTGATATCTTTGAAATGAAGGATATTTCAATGACAGTTAAAACTGAAAAAAGTGTTTTTTCTTAAGTGCACAGATCATGGACTATGACTATGAAAATAAAATGAACTTTTCTGAAATCAATAAAGTAGACTTAATGTGGATTTATGAGGCATTTAAAAAATAACTTCAAGTATTCTATTTATAATAAAGCAGTCAATTATTTGTGTCAGCAGTTTTCATATTATGTCACATTTTAAGGTTAAAAATTAGGTTTGTGAGATGGAGTGTAGCCATCATATTAAGGAAAACTTAATTCTAGATTAAATCAGTATTGAAGAATACTGCTGATTTACTGCTCAAGGCAAAAGTGGGAATGAGTACCAGATTTTCCTTGGTTTTCTGTTGATGAGATTAGAGCCTGCTGTCCTTCTTGGTGTGTCTAGTTAGGTCTGTACACTAACTCTTGTGGATTGTTATCAGTAATTGGTGTGAGCATCTGCGCTCAAAAAATCACGTGTAGTGTAACATTTTGGAATATAATACGGGTGAATACGAGATCTAATTTTCACTGCTAAGATGAACTTCTCTGTTAATTTCAACAGACTTAAGCATCAGAGGGACAAAGTAGGCTTGTGCAAATCCATGCACACACTTGTGTGTGGATGTGTGTGTATGCGACAGGAACACAAGATTAAAAGTGGCTCCCAAACTTACTCTGTTTCTGTTTTAAAGTTGTGTTTTTATTGCCCTTTTTTCAGGTCCAATGGAAAATGAAAAATTTGAAAGATTTTAGTAAGCACGAACATATCTTTTCAAAACAGATGGAAGTGAGAAAGTGACAAAAGGGTTGGGAGAAAAAAAAACAAAGAAGATAACCACAACAGAAGCTGTTCTAGAATGCTGGTGATGAAATGCAGAAATAAAATGAATACAGAACAGAAAAAATGAAAATATTATCTCAGAGTATCTGTAGTCTGAGTAAAGTATCAGTAGTCAGCAGTAACCAATACTATGCTGAAGGGCCAGTACTCTTTTGTTAGGATAGGATATGATAGAAAAGAGTTTCTGGAAGACCGTAGAATAAGAACGGCTTCTTCAGTAAAGTAGAATAGCTTGCATGCTGCTAAATCATGGCACTAGGTGAGGAGATAAGATGAATTGATTTAGGAACCCCAAGAAGTATTTAGCACAAAAGCAAAGTTAGATAATTTTAAACTCCCAGCATAATGTTCTTTATACACTTAATCAATGAGCCCTTAGTGAAAAATACATAAGAAGTCTTGAGAGCTGGGCTTTTGGTGCTGGAACAGCATTCTTGTCATGTTCTCTGATTTGCTTTTGTAGTCTTAGCTGAACAGCAAATGAGTTCAACTTCTCATCCAGGTTTTCCTCCCATCCTGTGCAGGGCAAGGCAGGAACATGGGGATGGAGGCCTTCTTGTTCCAGGGATGACTCCAGTAATGATTAGACTATTTTACAAAAGTGTCTGTTCTTGTAATTATTTGTGACACTTGCCCAATTTTTTCCATGTAGTAAATGGAAGCTGGCAACTCATGTATTTGAGTAGAGGTAGGGGTTTAAACTTAGGTAAGTTTCAGGCTGAGAGCCATCCTCCTAGAAGCTGGTGTGTAAGTCCAGGAGGGTGAGAGAACAACTGTTGTTGTACAACTGGTTGTGTACCTCCTGTCTGTTTGGTGTTTTGTCACACTCATCTAAGGTGTCCTGCTTGGTGTACTGGCAGCTGTGAATCCCCCCTCAGGTGCTGTAAGAAGAAGCTTGATTGGGCGTGCAACTTCCACTCCTGGAGTTAGTCACCTGCCCTTAATTACAAAGGTTCTCTGTTTGTGAATGTAGGCCCTGACTCAGGAAAAGGGAGCAAACAATAGCTAAAAGAAGAGCTGACCTGAAGTCGAGTGGAAAGAGCTCAACATGACTTGGCAACATGACTTGACCATATCCTGAGCTGCATCAAAAGAAGTGTGGCCAGCAGGTCGAAGGAGGTGATTCTTCCACTCTACTCTGCCCTTTTAAGACCTCCACCTAGAGTACTGCACCCAGCTCTGAGGTCCCCAACATAAAAAAAGATGTGGCTTTTTAGAGTGAGTCCAGAGGAGAGCCAGAAAAATGGTCAGAGGGCTGGAATACCTGTTCTCTACAGACAGGCTGAGGGAGCTGGAGTTGTTCAGAAGAGATGGCTCAGGAGAGACCTTAGAGCAGCCTTCTGGTACCTGAAGAGGGCCTACACGTAAACTGGAGAGGGACTTTTTGGTTACAAGGACATGTTGTGGTATGCCAAGGCAGATTGGCTTTAAACTGAAAGAGTGGGTTTAGATAAGATAGTAGGAAGAAATTCTACACTGTGAGGGTGTTACGATCCAGTTTAAACCCAGAAAAGCAAAGTAAGCTAAATCTCNGCTGAGGGAGCTGGAGTTGTTCAGAAGAGATGGCTCAGGAGAGACCTTAGAGCAGCCTTCTGGTACCTGAAGAGGGCCTACACGTAAACTGGAGAGGGACTTTTTGGTTACAAGGACATGTTGTGGTATGCCAAGGCAGATTGGCTTTAAACTGAAAGAGTGGGTTTAGATAAGATAGTAGGAAGAAATTCTACACTGTGAGGGTGTTACGATCCAGTTTAAACCCAGAAAAGCAAAGTAAGCTAAATCTCTGTGTATAAACCAGAAAGAACTTAGAAGGTTCAAAATATACCAAAAATGAGATTAAAACCGAATGAGATTAGGTATTGGTGCCAAAAATTTGATATGTTTTATTTAATAGTAGAAGAGGCAAAGAGAAAAGAAAGAAAGAAAAGAAGTGTGTGTGGAGGGTGGGGAGACAGGAGAGAGTGGCAGGGGTTAGGTGGAAGCCTTATCACCCATGCGAGGGTCCCAGCGATGTCTCATTGCTCCCCTGCACTGAACTTCTTGGTGGTGAGAGCCCCCGTGCATGCCACGCCGAAGAGTACAGAATTCCCTGGATTAGTTTATGCTGTGGGCCCGGTGGGAACGCCCTCGTGCCTCCCTTGCAGGGGGCCAGTTGGGCACTGTCCCTTGCAACACTGAGGCTCTGTTGCATCATGCTGCAGTGCTCTGGCTCAGGGTCTGGGGACCCCTTTGGGTGGCCTTTGATGAGCTGTGTCACCCCTCTGCTGTGGATAAACTTTTCCCAGGGTGAAGGGCTCCTCAGCTGAGCTCCTCTGCACATCAGAGGATGGACAGTCACTGCCTCTCACCAGAGGCTTTCCAACACACACCCAAAGCCTCTCTCCCCCCACCCTTTGGTGCGAGGGTCTGTTCGAGCCTGGCAGCTGATAGCCCTGGGGCTGTCGTCTCCACCCTGAACGTATTAGGCTTGTACTTTGTGAATCCCCCATCCCTGAGTTAAATTTTATTTTTTAAATTTTTTTCCCCATTTTAAAACAAAAAGGAGAAACTGGCAACAGTTTCCTCTTGCCTTACTTGCATGGGCTGTCAAATTTTGTTGCTTGAAAATCAGGTGTGGGTTTGGGTTTTCTTTCAATTATCAGACGTTTAATAATATTTTATAACTTCACATGTATTTACTGTTTATAGGATACAATTAACAAATCCTTCACATTTGCATTTTGTTTCTACATGCTAATTCTTTTTTTCCTTTTTGATTAGGATGCTCTGATGTATACACAAAGTTAGAAAGTCTGTAGTCCCATTGTCAATTTTGCATTTTACCATTGTATTAAACAGTTGTTACTGGTTTTGGTAATTTTGGTAAGAAGAAGTTTGCACAGTAGTTGCAAAAAGGTAGGTTTACTTGTTACTTCTTCATATTGGAACAGATTTAGAGAGTCAGTACTGATAGATAGTTGGCATGTTCTTGGAACAAGTACAAATGTTCACATTTGTTTGAAGCACTGAATGTACTAGATCTTTTGGATGTATATTGTTAGTCTCATCCTTGCATTTCAAGTTCATTTATTGGTCTTTGAAAATCACCTTTTAACAAAGTTTTCAGAACATTGCTTTGCTCAGCTGAAATTAGTTCCGCTGATTTTGCCAATGATTAAACTTAAGCAGTATTAACTTCGCTAATTTCTCTCTGATCAAAAGTTAGTAGAGCATTCACTTGTCATTAACAGACGTGTCTCTAATGCAAGTTTGGGTTTTGCTTAAGCAAACACTCACAATTGAGGGTCCAGTTCAGAGATTCAATTATGGGGATACAATGGCCTTTTTTTGGTTCTGACAAAGTTTATTTTCAAAGGCAACTGAGCTTGCTTTGTCTTGTGATCTGTTTGTCTTGTAGAAAAATAGAAGTGAGATGTAAATGTATGTGTATGATAACGATCCTTTTTGCTGTGATCCTTTCAATAAATTACTCTGTGTGAGTGAGCAGTTACCAAGTAACATTTATATTCCTCATGTAACAGAGCAATTTAATGCGCAAGCATTTGAGACATAAATCAATTTTATACTGAGGAAACCAAAAAGTTGTGATGCACCTGTGATGCAAACCTAATGTTTTTCTTAAACTTTAAATTTTGATTTGTAAAGGAGGAAGATGTTTTTGTTAGGAAGATGAAAAAAGGTGACTTTGACTTTAGTGGGTATGGCAGACTGGAGACCATATATGTGCTTACTTCTAAAGTAACAGCAGTCATGAAGCTAAGAATCAAGGCTGTGACATGAGTTGCTCTGGTTTTTTTTTTCACTTTGCCAATTAGTTGGATGATTAAAGACTGTCCAGTTAGGGAGAAAAATTACTGAAATATTAACTGTATGTGTAGAAGGATAGCTGTACAAAATTTTAAAACCTTCTACTTTTAAAGGCTGTAAATTAAGTAATGTTTTATTCAGCCAAATGAATAGATATAGTGAATTCAACTGAGTAAATCGACCAGAGCTGTGCTCAGCTATGTCTTCTCTGAATTTGCTGTGCAAAGGCTAGTATTTTGGATGTGATGTATTGTTTATAGTGTGAAAACATGATCTTGTCACAGAGTAGGATGTCCCTGGAGGAGCCTCAGACTGATCCTGTGTTGTGGTGAAGTCTGAGCCTGCTTTAGGCCGTATGGTTTTGATATATATGCTTGTGTTAAATGCATGAATAATTCATGGATACTGATACTACTTGGATACTTCAGTAAAGCCTGGAGGGTGAGTACTTGCTTTGGTTTTCCCTGTGAGGGTCAATGCATTTCTGCAGAGATTAGTTGTGTCAAGGAGGTAGCATGCAGAGTTTCCAGGAGCATGATTTACCACCCAGAGCCCTTCCCATAGAGGAGAGTAGTTGGTATCTATGGGAAACAGGTAACACTTTTTGGGTTTCATTTTAATAAACCTTTTAGAATTTACAGTAGTACCTAGCACAAACGCATTGCTGAGTTGGAGAAATCAAGCTCTAAATCTGACAGTTAAAGTAACAGCACAATTATGTGAACTGTGCTTAGGGTTGTGTAATTTTGCTACTTTGTTAATGTGTAATGCATTAACTTTGCTGTGTAACAGAAAGTGCATGAAATATAACACATTTTGGTTAACAAAGACATATTCATGACTAAGACTTTTCCCAACTTTTGTGGGAGTGATTTAGAAAACTGCTCATTTTGTTAAAATGTAGTGTTTATATATTGCAGGAAAATCTGAGGACCAAGAAATTCTGTAGTGGTAAAATTGAAAATCCCACTATCTAAGTACCTAGTAATGGATCTAGGACTACACCTCTAGGATACTGGTATGCTGTGAGGGTGTCACAGGGTAAATTGTATTCTCTAAGTATTAGGGGCTATGCAAGGAGTGCAAGAAACCAAAAAGGTGTTTGTTCTGCTATCAGCAGTTTGTGTTACAGGGAATCCTACAGCTATGTGGAAATGTAAAGATGAAGATACAGCACTTAAATGCTATGTTAAAGGCGTGTGGCAGTGCACAGGTAGCATACATTTATCACTGGATCATCCATTGGCCTTAGTTCTTGCTCCGTTCTGAAACTATGAGCTTGTGTGGCTCGAAGAAGAAATTTATCTTGTGATTAAAGGTTGAGTCTTTTTCCAACTGGGTTTGAGCTCCCTGTGCCCATATGCACAGTGAGATTCAGGGTCAGGCCTCTCCCTTGAGCAGGGGCTTGGCTTCTCCATCCATGTCTCACAGGAGGCTGCAGTGCTGCTGCTTTTCTGGCACTGGTTCATAGCCTGGTTGTCTCTTCAAAGTAGTGGGGCCCTATCTTCCAACTCACTGGACCTTGAGGAGGGGTTTTTAGCTATCATAGTAGTATAAAGGGCCACTTCTCAGGCATGGACAGGGGGCCACCTGCAGAATTTATCATTACTGTAAGAGATCAGAGGGTTACACCTTGTCACACTGTGATATATTGGAACAAAATATGTTCACAGTCAGTTTGTGACTTTGCTCATGTATGCAGCTTTTTGTCCCAGTAACGGAAAACATGTCTGGTAATTTACAAAAATAATTTCTTGGGGGTTTCCCTTGGACTTTCCTAAGGCTGACCACATTCTTCCCCTGGCATTTGTGCTCATTTCACATTTCATCAAGCTTTCTCTGGCCTTTGTTGCTTCACAATTAAACCAGGACTGAACTACTGTGAAAACATGGTCTTTTCACCTTTTTGAAATTTTTGCATGAATTCATGAATTCCTAAGATACATTATCAGCCAGGTTACATAAATTGTTTGTAAAGGTTCTCATCAGTTCTGATCTTCAGTAAGGAAATCACAAGTATTGATTTGTGGGATATTCTGTTGTAAATAAGCATATGTGAGAGATTCACAACATTGTCCCATATTGTTTCAGTAATGGAAAATAACATAGAGCTAGCTTTGGGAAGATGTGACACCACAGATATTTACTTTTTGAAATCTTGTTTATATTCTAGTGTAACAAACTCTCCTATGACTAGAACTCGCTCTTTCTGAGTTGGCAATGAAGCTTCCATGTATAATGGAGACTTTACATGGTGTGTAAAGTCCTGCATCTGACTGTCAGTGCTTCGTGCAGCTTTCCAAGAAGTAGAGTAGATGTGAGAAATAAAATGTGAATTAGCCAATTCAAATTAGATATTAATAGGTGTTCTTGCCTTGGTCATCTTCTTCTACACTGATGTGATTTTTCAACAAAGTTCCTTATTTTGGGTCATCTAATCTCATGAAAACAAATATGTTTGAGTTCTTTAGCCTTTGACTGAACAGCAATTATACCATTAGTTTCATATTCAGATATACTAGAAAATATTAGTGGAAAAGCCCCAGGTATTTGTTTCTGTCAGTGAATTAACACTTGCATAGCTTTGAAATTAATTGTTTAGTATGCTCATTACTCTTAGAAAAAATAAATATGTTCTCATTATGTTCACTTGGTGAGCATATGTATCTTGTGATACATTTAATGTTACTTGCTGTGAGGGAGATTACAACTCTTTTTAAGGAAATTGGGTAGATTAATGGAATGGGGTGGGTTAAATTGCTCTCCACATGCATTCCCTAGCATGCCTGGCCTACTCCCGAATTTTAATTGATGTATATAAAAGTGTTCAGCTGAGGAGGCTCTGTGAAGCAACAGGATTATATCAGGATATAGCCTGTGTATTGCAGGGGCTGGGCCAGGGAAATGAGCTGTATGCTAAAACAAGGAGACTGACACATGGGACCTTGTTTTATGCCCAGTCAGAGTCTGCATGTGAACTGTTGCATTTTCCCCATCTTCACTGTGACAGTACACATATTGATCTGTGGTGAACTTGAAGGTGTGTTTTGGGGCTGTTCATGAGAAACTTTCCCAAGAAGCTACAGGAAGTCCACAGAATCCTTGAAACGAACAAATATTTACTTCGTCTTTTTAAGAATTTTGCAGAGTTTTAATATCACAACCTGTGACAGAGCCTGAAGATAGATTTTCTGATCCTTATTCTGGCTTTGAATGAGCAGTAACAAATATGAGGATTGCTAAGCACTAAATACTCCTGGTGCAACTCATTGGTTTCAGTAGGAGGCTTTCCAGAAGAAGAGTGATCTTTATTGATTTTTTCAAAATTTATTGTTTTGAATGAGAGATGAAGTCCACATAAGCAGAAGACCTTGCTAAGGTTGTTACGTTTGAGGAGAAAAATATAAAGCTAAAGATTTCACACTATAGTGCTTTAAAGAAAAGCTTTCAAAATTTGAATTAATGTCACATAATTTACAAATACACTGCTAGACTTGCAGAACTTTTTGATGACTGTCTTAAAATTACTGCAGTCCCACCTGTGTTCTAAGTTGTACTTTTTTTCTTAACAACATCCCCTCTCTGCCTGCCCCCCAGTCCCCACTGGCTTTGGGGCATTCCCAATGAGCATAGTGCTTCCCTAACTTCATATTTTATTTTGCGGAATATGCACTTAATTAAGAATCACATTTAATTGAAATAGCTTCTTCTGATTTCAGGAAAAGAGTGGTTTTATGAGATGAGAATAAAAAGTGTGTGACACTTTTAATGGAATTAAAAGCAAAATTAAGCGTCTTTAAAATTTTTGTTGCATCACTGCAGAGCATGTGCCAAACCTGTCTTGATTTACCTGAAAGTGCTGTATCAGAGACAGGACTCCCAGCTGGAGAGTGTATCCTATCCTGGATGAGTGCTTTGAAATCACTTACTTGGAGTAATATTAATTCAAATTCCTGATAAATTACTCACTGTGATATAACATGCTGTTTTAAAACTTCCACAGCCTTTTCATTAATAGATGATAGTGAAAATTAGAGCTAGTATTTTTTGTGTAGACTTCTTAATCATGCTATTTAAAGTAGAAGCTAAGCAATAAACATCTAATGAATGGCTTATGGTAAGTTTAATCTCAGAAGCTATGTTGCTGTTGGCACAGATCAACATAACCATCTATCACTAAATTCTCAAAATTTAAAAACTGTAGCTATGACTTATACATGCTAGTCATTCTCAATGTACATAACATATGACTAGTTTATTGCGTTTTAGGATACTTGCAGCCTAAATCAATATCTATTAGACATAACAAATATATTCCTTTCTAGAAGAGGATGTATTCTGAAATTGAACCATTCTTCTATATTTTGTAGCTTTTAATAATTGTTGTCTTTTAGAAGACCTGAAAGAAGTCATTGTCATGGGTAATTATTAAAGGAATTCCTTAAGGTAATCATATTTGAGCAAGTCATCTGCAAAATATATTTGAGTTGCATTCCACAGAGATGGGCTACTTGGCTTTATTTCCGAAGTGAAGTCTTCAAATTAATCTATGGAAATAGTGAAGGAAAGTATAATACTTTGGTGGTGCCCATAATCATCAGTACTGTGCAGAGCTGCAGCTTTGAGTGTGCTTCCGTGCCACGAGTCACAAACTCAACGTGGGCTCAATTCATTTCTGTGTCCTTACTCATAGCCCCATCTCTTTCTTCATCAACAGGGTACCACAATGGATTTCTACTGAACTACAGTATCCTTATATTCTGATGTGCAGCCATTAATGATAATGGATTTATATCTACTGTTAATGAAATAAATGGAGCCAGTTATGTAAAACTGTAAAGATAAAATTAATAGGTTCTGCATTACTGTACAAATAGCATCTTAATGTGGAATCCAAAGTTCATAGTACTTTGAAAAGGGATGCATTATGCACCCGCATCCTCTGTTGGGTAACTTGAGTCTTGCCCTTTCAACATCTGGAGAGCTCAAACAACAGCTCATCTGTCAAGAATGAGAATTTATGTGGCAGAATAAGCGTGGGATTCAGACAAGCAAGATTGCAGGTGCCCAAGTAATTCTCCTCACCAATGAACTCTTCCCCTGCTCAGATGACCGATGTGTTTGAGAGATTGGAGGTCTCAGGTTTCCTTTCTTGCATATCTAGGTGGTTTATTTTTGTTTAGCTGTGTATATTCATTGTTATTTGCAATACATACACTAGAACTTTCTTCTCAGTAATTTTGCACTTACTGGCTGACCTGTCTGAATTTATTTGTTAAATTACTAAATGTCTGACTAGCCATAAGCTGTGAAAAGCCAACCAGGGAACTGAAATGAATAGGAAGAAAACACCCTCACTAATTTCACTTCTGACAGTTCAACTGACCTAAGAGCATTTACATTATTTTCCCATTTAAGCAGTTAACTTCTGAGTTGTTCTTAAACACCAGGGACCTCTAGCTAGAGCAGCCACTTGGGTCAACAATCCAAGATTTAGGCAGGTAGTGTATTATTTATGTAGTGGAAATATAAGCAATTTTTATATTGTATATGTGATTTAGTATTTTCTGTGCCAGTTTTATTTCAGATTTAATTCTAGGACATGCTGTGCTACGTGGTCCTTTTGGATTTCTGCAACTGTTGCGCTTGGAGCCGTGCTCCTGCTGCAGAATTCTAACAGGAGCAAACATATGGGGATTCTTCCGTCCTTGGCTTGCCCCACCATTTGTTCCATGTTTTAAACCAACTGGTGCTGTACCCAGTGGAGTACATCTGTTACAGTTTATTGCTAGAAATTTGCAATTCATTTCAGTTTGCTAAAATAATTATAATATTCATGGCCAAGCATTAAGCAATTACAAAAGAGAGTAGACAAAATTTTGCTGAAGTTTTTATGTGATTCAGAACCTACTGCCCAGCTTGGGTAATTTGGGCACTCAACAGTCAGATAATGCTCTGAGAGTTGAGTTTGATCATCCTGAGAAAATCGAGTATCCACTGAGACATCCCTTACGTGGATGTCCCTGCTCTGTTTTGATTAAGGGCAAAATAAATCGGCACAAGTAACCACTGAATGCATTTGGTTGCCACATCTTGCCTGAGGTACTCATCTGGGGAACACCCTGAACTGGAGCAGAGTCTTTGCTGCTGGAATTGCAGGGGCACATCCAATAACAGCCTGTAACCCTTTCTGAAAGTCAGCAGCATGTAGGCTGCTAAATAGTCCATACGTTTTTTGAATGTTGCTCCTCTCTTTTGGTGTCTGTGCTTCAGGCAAGCTGGGAGTTACTGTGTTGGGCTATGTTGTTGTTTGCAGGTAGAATTTTCAAAGATGTGAAGTTTCTGGTTTGTGGGAAAATTGCATTAGCAATCATTACCTTCAGAGTAAGGCATTAAATAGCTGAATAGAAAGTGACTCCTTCACATTTAAAATAAAAAGTCCTCATAATCAGCACAATAAAATCTTAATACAAGAGATGACTCTTTGATCATTATGACCCTCTGAAGCAGGTTTTTAAAATTAGGAAGAATCACAATATAATATTCATAACCCCATCATGCACATCACGTTTCTGTAAGTCAGTCTCACGCATCTTTGACACACAGTAACTGAATAAACACACACTGCTCACCACAATGGAGATGTGTAGTGCTAAAGCCAAGGCTTTTTTATAGGTAAACTTGCAAACTAATTCCAGAAGTTACAACCAACAATCTGCCTGTTTTTCTTCTCCATCACAGGCGTGATCTGGATCTGTCTCTTGGATGCCTTTCACACTCATCCCTTCAAATAAATGAGGTTGCTTTTGCCATAGAAATCTGTTACTTCCCTGACTTGTAAAAGAATTTTGGTTCCAAAAATTGGATATAATTTGTTGAGTTACTCTAGTCTAGGATAGTGCAAGACATTGCAGACTTCATTCTGCCTGTGTTGTCAGACCACCACTATGACTTAAAAGTATGGCTACATTCCTGAGATTTGTGTCCTTGCAAATAAAGGCATTTTAAGATAAATGAGTTAACTCATCAGCTCACTAGGCTTAGAAGGAGATTATTTTCATGGCGAAATCAGAGTTTATACTGAAATGATGGAACATTCAGAAATAACCCAGATATTTTAAAATATTTTTGCTTGTTTTGCTTTACAAGTGTTACTTGGAGTGATACAATGAAGCAGAATTATGTATTTCTATATGCTGTACATAAAAAAAATCTGGGAATGGAAACCATTATTAAAGCTACTAAATATAATTTTGTTTTCCAGTAATCCTAGAAATGTCTTTAAATATTCATAATCTAAGTGATGTGGACAATGCAATCTAAACAAATTAGTATGGAGTTCGGCTATAATGTGGAATAATTGCATTTGGTTTTACATAGCACTGTAAATAAGTGTGTAAAGTGTGATCTAAGGGGCTTTGAACTTCTATTTTAATCTATATTTTAATGTCTTTTGTTCTTTTTCTACAGAACATTCTGGTTTTAAATCCCCGAAAACAAACACATGCGACTCTTCACTCAACTGCAGCAAAGAAACTAGTCAAGAAGCAATGGAAAAGGAATTCTGACAAAAACTGTTCAGTAAGTGCACATTTATCATTGCATCTGGAACATGTTTATCATTGCATCTGGAACATGTTTATCATCGCATCTGGAACAATCATTGAGGCTGAAATCACAGCTGTGGGAGAAATAAATTAGTGTTATTCAGTAGCCGCATTTGGCTTCTAGTTTGTTCCTGTAGATACAAAGTTACTTTGTGATGAGCTGTTTACTTTTCAGAACCTATTGCCTTCCATACTTTTTTCATTTTTGGTGATTTTAGTAAGCGTTTGATAGAACTTTTGTGCCTTTTGTTATGGAGTCTGTTCCCTCTCAAGTATCACATCCTGAGCCATGCTGAGCCCCTTGATTTCCCTGGGTAGCCTCTTCTGCCACTCCCTCCTTTTCTTTCTGTTTTCCAAGAGTCACAGTGGGCTGAGCAGCACTTCACTATCCTTTCTGAGACTTCTAAAGCTAATTTCATTTTGCAAAAGAAACTGGGGAGCCTGTCATATGTACCTATTTTATATATAAATAAATATGTAAAGCTTAGATTAACACATGACTCTGGATTTTAAATTTTGTGCATTGTATTTTTCAGGAAATAGTTGATTTTGGAATAAATATTTTTCTTGCTGTAAACTGTCTATACTCTTCTGTATTTCTGCCATTAGATATCATCATTTTCTCTCTAGGTATTAGAATTCCTAGCTTCAGTGTGATATTTGGCTAATCCTATTAGACTTTTTTTGTCTCTTTGATCTCTCATCTGATTAGAAGGTTTATAGTGTTTTTACTGTCTTCCTACAGGTTGTCTTACATAATCCTATAAATTCAGAAACCTTTTTGGTAGAGTACTAGTTTCCTTATGGGTATAATGCTATTGGTGTATTTTCATACTGTTGTCAAAACACCTTCTCCCACTAAAAAGGAAAATTCAGGTAGGAAGCTGATTTTGTTTGTAATTAAAAATATGTCATCCAAAACCCAACAAAACGCAAACCCAACCAAAAATGCCAAAAAGTTCCTCAGTTTCTTAAAATCATGAAATCCAGTATGAACAACAAATATTTGCTGGGAGGATCAACCTGGGATATCCTTAGCATTTCAGCAATGCTCTTAGTGGTTTCCTGTTTCATAGTATTGATTATAAGAATCTCTTTCTTGCTATAGCTGATATTCCTATTTTCTTGTATTTATTGGCTTAGATCATATATGAACTAGAAACTTATGTACATGAAAACCTTCTGTTTGTGAACTTGGATGATTCTTTTGGGATGTCTGATGCAGATATTGTCCACAACTGTCTTTTCCTGTTGCAGAGAATGTTGGGCTGCTTAGCAGGCAGCTTCTGGTCAGCTGCAGTTTACACTGTCATGTTTTCAGGTGACCTGAAATTAATTCTGGGCTGTAAACTCCTGTGTTTTCAGAAACTGTTGGTTAGGAAGCTCAGGTATCCATGCAGCAGGGCAGCTGGTTATCTGTGTAGTAACCTAATTAGCTGTTCCAATGTAAATTATCCTGGTTAGTTAAACTGTAACATTCACAGAAATATTTTATTAATGGATGTGTTAGCTCACATTTCCTAAAGCATCTAGACTTTTAAATCACTCTTTGTTATACCCGAGCTATTCTCCATGTCAGCCTTGCTTGGTTTTTGTATTCAGTTTACTCATAAAGTCTTTGATATTTGCTCTTGATTTTGAAAATGCATTGTTTTCTAGAAATTGTCTCTCTTCCTGTGTTCCTGCTGTTAGCTATATGTGTGTACCTCATGGCATCTCAAATATTTCTGGATTCCCAAGGTCTGAGCTACTTGGGCTGTGCAAACACCATGGATTTGGCTTCATTGCCAGCTTGTGTGCCTTGTCTGGATTTTCAGTTGATAGAAATTCTGAACATTGTCAAATATTGAGGATGATGTTTTGGCATAGGCTTACAGTCTTGGTTTTATAGTACTGCAGTACTGCTTGGAGATCTGTGCAGTTACTAGCACCCTGCCCTGACAGGAATCTGCTCATGTGGCACAGTTTACAGGATTAAAAGTTAGAAAGAAACAAATGTGTATATGGGAAGGTATAACTACTTTCATTGCAGATAGTTTTAATACTGCCTTATTATTTGGTAGAAACATCAGATAATTTAGTTTGCAGGCTATTATAAGAAATGCAAAGTGCTAGAAGGAACTGTAAAGGATTAGTCCTTTTTTTTAGATGGGTAATGATCCTAGTTTTTAAAACTGACAAACTTTTCTTTGCTCAGAGATATGTAACTTACTGTGTAAGATTTATCACATAGCTTACTATTAGCTTATTATAGCAGAAAAAGCCCTGAAAGATGAAGAAATCAAATATTTGTCTGGTCTCCCATTACATAAAAGACATCAGTGAAAACTAAGAGACCTTTTACAATCTCCAGATTGTTGTTGTTGAGTGGTTTTAATAAAAAATAAAATAAAATGGTTGAATCCTTACCTTGCTTCCTTAAATTAAGAAAGCTAATGTAGGAAAGGATTAACTGAACACAGTTTTCTGTTTTGGTCTAAAGAGGCACTGTTGATAATTTAGGCCTGCTAATGAATAGATCAAGCTCCATTTTAAGTCCATATGAACTTAATTTGTTTCCATTTCCTTAAAATCTGAATTTGGCTTTTAGCTTTGGATTCTTTTAAAGCTCTTCTGATGCTGCCTTTGCAGAAATACTGTTGAAAGGAAGGTGGGAGTATGAAAATACAAATCTAATTAAATTAACAGCCCTCAAAACTCTGAACAAAAGCTGCATCTGCTGAGGCATGCACACAGTGACTTTGTAATGTCTAATACACTTCCAGATGGCAGACTTACATATTTCTTCAGAATAATTACAGAAGTGAAAATTTAACTCCTAGCCTGCTCTGAGAAGCTTTGGGTTACTCATTTAATGAGTTCTGAAGTGGAAACAGAATGTCAATATATTTCCTCAGCATTGGAAAAGTATTTTCCTAAAGGAAGGTTCAATTATGCTTTCAATGAATGCTATTGTTTATTTACTATGTTAGCAACCAAGTGTTGCTGTAAAATTATTTATAGCTTTAGGTGCAAGATTAGTCAGCTTTCCTTCAGAAATTTTAACTCAGAGATTTGTATCAGAGTAGGAAAACTCCTTATTGCTGTGTCACCCTCAGTAACAGTGTTAGACCTAAGCATTAACACTCTTCTTTCTTATGAGTCATGCTGAAAAGGGGTATAAACAGATGCCACTAGTTATCTGGGGGAGCAAAGATTTCTGTTGTCCAGAAAAAATTAAAAGTAGAAGAGTTTTGAAATGGCTGTTCTAATAATAAGCATTAGAGAAGGGTGCAAAATTTAGGTCACATTAGATCATCAATTTACAGATAGAACAAAAGCAAAGGGATCAACTGTGAAACTGTGAGGATTTGCTTTGATTTCAGGTCTTTCCTAAGTAGTTCAGGATTGTTTAGACTTCAGATTAATATTTTTATTTGTGGTTTCCAACTCTTTATAATTTCATTTCTGTGTGTATTTTGTGCTTACCTACATTTAGATCACCATCTAGGGGGGCACACATTGTGTGCATTTGCATAGCACCCAGCATACTGATTTCTTTGCTTTAATGAAGAGGGTTTCCAAGCATTAGAGGACGAGTTTTGTTTTACCTTGTACATGTGCAGGTTTGTAATTTAAATGAAATTCACCTCCACAAGTTTTATAAGTTGACTTGCCACTGGAGAATTCAGTGGGATATTTTAGTCCAGCCTTCTTTTTGGTAGTGAAATCTTGTAGTTACCTACTAAGGATAGGTGAGAAGTTGATATAGATCCACCTGTGTATTCAGACTTGCTTCAGTTTCTGCATTTAGAAATAATTGTAACATCTGCTCCAGATGGAAATGCTGGAAGTATTTCAACACGACAAGAAGGTGAAAAGGAAATGGGATTTAAATTGGTTTGTGGCTAATTGCCATAGCCTGTAACAGTATTGATTTTCTGGCAGTAGTAAGCATTGTTCTTTGTCCTTACAAAGCTAAGCCTGATCAACATTGTGCAAAAAGAGCCTCTCTTTCATGAACAAAATAATTTTGATGCTCACCTTGTTGGTTTTTTTTTTCTTTTTTTTTTTCTTTTTGGCAAGGGATGACTTTGGGAAGGAGACTTTAACTGCGCTACAATTCTTTCCAGCCATTAGAGAAAACCAAACTCTTCACCTTGTCCTTTTCTGTGCAACATTAAGTTGCAACTACCAGATTGCTTTGTGCTAATGATGGAATGTGAGATCTGCAATTTATTTCAAGATGTAACAGCTCATGTTGCTCTTTACATTCAGAGGACAAGGGTACTCCCTTAAAACAGTAGAAATAAGAGCTTGCTAAAACTTGTAACTGCTTTTCACTTTGATAGTATTTCTGTGGCTGTCACTGCTGTGTATAAACATCTGTATAGAGAAATTATTTAAAAAAAGGTGTGTAAGTCCCTCTTGATGTACCAATGTCCAAGCTTGCATAGAAAAATCAGTAAACAAGATGATCTTTCTCAGCTGTAATCAGTGTGTTAGTCTAAGTATTGCCTTCCAATGAGGTGGAAAAAGTTCACATGATTTTTGTGCCTAATCGTGTATCATGCTTACAGAACAATCAAGTTAGCATTTCACAAAGAACTGATGGATTGAGGCAGAAATAATGCAAACTGCAAACAACTGGATATGAAATCCAGTACACCGATGGCCTGAAATCAGGAACCTTAATGAATAAATGCTTTTTCAGTGAATAATTTATCCATTTCTAGACATGTATTGATGAAAAATTCTATATTTATAAATAAAAAATAATCTCAAATATTGTAAAATAGAGAACACTCATTAAAGGAAATCAACTCAATTATATTTACAATCTAAATGTATAGTTTACCTTTGCAAATATTTATTTTTGTCTTCATTGCATATGATTATGCAAGTTTAGCTCTTTTCTGAATGGGTATACAATGGCAGATGTCTCTCTAATCGCTGCTCTATTCAAACATTAATTGGTAGAACATATGTAGAATTCTACTAGTCTGAATAGGTATAGGATAGCAGCAGTCTTTTTAATCACATCACTATTCAACCACTAATTGGTGTGATGATTAAGGGACATTAGAGGGAGCACTTTGACATCTGATTCTTTGAACTGATGTCTGCTCGAGCTGCACTGTATTCATCATGGCCAGACTGATTTCTTAAATAAAACGCTCTGATTCCCAAATGTGGAAAATATTGCGTTAGGATCTATTGAGGTGATTAGGGAATTTGAGAATGATTCCTTTATTTAACTAGTGATTGACTGTATATGCACAAACTATTCATATGAATAATACATGTGTTGCTGAGTATCAGAAAGAGCTGAGAAGTAACATCAAGAGATTTTCGCTTTTCTCATAGTGTCAATAATTAAATATTAATACGCATTTTAAAATGTACCAGTTTAATCATTTAGCAGTCAAATTCCTACTCATGCATTTTTTAGATTAACTAATTACTCTGCATTTTCTCTTATCGATAGCATATGCTGGCATTTATAACTCTTTCACTGGAATAAAGTGGTTTACATGTTTATATATGATATCATTTATACTAGCTCTAAGAAATGTGTATTATGAATTTCCTTAGATTTTATGTTTTATATTAGTTTTAGTATCTTAAGGTGTTTTCATTAGAATATTTCAATAGCTCCTAACTTGCCTGGATGCAACAAATTAGTGGTTTTATGCACATTTTCTATGTATTAAATTGCAAATACCGGGTGATGGCAAGTTGTGCCAAATGCTTTCTTAGTACTGTGCAAAAGGTTCCTTCTCACCCTGTGGCTTTTCTGGAGTGCTGTGCAAAACCACCTCCAGCCTTTTAACTGCTGCTGTTCAGAGTTCTTCGGGTTTGGTGTTCCCCTTATTTGATGTTGCATGATTCCTCTTCTATAGAGAAGCATTCACCATTTAGTGAGCAGCATTTAGTTCCAGGTGTATTTCTAATCTTAACCATTTCAAAACTGAAGTGTTTCAGAGCTGCAAATTGTTTAGCTTTGCACATAATTATATGACAAAATGAAAAATGGTTATCTGCTTAAAGTGCTGAATTCTAGGTAAGTCCAACTCATTCCCCTTCGTTAAACCTCAGCAAATCAGAGTAGAGATAGGATCAGAAACCACCTTCACTCTCAACTTTCAACTTATTATTATTATATTCTTTCAGATCTAGAGTTTCTGTATACTTTCTTGTGGTTACTGGATGGAGATAAAGGTGCCTTCTTATGCTGCTTTTTTTGGAAAACAGAAAAAATATCAAGACTAGCTTCTCTTTCTTCAGACCTTCTACTCCCACTTTTTTTTTAGCTTTTGTAAGCTATTACCTATGCTGAAACCAAGATTGCTCTTTCCTCTACTAGACTTCCTCTTCTATAGTCAAGGCCCCTCTCCATTCTGTTTAGAAATGGTCATGAGCTTTAGGTTGAGAAATTGTTACTGCTTGTACATTGTTTCTTGGAGTTTCTTGGAATCCTGTGCCACTGTTAGCCTGTTAGTAGTTACTCTCTTCAGATCTATTTATAGTAGCTAAGTCCTAGATGACACCTGCTCAGTAGAAGTAAAAGGAGCTGGGAGACCAATTTTAGTGTGAAGGAAACAGGATCCAATATTACATTGCACTGAAGTGTTCGTTACGAGACCCTGCTTATAGTTTATCTGCAACTTTGCCATATATTTGGACAAAATTACTTCTTTTATGCATATCAAAAATGCAGTCATATATGCATATAAAAAGATTTGCTTGATCTAAGTGTGAATGAACAGGGCTGGCAGAAAAAGCAGTGTCTTTTAAAAAATCATGATAGTGTTATATTTAAAAAAAACACTGACATCCTCATGCTTTGAAGCAAGGAAGTGTAACAGACTGGAGATTGCAAAAGTATGTTAATGCAACAGAACTGTTCAGAAGCTCAAAAAACCTTCTCTTGGTCAGTTTCTGTGGCATTTTTATCACAATGTACAGTTCTCAGGTAACTGCCTCATCACTTAGGGTATTCAGTATTCTTTACTTACAGTAGTGTCCTGGTTTCAGGAGCTCCTACATTTTTGGTGGTGGATCTCAGGAATTATTTGAGATTTTCAAAATGATTTCTGTGTTGTTTTATGAACTGATACATTGTTTGAATATAGTGGTGAAAATAGACATAGTTCCCCACTGAGAATCTGTGATCAGAAATAATCTTCCCCAAAAGTATGCAAGGATGTTAGGGACTACATTTTTTTAGTTGTAGTTATGGCTATACTGTGCTATCTTCATAAAGAGAGCAGGGAGGGCTGTTGATTCTGCATCACTTATTTGCTCTGTTTTACTTCTCTTCATTTTCGTCTTGCTTGTCATGTACATAGAACAGTTTTCTTACTATCATTTTACAGTTTTTTCCTCTTCCTTTTTTACTTAAATTTGCATAACTTTCTGGCTTTATTCCCTCAGAGTTTACGCAGTTCATTTCTACTTAGAAATTTATCTACTCTAGGTATGTGTCATAGTTTCCCTGCTTTTATGATTTTGATTTCCGGGCCATTGGGGGCAGGCATGGTATGATCACAAAGGTGTGCTAAGAACACACTTTTGGGTGAGTTTTTGTTGTGTTTGTTTCCTGTTAGTTTGTGGCTTTGTGCGGGGTTTGGCTTTTTTTCTTTTTATTTGCTTTGCTTAGGAATAGTTCACCTTTGTGAATTTTTGTGGGGTTTGCCCTTTCTCCTGCTCTCCTTTACTGATCAGTGTAACCCTCAGGAGACATACCAGAAATTATATTTTCTGAAGTTCACCATCCTCATTCTTTCACCCTCACCACTGTCTGCACTTGGAATTGATTGTAATCTATTACAGAGGTAAGTCATTGATTGTAAGACACTTTGACTTTTTAAATGCAGCCTGTAAACCACAGATCCTAATAATGGTAGCGTGCAAGTATTCTTTGATGTGATAACTGGCAAACTTTGTTTGTAACAGTCATTTAATCAGAAACACTAATATAGAATTTTAAAAACAGTATCAACTTTTACTAATTCTGGTAGGAATCTGAATGGACTTTATCCCTACATTTAGCAATGGATGAAGTCATAGAATAAATACAGAGTATAATTTTCATCAACTTTTTAAAGTTAGTTCAGTATAAATCTTATGGAATAAGCTAAACAGTTCAAAGACATTAATTTTGAGAAGATTATTATTATTTGAAATATACGAAAGTCAGTTGAAATTTGAATCCCAGTTTGTAAAGAATAGTTTCACACTGAACTGTAAAACAACTTCAAAAAGAATATTAAGACTGTGAGGATTACCCATAAGGAGTTGAAACAAATGGGATTGATTGGCAAAGCAGGAAATACAGAGGAAAAAATGAGAACTTTCAAAAGTCAAGTTGAGTCACTCTGGGTGAAAGAAATTAAAACAAATAGTAAAAGGTTATTCAGCTATATAAAACAAATAGTAGAAGATTCTTAAGCTATTTAAACTAAAAGAAATAAAAGAACAAGCAAAGTCAGTGTGAAGATAGGATTAAACATCTTAGGTATTGTCTGAAGTCTTTGTAAATTGTTGTCCTGCTTTCAGTAAAATGGGAATAAAGCAAGACGTGGCTAAATGGGCAGAAAAGTGCAGAAGTGGAAATTATGCCAGACAGGCCAGAAGGAAAACTTGGAGTGTTTTATGTTTGAACTCAAAGGGACAGAACAACATCCATAAAAGTATCACCGAAAAATTGACATGTGAAATTACAAACTTTGTAGTAGAGCAAGTTCTTGATTAAAGAATAGCCAATGTAGTTTGTGTGTGTTAAAAGACAGAGAACTGATGGGCAACTCTCACTCTGTTGGCCTCATATTGGCAGTATGCAAAACTCTGAAAACAAAATTTGAAGCAAGATTTATTAAATGCATTAAGGAAAATGGAAGATAGAATAAGGCATACTGGGCTTTTTTCTTAGGGATAAATCGTGACACACTAACAAGGGTTTTGGTTATTTTTGCCAATTAATGAAGTGTCATCTGCTTAGGTTAGAGTAGCAGCATGGATAAGGAACTGGCTAGAGAGGAAATGAGAGTGAGAAGTGCTTAAAAAAGATCTGCTGGGCTTTTAGCAGAGTTTTTTGAAGGATCAGTCTTCAGATTTTTAACATTTAATATTTTCATTAATGAGCTTGACATAAATATTAGGAGCATGTTACGAGAAAGTCGACAGGCACTGTCAATACAGAAGGAACTAGAACATCATAAAGAACTGTGTGATACTGAAGTTTAGAAAAAAAAAGACAAGAATAAATTTAATAGTGCAATTAGGAGGCTGTGCAGCCAAGGGCTGAGGATGAGAATGACTAGGAGCCTAATGTCGAATTAAGCAAGAAGAGGATTTAGAGATACCAGCTGATCAGGGGGTGATGGTTCCATGAACTGGATAAGAAAATCTGAATGTGAACTGAATGTGAAAGCAAGAGGTTAACTGTGATTGTGCAAGTTGTCACTTGTAGTCTCCTGTATGCTTTAATATTTTGGTCTGTGGGGGTCTGACTGAGCATGCTCAGGTATTTGACTCTTTATGCCGATTGCTACCTGTTAAAAGGAAAAATGAATAGTATGTAGAATAAATTGATTTTAAATCACATCAGATGAGTAGTGATGAGTGTCATTGAAATGTTTATGGGGAAAAATGGGTCTGCCTTCAAGTAAGGATCTGGTTAGTGGCCACTAAACAAGGCTGCACACTAAACCCAAATGTTGAAAGGCTAATGATTAGGTGTGCCCTCTCTGTTATGTTTTCTAAGTCATGAAACACTTCTATGTAAAATAGCATCTGACTGTATAATTAAAACTGGGTTTGCTGCATGTATGTGCAGGAGCCAAACAAAGTTTTGAAACCTTTTTTAGGCATTTTAAATTTAAGTGTCTGACTCTGCAATGCCTGTGTTTGTTGTGTGGTCTGTATGATCTATGGGTTCTTATGTGTTCTCTACCCAACTCTAGGTACCTTACTTCAGCCTTTTATTTTTACAATCATTACTTTGGAAATGAGGTTAATTGTGTACCTGGATGTTAGTTTCTGTGCTTCGTTTGTTTGTGTGGGTAATTTCCAACCTGTCTTTACTAAGTAACAAGTTGTAGCTGATAGATGTCGATTAATGCTGTTAAATATCTTTTTAAGGTATGTGCTCTCGGATCTGCTTTCTTTTCACTTGCTGCTGATGCAAGTGCTCTGCAGACATCAAATTGCTTTGAGGCTGTTTTAGCTATATATAAAATGTCCAAGCAAGAATGCTGATTTTTGATGCCCTTCAGAAATACAGTGTTTTTTCATCATTTTGTGGGGCTTCATCATAGGTTTGTCCTTAGCTAAATTATGTAGTTATCTTTTGTTTTGCCATTTCTGGTTTTTGACACCTCTTCCAAGACTCTCTTCCAAGACTCTAAATATCCTTAAAGTTTTAGTCCCTTGAATAAGTGTCATTTCATCCACTTCCAGAGATGGTTGGTGAAAGAAGTCTTTCACTTCTGTGGAACAAAAAAAAAAGACTGCTGATGAAACTAGCTTAGTAACTTTGTAACTCAGTCTAGCTCATGCTGAATCATCAATACTTTGAAAAGTGTGAACTTCATGAGCATTTGGTTCTAACTTTTGAAGATGGAGCTTCTAAACTTGAATTTTAAAGAGAAGTGTTGGGAGGAGAATTTACTTCGCTTTTGCTTCTGTCACATCTGAAGTAATTAGAAGTAATAAATATTTACAATCTTTTAATATTGAATCTAAAATTTTGGGGGATAAATTTCGCTTTCCTTATAATTCCACTGCATTTTTGACCATGCTTGGACCATTTTTCCTACCCTATACAATCTCCAGGGTATCTTTTTTTTTTTTTAGGGTAAAGCTTTCAGAAGAAGCCAATGAATCTCAGCCACTAATACCTTCGCAGTAGCTATATAAGAGTTGGTTGAATTTAAGAAATCTCATTTACATTCTGTTTCTCGAAGGTTGTAACAGTAGTAGTATTGGTGAACAGCAATATCATAAAAGTTTTACAGGGTACACTAGAGACAAGAGGGCAGCGTGCTTCAGAGTAGGTGGCCATTTCTTCTGCTGTTGCTGATGCTTTCTCTGGAGTTTTTCATTTATGTTTTCCTCTGCGTTTATTTGTCAGTGAATGGGCAAACAATGTGAGAAGGATCTTGCATATATTTGTAGCAGTAAGTCTGAAAAGCTCTGTTGCCACCAGGGCTCTAGAAAAGCTGTGGAGAGATACAGGGTGTTGCTAGGCAACACCGCATGGTCACAGATAGTATTTTTCTTTTAATTTATTTATTCTTCAGTTTGAGTGTGTCCTGCTTGGAGCCATTTGGGTAATAGTTAAGCAAGCACATAGAAATCAGAGAGCTGCAGGAGTGGAATAAAGGAATGCAATATAAAAATGTAAGAAAGGAAAAGCCATGACACATAATTAAATGACCAAGAGATATGAAATAATTAGTAAGGACTAGGAGAGAAAAAGTAAACAAGCATGAGGAAATAAGAGCAGGAGTGAAAAAACCCAAGTTATAAAAAAAAAGAGAATAGAAAAGGTAGGGCACTATTGGAGAAAAAATAAAAATTGAAAGCTCAAACAGTTTATACACAAGGGAAACAGGGAGACTGCTGCATAGGAATAAGAATTAAAAATCAGAGATAAAAATGGCTTCAAGAAGAAAATGGAGAAATTTGGTAATGATGTTAAAATAATGATTATTTTTGTTTCTTTTTGATTTGCATCATCCTGTTCATTCCTATTACTCTGTTTGCATATATGCAATAGTAGCAGTGACACTCAGGAGCTGGGGACTGATTAATAAGTCCAATATGTTTCCCAGAGAGGAAAAATAACTTGAAGTAAGAGTTTCAGTGTTATTTAGAAATTATTCAATCTGTCTGTTTGGAAATAGTAGGTTATTGCATTTTATTGAAAAATATGGATGATTATACTGCGGGTGCTAGGTCAAGCACTGGTTGCGAAGAGGGAGTGGGTTGTTCATACTCTCCAAGTTAAACACAATAAGCAGAGGCAGGTCTGTCCTGTGCAGTGTTCAGGGAACTAAAAGGCCTTAACTTGCAATAGTTGGAGTCATTTATAGGCTTGAATAGCATAGCAAAGTGAGAAAAATTCTGTGCCAGAGCCAGCCTGGCTGAGATACCCATTTAATTAGCTCAGGAGCTGTGCTACCTGGCCCAAATGTCTTGAGCGCTGTTTGTGGGACCCAAATTAGACTCCTCCAAAGAGTGCCAAGCCAAATTCAAACAACTTCATCTTGCATTGCAAGAGAATTGCATTGCATTCTTTTCCGGTGTGTCTTGGCTCCATATGGCCCTGATTGCTTAGGAATTGCTGGGAAGGTGCCTGGCTAGTGCTTTGGGGCATGTTCATATTGTTCACCTCAGCTTGAACATAGCAATTTTCAAGAAGGGGAATACAGCAGCCTGAGCTGTCTGAAGGCCAACCAGAAGGTTTTGGGAGAAGAAAACTATTTTGATTGAGACATGAAAGCTTCCAAAGAAGCAAAAACCTTCTGGTCAGCCAGAAGAAGACAGTACAGAAGATGACAGTACAAAGAAGACGGTAAATGAGGTACAGAACCAGAAGAGTGCATAGTGCCATAGTGAGGTATTGAGTAGTTAGCTCTTCCCTCTAACAAATGGAACTGAGACCTGAGGCAATATATTTATCCTGGATGCTGTCCTCAAGCTACATGTGAATAAACAAGCAGCATTACAGCAGCATTCTCCTAATGCTCTTTTGAATGCCTTGCTGAAAGATGTAGTTACACATAAGCCCTGTTCATTTCTGCGTATAGGAAAGTTCTTGTTCACGTAATTTCTTACAGAAAATAAATCAATGCCACTTATTTTCTTAAATTTCTTTTGGAAGATTCTAAAGCTTGTTAAATATGCATGGTATCTTCAAAGAAGGTTGCACTTATTTGAGCAGTTTTCCCTAATTTTTGATTGTGCCTGTGTGTCTGTAAATAGATGGCACAACAGATGGTGATAACTTCATCGGATCTGCAACCATTGTAATAGCCTCATATCTCTGATTTTATGAATATTTTTTGAGAGGGAAAAAGCATTTTAAGTATTTGTACTGTCTAACTTTGTTGTTCCTTTGTCCACCCTCCCCACCAAGACTTGACTTTCCGCCTTCTTAGCAATGAGTGTAAGCTGTTGTTTTTACTAACTTGGCTTTATGCATGATATTTAAAAATAGATAGTTGTGTTGACTCTTAAACAGCTTTGTGAACCCTTCTGCATTCATGCTTTCCTATTTTTATTTTGCACTTCCATTTGTTTTTTCTGACTCCGTGTATATTACAGAGTCTGAGGTTGCTGTCTTACTGCATTTTTTGTAATAAGGTTTGAGATACCAGTCATTGCTAAGCACAGTAAGGGATGCATGTAATTATAGTAGTCTTTGCACGATTTTTTTTTCTATATAGTATTTTGAAAGCAAAATTTTAAAAAATTCTAAATCAAAATAACTGATTTAGCTATTTTAGATGGCAATTAATATAAATGTGCTTAAATACTTGGCTTTTCTGGACATCTCAGCACACAGACATACATGTCTTTTGAATCTCTAAGAAAATGGAAATAGAAGAGAAATTACAGCCTATTTTTTTCCTGAAGATATGTGATGTATCAACTCACATTTCTTCTCCGGGCATGTCTTCTGTCACCTACTTCTGAGTTAACATACAGTTAGAAACATAAGAGCTGAGGTAATATTTTGCTGGGTGTTAGCATATGGTGTCCATAGTTCATGAATGAACTTTATATTTTATTATTATTATTATTTAATTATTACTATTTTTATTTTTCAGGCTTTCATGAGCTATGATAGCAATGGAAAATTTGAAACAAAATGCCACCATGTAACACAACTGCACCAAGGTCTTGATACAAGGGTTGTGGTTTACTGTCTGCAGCCTTTTTTCTAATACTTATTTCTTTGACTTGGACAGACACTTCTGAAGTGAATTGAATATTTCCAATTATTCCTCTGAGGAAATTTAGTCTCAGTCTTAAATATTTTGCTTTGTTTCATTGCTACTTAAGTAGCAATGTGACACTGATGCTAATTTTAGGTAACGCGATAAGCCAGAATATAAGTGCATATACTCTTCTCTGCATAATTCACCTGGTCAGACATCTGGTGATATCTTAGTAATATTTTTTGTGGAATTGTTTCAGTCACAGCACTGAAGTATTTCACATGTTGCTGTTTTCTTCTCCTAAACCAAGCAGACAGAGGATGGGATTTTTCCCACTCCTTCTGCCAGATAATTAAATAATTATTAAATAATAATTGAACCTGAAGTTCATTAATGAACTATGGACACCATATGCAAGCATCCAACAAAATGTTACCTCAGCTCTTATGTTTTTAACTATATGTTAACTCATATGTTAAGTCAGAAGTAACTGTAGGTGACAGGAGACATGCCAGGAGAAGATATATAAGTGACTTGACAAATCACATATCTTCAGAAAAAAAAAAATAGGCTGTGTTTTCTCTTCTATAAAGTCATACTAAATACTATTTTATGGCAGGCAGGTGTTCAGCCACCTCCAGGAAAGCCAGGCTCCATTGCACATAATGGGGACTTGGGAAAACAAAGGCCATTACAGAATCATTAAAGTTGGAAAAGACCTCCAAGATGGTCAGCCTTCAACTACATACCGCCATGCCCACTAAACCACATTGCAGAGAGTGACCACTCTGAACCTCCCTCCTTCCTCTTCCCCGAGCTTCATGTGCTGCACATGACTCCATATGGTCTGGGATATCCCTTGGGTCAGTTGGGGTCAGCTGTCCTGGCTGTGTCCCTTCCCAAATCCTTGTGCACTCCCAGCCTCCTTGCTTGGGGTCTTGATGCTGAGTAAGTGCTGCTCAGCAATAGCTAAAACATCCCTGTGTTATCAACACTGTTTTCAGCATAAATCCAAAACACAGCCCAAGAGCAGCTGCTATGAAGAAAATTAACTCTACCCCTCCCAAACCCAGGATTTTTTGGCAAGGATCTTATGCGAAACCATGAGAAGTAGCTGAAGCAGATTAGCTTCTGCAGAACTGGTTGGGAAAATTTTTATTTACTTTTTTTAAATGTTGAGGCAACAGCACAATGAAAGAAAATGTTTTGTTGTGGCCTGTCTGAAAAATACTGCTGTTGGACAATAAAATGTGCCATGTAAGAGATGAGGGGTGGCATCCTGGGCTGAGGAAGCAAGCTTGTTATATATAATTTGCTTTTATTCCACTACATAAGGCAGGACCATACTGTTTCATTATTTTGTTTAATTGTAACTTAATTTTAAAAAAGCTTTCATATTTGATAATTCTTTAGCTATACATGAAAAATAAGAGGCATGCTTTAAGTTAGTGCTCTCAAATATGTGGGGTTAATTCCTTAAATTCTTGATCATTTGGGTTCTAAAAGAGCAAGGGCATTTTGGGTATGTTTTTCCTTATGCTCTTTGTTGAAGGTCAAGAACATAATCTGTTCCGTAGGAGTACAGTTCTACCTACATTTTAAAGATTCTTCCTTTTTTCCCAGGTTATGAGCTCTGTAAATGTTAATTCTCAATATGAGTCTGGTCTTTACCTGCATAGTCTCATTTTATTTAATCTCAATGAGTCAAGGGGATATTTGCCTAAGCAGAGTAATGAATCCCAAGAGAAAAGCAAGCAGGGTTGAGATATGTGAAAGTAATAGGAGGGGAAAGGGAGTATAGCATTTGGGATTTTTTTTTCTTAATCATTAGTTATATTTTCACTATCAAGTAGAAATAGTACATTTAGAAATTCTGTGAAAAGCCTGTGTCTCTTTCTTTAAACTTGATGCTCTGAAAGAATTAGATTGCAAAGTCATGTTGAGAATACCAGGCTCTCCAAGAGGAAAAAGGCAGGACTACAACCACATTAAAAAAGAAACAGTATTTAGATGAAGGTTTTGATATTCATGATGTGTATTGTTCCCTGCTACAGAACCTGGTCCAGTAAAGGGAAGCAGTCTGCAAGTGTCCCTTCAGATGCAAAGGGACCAGCAGTTTGTTGCCAAGTCTTCTCATTCATCTGCTGATTAAGTTTAACATTTGTTTTGCAAAGAGGAAGAAAAGTATGAGAGGCAAAGGTTTTCCTTTTTTTTTTCCTCCCTGAAAGTTTTGTCTGTCTTTTAAAGCTGAGTCACAAGAGAAAGGAGCATTATAAATTGTCCCATATAGTTAGTGGCATCCACCTATGTTCTCTGCTCCATTATTATTTCCAGCTGTGCCTCTGGTTTCTTGCATATCTTTTGTAGCTCTTTATTCTTTTGAGTTCTCTGGTCTACTATTTTTTGTGTTGCATGCTTGGGCCTTTCAGAATGTTTTTTCTCACCCTCCCTGTATCACTACTATCTGATGTGTTATCCACTGCCAAAACACGTGGTGTCTGCATCTGCTCTGACAGCAGCAGGTTGAATTCAAGATACCATACCCTTATGTGAATATGAAGGCTGTGATAAATTTGCCACTTGAAATTTGTGCGTGAAACAGCATGAAAAGGAAGTTAGCAGAATGCCATCTCTGAACTGAACATCTTTCACAGCCCCAGTAAAATTGCAAACTAAAGTGTTAACTATGTTTAACAAGTAATTAACTTCTATATGATTACCTGTCTTTAAGGATTGAATGTGCCATATTTTAAACTGTGGAAAGTTATAAAAATCCAAAATTAACTGCTTTCACTTCAGAATTTCCAGTTGCTTTAACTGTAGTATTTCTGTAATAATTATTAACAGAACTCCACACTTGCAGTTTCAGAAAAGAGCACATGCATCAGTATTTCCTGGTATCAATCCTGTATTAGCAGTATATTCCTGTTTGTGGAGAAAATCTGATGCTTGTTCTTGAGTTTGCGTGTGTGCTATTTTTAGTGCCTTAAATTAATATACTGCTAAAAAAATCCTGAGAAAATTAACATGGTTATGCTAATAACACATTGATTAAAGCCTCCTACAATTCTATGTAATGATTTTTCTATTGATTTTTATTTGATTACTAACACTTAGGCTGGTTTTCTGTTGGAATTCTGCTTTTTTGGATGTACTAATATCTATATTTTTCTAAGAGCTTGTCTGGCCAATGTGGCTGTATCATGTAATGAAAAAAATGTTATAACAAATGTTCATGTATTATGAATGGCTTGCAGTCAAATGTTACGTAAATACCTGAGGCTCAATATACTTTCTGCAGATATTAGGAATATGTATGTATTTTAAATTTTTTTAAAAGGATCTGTTTTTCCTTTGTGAACAACGGGTCAGTTAGCAGTTTAAAGCTGCTCTTTCCCCCTTTTTGGAAAAAGAACCCCTTGAGAATGAGTCACAACAAATAGGAAGAAGGCATTTAGTAAGCAGACATTGCAAAGGTGATAATATGTTACAGATAGGATCAAACAGTCCTTTTACTTGCTTAGGTTTTAACATTGCTCTTAAGGTAAGGCCCTCTGGCAAATGGCATCAGTTTTGTTTAGTTGCTCAGTATGAAGACAGTTTCAGGAGGCTTCCTGTATGGAATACAGCTATTGGCTCTTGAATAACATTAGAATAAATGCAATATATGTAAGTCATTTTACCCTATAGCAGATGGGAGCTTAAGTCATTGAGAGAAGATCAATGGAATCATTTAGCTTTTTGTGTTGTTTCAGTGTAGAAAGACAGTCTGTTCCAAATCAAGAGAGGAGTCTGCTAAGAATATTTAGGTTTCATTGAAATAAAGCACAGTTCACATCAAAAGAAGATGTGCTATTTCAAATTCATAACAATTGACTATTAGTCTGTTTTTAATATTTTTCTTTGGCATGTAATCCTGTTTAATTAGATTCTACTCTCTCTGTTGTTTCAAGATTCCATAAACTGGAGTCTTATATACCAGCTGCTAAAGCAGGAGTTACTGTCTAAATGATATTCACAATGAGTATTTGGAAGGTTTACAATTATACCCTTGCTAATAAATTGTGCTATTTTCCCCAACAGTTTTAAGTGCTAATCTTCAGAAGGCATTTTAAAATTAGCTAAAATTCTGTCAAGAGATTTACAAAAATTGTTAGCATGAAGATAATTATGTCACAGTCCTTGGACTCCATCTCTGATTGTGTGCATAAATCAGGAAATGTCAGCTGTGTTTTCCCTTAATAATTATCCTTGCAGCAATATATTACAGTTTGGATTACTATTATAGTGTTCCTTTAGGTTTATAAACCACAAGTTCGTTATTTCTGAAGTTTTGTGCTGATGAAATAATTCACATAACTGGAATAAGTAATTATTTGTGTTAACATTTCATATATATCAATAAGAAGATCAATATGAAAATCAGCTTTCTACACTTTTTTACACAGTCCCCCAAAAATAGTCAGGTTTTTTGTTACTATTTTGTTAATGGAGATCACTTCTACAGTATAGCCAACATTTTCAAAAGAGCTAGCTGATGTGGTCACCCTTGTAGCATGTGTGGAACTTGAAATTTTAAGGACTTTTTGGACCAAAATTTGAAAATCTTTCTGCTGAATCTGTCCTGGTATTTACAGTAGATTTTGTAGGTCCTCAACAGTTTTGGTAATCTGTTGTTGGAACCCACCTCCTTAAACATAATGAGTTAAAATATCAAAGTAAGCTAGTAAATCCTTCAGAATTTGGACCAGGTTGTCTCATTTTAAGGATTCAGAAATCTAGGTACAAAACCACTTAATAAATTAATAAATTAAATTTGTTTGCATAAACAGTAGGAAATAGACACAACATACTCTAGGAACCTATTTTATGGATTATAAAGAAAAAAGTAGGAAAAATGAATTTGTTTTAGCATTAGTAGTAATAGTAAATTTGAACTGAATAGGTGAGAGTTGTTCTGTCTTTCAATTGCTGTACATTCCATATGTTTAATACACAGAATGTTTGACATTAAAAATGTGAGATTTACTCAAGCTTTCCAAGAAAGTTTTCTAAAACCATGCAGAAGCAATGAATTCCGAGAATTCAGCAATTGTAGTACTAACCTTAAAAACCTCTTTCACAGAAGAGAGATGGTATTTCAAGTAGGGCTTTTAATTTGGCAGTGCATCAACAAGGATTAGAGATCTACTCAACTCAGTGGTGCAGGCTGCCTTAGAATAGGTCTTAAACTGTTGTGAGAACAAAAGAGTTTTATTTCTCAACTATCTCAAAATGTGCGTAGAGACATTATCTGTAATTTTGAAAGTCTTCTGTGAAGAATTCAGGATAGATTTAAAGTAGCAGGATATGGCTCAGTGTGATCCCACTCTTGTTTTGATGCTTGGAAGATTTCTGGTTGATGTCAGTGGGAGTGGGGTCATATGTAGCCCTACGGTATCACAGAATGGGCAAGTTTGAGTTATGGCCTTCTCAAGACTGACTCTTTACTCCTGTTGTGGCAGAGCAGAGGCAGCAGTGCTTTGTGATTTGGGGACATCCTCAGCAGTGACGCCAGGCAATAGACTGCTGTTGGTTTCTGAGCGACTTCTGCCAAGTTCTTCACTTGACTCAAGGGGCCAAATGAAGAATTGCTTTTCCAATAAGTCAACAAGGAGGGCTTGTTGACAAAAACATTTCGAAGAAAGCTAAGATGATGAATGTTGAGACATGGGTTTTAAAAAATGTGACTTCACTTTTTCCAGAATATACTAAGTTTTTATTCAAAACTTGAGGGTTTCTTTATTTCTATTCTTACTTGAGCTAGATGGTTTCTTCAACCAGTGTCAGAATACTTTGGACTTGTCACTTAAAATAACTGAAAATACAGAATTGTGAGCACATAGTCTTTGCTCCCAAAGCTTGCAGTTTATTTTATTAACAGAAATAAATTGTAGCAGGGAAGAAGTCATATTTTTGTGGTTATGAGAGGAAAAGCTTTTCAACTTGTTCAATAATCTTCCTTCTTCCTCATCTTCATACACTCATTATTCATCTTTCACATTTCTGGTTATACATTTTACTAGTCTGCTGAGTGTGATGCCACAGATAGTTGTGAATATCCAGTGAATATCTCCATTTTTAACTAGATGTCATGAAGCTTAAGATCTCATATGATAAATAAGCCATTTATTTATAGATAAAATAGAAATACTTGCTTCCTGCTCTTGCTTTTTGAGACACTAAAAGAATTCCAAGTATTTGTCCTAGAATCCTATAAGAAGCAGAATTTAGACTTACGTGGCTTTTTTTCTATGTAATGGTATTTTGACTTATGATGACCGTGTCCCTAATTGCAATTCTGTACTTATTCTTCCTCCCAAACTTCTCAAGGATGAAATTTAATTTAGTATCATGCAGAACTATAGATCTGCCAACAGTGATAACATATAGACTGCTATATAATTATTGAATCAGAGAGTTAAAACTTCTAGACTGTATGTATACCCACAAAAAATCACTTGGCAGTGAGCCACCAAAAGCAATTTTTTCGTTGCTTACATTTTGATTTTTTTACATTAGCTGCTGCTCAAAAGGAAACACCTTGGACTTGAATTGCTCATTAGACTTAAATCTGTGATGTAGTATGGGCCAAAATGCACTGTCCTATGCAATATGCTTATACATATGAATTATTCAGTAGCATGGATCATAGAATGAGGTCAGTTTTTGCTGCTGATTTAATACTTCAGAATGTAAAATTCACCCTGGTCATGGTCTACTGAAGTTTCCTCATTTTCCAGACGTATTCTTCAGAGTATTCTCATGCTTACAATTTCATTTCAAGCCTTTCTCAGAAACTGACATTCTTTCAGATGGTCTACAAGTATTGCATGTGAGCTGGCGCTCAGACACATGAAGTGCCACCTCGGCACCTGTAGCTGTGCTTATATTTGGTATTTCAGACACCCTTTTCTCCTTCCTCTGAGACGATCAAGCATGCTTACATGAGTGGAAGAGCAGTGGGTATGATCAGCATTTGCTTACTCTCCTGTTCAGTACAAATGCGGTAACTGATGACATGGTCCTGTGAGGTCATTCTCCTTCATGAGTTTGCTTCTGGCTCAGTTTTTAGCTCATTTTCTCATAATGACTCTAAGGTTTGCTCTCCAACTACTGTACCTTGCATGAGAGCTATTTGGCTGAAAGTAGCTGAGAAAGATACTGTCCAGAAGCAATTCTCAGAAATGGCAGAAGTTCATCTTCTTGCCAAGTGAATTTGTACAGCATCTATTGCTTGAGTCTGGTTTTTTGTTTGTTTTTTTTTGTTTGTTTGTTTTTGTTTTGTTTTGTTTTTTTTCTGGGTTATCTGGTCATTTTTATATTGGATGTATAGTTGAGATGGAGTATTTTGTGTGTAAGGCTAAATGGTCACAGCATTTTCTTTAGCTCTGATCCACCTTTGTTGTCCTTCAGCCAATTAACACAGTATGGTTTATATAGACAAATAGCAACTGAACCTATTTCAGCATTTTCTACGTGGACAGCACCAGTTATTTTAACTTGTACAATCTTGAGACGAGTTCCTTTTGTTTGATAAAAATCTGTGTGCTTTGGATCGTCTGTCATTTTTATGTGCTTTATATGACAAGCTCAAAAATGAATTGTGTGATGCTCAGATTTTTTTGAGCCTGTCGTGAGGTGCTGGTGACACAGGATTATTAAAACATTGGAGCAGTATTCCAAATTATGTTTCCTCTGGCTTCTATTTTCGTGGAGGATGGGAGGTTTAATTTTGCTTGCACAGGTACTTGCATCTTAGTATTTGTGAATCGAGCATCCTTCATTAATAGTATTGTTCATTTGGATTTCTTCTATATATTTTAAGTGTCTAGCCCACCTCTATGTGCTTGGAGCTGAAAGTCAGTGTATGCTGATCTGATTAATGGAATACTTCATTGTAGAGCTTCCATATTTCTTTTGCAATCCCTTTGACTCTTTGAGTATGATTTTGCTATGCAAAGACAACTGATTTTAATATAAACGAACGAACAAATCACTTTAACTGTGGGACAAGACTTACTGTGACATGCGTAGTTTTTACAAAGGAGGAAAAAAAGATGTCAAAAGATCCAAATATGTATAGCTCTGTTAATTTTTCTGCTCAGAAATGTATTGTTAAAGCTTTGTATTAAAAGTTCTATAATCTTATCTAAAAAAAATGTTAGTTTGAATGTTAATTGGACGAGCTAAAATATCTTGCTAGGTCATTTACAAGAATCTAACAATTTCCTTTTAGGTAATGCTTTTGTAGCCTCAGATTGAATGTAATTATTAAAATAAAGATCAATGCAAATAAGAAAAAAACAATAGGTAACTTACTGTGTTTATTATAACTAGTTTTAAGATGTGGTCTTAAAAATTAATTCAATTATTAAATACTATGAAAGCAATATGACCAAATAATAGCGCCCATAATTTCTTTAAAATTATGGCTACATATGGAGCTTGGCAATCCTGCCTTCGAGGTTGTTAGCAGTAGGAACTGTTCTGTTTGCAACTTGTTTCTTTTAAACCCATATGGCAAAATTATGCCTCCCAGAGGTAACTTCTGGTATTGGAGAAAGTTGTTGTGGAGAACAGTGGTAACCTAAAAGCCTCCTGTATTGATGAAGCCTCTAGAGAATATAAAAATCCTGTGGAAGATGCAGATGATTAGAAATTCTTGTTTGCTGGTATTTCAGACTCACTTTGTACAGACACAAATTACTGCACTTCCCGGCATTTCTGAATCAGTTTTACTCTCTTTGTGGCAGCAGAAGAAAAGGATCAGTGCTCTGAAGTAATGGAACCAGTCACACATTTAGTAATAATTTACAGAATATATCAAAGTTTTATTTCATTTATTGTGACAAAATTGTTGGTTTCATATTACTTTTAGAAATATTGGTGAGCTCTAATCTGGAAGAAACATTGTGGTTGAGGTGTCTGTAAACAATTAAGCTTTTCAAATTCTCTTACGTTTTAAAAATTAAATTAAATAGGAATTAAATATGACTGGTTTGTTCCAACAACATTGCCTGTTTTATTGGGACAAAATTTATAACTTTTATTGTAATTCTAAAATGCTCATTTAGGTTTCTGTTTTCCTTTCTGTGTGCTATAGTAGCATTGTAACCTTACACAGAGATAAATGAAAATAAATTAAAGAAGAAAAAGTAAAAATTCTATAAATTTCATTATAGGAAATTTATAAGATGATTTCCATGACAACCATATAATAAGATTCATGTTTACTTTAATTCTGAGTTCTCAATGTCTTTTTAATGACTCCCATGTAATTAAACAGAATGCATGATTTGAGGTAACATAATATAAATCAGTTTTGTTTGCATGATGCTGAATACTGTTAATACATGTACAATGAACTGTTTAAGAGCCTTACATGGATATGTCCATTTGTTGCAGAACTGTGAGAAACTGGAAAATAATTTTGATGACATCAAGCACACAACTCTTAGTGAGCGAGGAGCACTTCGAGAAGCAATGAGGTAAGTCTGGGTCACCATAGCAACAGTCACAGATGTGGTAAAGAAAGAGTCATTCTTCATTATTGGGGGAACAAATGAGTTCATTGCCACCATTCAGCTCTATTCTCTAAGGTATTAATTTGTCAGTGGAGAGGCTTCCCTTGAGGCTGTACTTTGGTTTTGAAGCTGCATAAATGTTAAGCCTGACTGCACAGTAAAAAATGTAAATGTTTAATTTGTTATTTAAAATGCTTAAGGGGTGCCTTGCTTTATATTTATACTAAACTGTGAGTGAATGAAAATATTGTTCATCTAAATTCTGTAAGTGTTAAAGCAATTGTACAATGGTGTTTGAACAAACCTGTATTTGCTTTAAATTGAATTTGATTTTTATGTATGTAGTGCCTGTATACTCTAATTTTATCACCAAAATTACGTGATTTTGGTTTTGATAGTGGAATGTAAAAAACTGTCTGGTCATTTATGTGTTGTAGAGATGGATATTTTGTTTAATATCATCATATTGTTGCACTTAATACGTATTAGAGGAGGTTAAAATTAGTCAGAAGATGAATTTTCTGCCATCCTTACTTGCACTGCAGAGTATCTGGGTACAGGACTCCAAAGTCCGGCTGATATAGTGCCTGGAAAAGGGAGTGATTACTATGCAGAAAGATGGTAGAATTGAAGACAGGTTTTCTAAAGTAACTCACTGAATAATCAGGAAGATGTTATTTATAGTATTATCTGTGAATCAGAAAATTATATAAACTTCACTTTCAAAGGTTTTGAAATTGGGTAGTAAAATGTAATGATGCAAACATAGTGCTTCATCTCATTTGCCTCATATCAGAGTAACTTCTTACACTTGAACCCATGCAGTAAAAAGTAAAAACAACAATCCCCCAAGAATCTACTTGAAAAAATGAATACACCTATTTGCTTTGACTGTGTTCGTTATCAATTTAAATTTATGGATGTGTGTGAATGACCTGATTTGCATGACTTATGTTCACAATGCTTGTCTCATGTACACTGACTGTTTGAAAAGGTATTCTTACCTACAAGTATTCTGAATATTTCAACTCCCAGTGCTGTAAATAACTGTAAAAATAATGGCATTCACCTTTCTAATAGTGATTTTTGCTTTATGCTTGTATTGCTTCATATGTTTAGAGTTTTCTCCCAGTGTGGTTGGTCATCTGTGTACATAAATCTTGCATGTAGTATCAGTAAATGGAAAGTGATTTAAAGTAAAAATTTGGGGAATTTTTGGCAAATGAAGCTACCTTTAGTATTTCCAACAAATTGGATTTCAAGTTGCTGCTGTCCTGTAACAGTGTTCAGGTTTGTGACGTTTTGCAGTACATGACTCAGCAGGGGTAATATTTTAAAAACTTGGGAGCTGACAGCTCTTCAGTGATCAACATTGAATAGCACGGGGAGCTTTGGCATTTCAAAGGTCATGTTTCTGTTACAAAGCCTGTTTAGAAGGTTCTTGTGATTCTTTGCTGTGCAAAAGCACTTTACGATCTCATAAATTTGTATCCTGGCTATTTCTGCTTGTGTACAAGCCATTCTGAGAAATAGTTATTGATTGTGAAGAGTGACAGATATCGTGCAGTGCTGGAATTCTCTTAATTGCAGTCAGTATTATATGGTTGGTTGTTTCCTTAGTTGCTTTTTTATTTTGAGGTAAAGAAAATACCTGACTTAATAAATTTATACTGTAGTGTGTTTTTATAACATACTGGAGTGCCACATGAAAGGTGCAAAATGTTAATTTAGAGAGGTATATGCATGTAGGTGTACATATTTTTCTAAATGTGTGTAAAAGACACTTGTTATTTTAGGTTGTATGATTCTTTCAACTGCTGTATAGTCACCTCATGTACTGGGTGGCTGCATTTTTCTGTTTGGATCCCAAGATTATCTGTACGTATGTAGTTCAAAGGGTACATTTTTATAGATTCGCTTTTCCTTTCCATGACAAGAGTGGACAGTGGACCAGGCATACGAGGATATAGATTTACTCACCTCAGTATTATGAGGTGCATGCCTTCTTTGGGTAAGGGAGGCTTGTGGAGAGGGTTGCACATTGCACAAAAGCCCTAAAATCATGTGGGCATGAAAGCAACAGCAACAAAAAATCCTAGTTGGATAGCTAAGTGGATATATGTGGATCTCCGATGAGCCTTAAGTTGAGTGGGCAGTCTGCCCAAATCCTCTTTGATTTCCCAGAGTGGTACTACTGGTCTGCCAGATGAGAAAGACAATGAACACTTTTTCCCAGTGCTCCTGTTTGGAACGAGACCTTCCATTTTAACTTCATCTTTGAGAAAAATGGTCAATTTAATATGGGTTTCAGTACACTTCTAGTGTACAAGTATCACTGTGCTCTGCATAAACAAATACTAATATCCAAGGGTCTTGTACTGTTTCCAGCTCTTCAGTATTCAAATTAAGGACTACATGAAAATTATCTTTCTTGTTTATGTTTATAGATGTATGCAAAATAAACTTTCTGAAAGGTTTTGAAATGATCACAAAGCCTATGAACTTTCTCTACTTTACATTTATTTTAGATTTTGAATGAGGTAATATGCTGACAGTAGTTTGCCATTATTCAGTATATAAAGAGTGATATCGTAAGAATTTGATTTGCTTGTGATTGCATATAAAATCCATAAAGCATTCAATTCAGTTAATGTTTTGCTTATTTTGTTAATGTACTCCAAATGTTTTATTTATTACTATATTTTAATGCAGCTGCAAAGCTGAAGTAAACAATAAAAGTCCATTAGTTTTTTGAATTGGAGCTTATAAATGGACAGACTGTTGCCTGCTTACCTTGAATGTGTATATGATAAATTAATTGTGTATTTTATGTAGTAACTTGGCAGAAAAATATAGCTATATACCTATAATGTCAGGTTGCATAGGTAAGAGCACTGATATTTTGTTAAACAAAGCTCAATTTGGTTTTAATATATAATCATTGAGAAAAATCTGGATCCAAATCATCAGTAAAGCTTCATCCAGAATTTTAAAAGAGCTTTTAGACTGGTTTGTCTGCTACAAGGAGATAAGTATTTGAGGAGCAGGAAGTGGTGTAGCTGGGTGCTGACACTGGTAGTCTTTTCATAGGTGGTGAGACCAGAATGTGGACTGCTACAGTAAGCATTCCTCTGGGAAAGTAGGGTAGAGTAGCCTTGAGGAGTCTTAAAATTAAGCAAACAATAATGAAATCCCTGCCCCCTCAAATTATAAAGTAACTTTTAGGAGAAGTGTGACAGAAATCCAAACTCAGTTATTAATATCAAATTAGATGTTAATAAATTATGAAAGTAAGGTTTAGTGAGTTACTGAGTTTAAAAAGGACAAATTTCAAAAAGCAGCAGACATCAGCTGGCAGGAATTCTTTTTCCTGCTGGATCTGTTCACTCTGTGTACAGGCATTCATTGTTGTCATCGAGAGAGAATCAGAATTGATGAAATTGGGACGTTGAAGATGATTTAAACGTGTGGTCTCTGCATTTTATTGATTGCATACCAGCAAAATATTTTTGAGCATGCATCCTCCATATTTGTATGTTTAGACATGTATTACCACTATACTAATATTTTATGTGCATTATAGAACACACCTAAGAATGGAAATGAAAAACAAAAAAGACAGATAAAGAGGAAATAAAGACTGCTTAATTTTTTAAAAAAATCATTTATTAATTGCACAGAAAATATTTTCTTCCCACATTGACGTAGCTTGGCTTGTGCATACTCTGCTTTGGAGATCATTGACCTGGACCATCTTTCCAGCTCAGAGCAGGGACCGTCTTTTCAGCCCTGAGCAGGTTGCTCAGGGGTGTGTCCAGCAAGGTTCTTTTATATCTTCCAGGATGGATGTTTCACAGACTGTCTAGGCAAACAACATCATGACATTAAACAACAGCAAAATGCAAACAAAAATGCTGCCAACACCCCCTCCCCTCCCTCCCCCAGCTTTTTTTTTTTAAACCAGAATTCTGCTTCAGCTTGTGCCTGTTGTTTCTTGCCCTTTTGCTAGGGACTGCTAAGAAAAATCTAGCTCTGTTGTCTTTATTCCCTCCCATCAGGTATTTGTACATTTTGGTAAGATTCCCCCCTGAGCCTTATCTCCTCAAGGCTGCGTGTTCCCAGGTCTGTCAGCCTCTCCTGTGACAGACAATCCAGTCCCTTTGTCACCTCAGTGCCCTTTGCTGGGCTTGCTCCTGTACATCCCTGTTTCCCCTGGTCTGGGGGACCCAGCACAGGACACAGTGCTGCAGATCTATCTTGCCAGTACTGGGCAGCAGAGAAGAATCTCCACTCTTACCCTACAGGTAATGCTGTACCTGACACAGCCCTGGGTGCTGCTGGCCTTTGCTTTGTCTCATGGTTCATCTTGTCCTTCAGGAGCCCCAGGGCCTTTCCTGCAACACTGATTCCCAGCTGATCGTTTGCAACCTGTAGTAGTGCCTGGGCTGTTCCTCCCCAGGGGCAGGATTTCATGGTGGGTTTGTTTGTTGGTTTTTGTTTGTTTGTTTTTTAAATAGTTTCTGTAGGGCTGTTCCTTCAGCCTGTCAACAGCAGCCCAACCCTTTTGGAGTGTCACCACTCAGTAGGTGGTAGATTGCTTTTTAACACTGTCTATATGGTACTATGTGTTTTAGACCTGTGTCTAGTGTATGTTTTATGAGCCTGGTGTCAGACAAATGAAGCCATAGCATTTCAAACCAAACTTTTTCCTAATCTAGTGTTGCAATTTCTTACTTAATCAACTGAGTTGGTAAGCCACTATGGTGGGTTAAGGCAGTGAGCAATCAGCGAGGCTGCTGAGGTTTTAATACGTAAATGGGTCCTGCTCGTAGGTGGATATGGAGATAGTCTGTCTTGTGAACACTGAGTATGTGTGGAAGCTTTGCAAGTGAAAATTAAAGCTAAGTATTTTTGTGTGGTCTTCTTGTTATTAAAGGAAAATTGAAACATATATATTCGTGCTTTGAAATGGGAAAGTTTGCTTATCTGTTTGAATCAGTATAAAAGATACCAAAGTTCATTTAGAATTTTCTTTTGCATTCATATATTTGCATATGGTTTTGGATAATATGAACAAGGGAGTGAAGCTTCAACTGTGATTTTCCAGTTTGCTAGAAACAGTTTCTGTTAATGATGATATTCACTGTTGTCTTGACAACTGTGCAAGCTGGGGTTAGTAATAATCAGACTTCTTTTAATATGGTCTAGACTCTCAGATGTATTTGACAAATAGTTTCTATGACTGGGCAAAACCCAAGAAAATTGCAGTGTAAGAAGTTCCAAGGTTTCACAAGTATTCATTAGTTTGCAGAGTAAAAGCTGGAAATTTAAACACGTAAACAAAACAAGTCTGCAGTGCAAACTACAAAACATGTAGTAACCAATTAGTTAGGGCTCTGGCCTGAGATCTGGCAAATATGGGTTCATATTCTGGTTCTTGGTTTTCCCATTTTAAAAACCAAGGCAACTTGGTTTTCCCATTTTAAAAAGCGTCATAGAGCTCTAAAGTTAGAGAAACACAGAGATGAAGTATAAGGAAATAAGGATGATGAAAACATCATGTTAAATGTGTTTTTTGCTCTCCTGTATTGTTCTTAAACTGTTCTGAGAGATAGGACCAATCTCAGTTAAATTGAAAGGGAAGGTGAATTAAGAGGAGTAAAGGCTTCTGAGTTTCCTGATCCGGGTCTCAGAGACTGTCTGTTCAAAGAAATCCTTCATGTTCTGGGGAGGTGGAAACCTTGGAAGTAAATTCCAGTATTCCGAAGTTCCGTACTTCAGTAAAGTCTTCAATACTTTACAGCATTGTCCTGGAGAAGCTGACAGCCCATGGCTCGGACAGGTACACCCTTTGCTGGGTTAAGAACTGGCTGGACAGCCAGGCCCAGAGTGTTGGGGAATGCTGCTGCATCCAGCAGGCAGCCAGTCCCCAGTGATGTCCACCAGGGACCAGTACTGGGCCTGGCCCTGTTTATTGTCTTTATAGATGATCTGGTCAAGGGGATAAAGTGCATGCCCAGTAAGTTTTGAAAAGACTCCCAGATTGGATGGAAGCATTGATCTGCTGGAGGACAGGAAGGCTCTGCAGAGGGATCTGGCCAGGCTGGATGGATGAGCTGAGGCCAGTTGAGTAAGGTTCATTATGGTGGAGTGCTGGATACTGCACTTGGGTCACAACAACCCCTGCAGCACTGCTGGCTGGGGAAGAGTGTCTGGAAAACTGCACAGTGGAAAAGGACTTNAAGAAACAACTGGATGTGGCACTTAGTGCTGTGGTGTAGTTGACAAGGTGGTGTTTGGTCAAAGGTTGGTCTCAGTGATCTCAGGGATGTTTTCCAAACTTAATGATGCTATGAAAGTAGGCATTAGCCTTGTGTTAGTGTGTTTATTTGGGACTGAGGGAGTAAGTACAAGTTACTCTTCTACCTTCTTCTATATTTACATTTATCTCCATTCCAATCACTTGAATGCTGCTTGGGGCATGCTTTTTGGGGAAAAGCATATGACTGCTTCTTATGTATTGAACAAAAATGTTGTGCTGCTTCCAAACGGCAACAACACTTTGCATCTTGGGTGACCAACTCGTGTTCCTCTGATATCTATATCAGCACCAAGAAACAAACACCCTCTGCCACAGAGGACATATTAATTAGGTGAGCCACTGATCGGCTTATTGATTTAGACCCTTATTTAGACTGCATTTGGCTTAGAGATATTCCCTAAAAAAATTAACCCCAGAGGTGTTCTCAGAGTAAAAACAAAAAATCCCATAAAACTGTGGAGTTTAGGGAATGTTTAACTTGCTCCCCTTGAAATTTATTTTCTATATATGCATCTTCACAATTTAATAAATTTAACATATTATTAATAGCATATGGAGATGAGGAGATGCTGCAAAATGCTAGTGTTTCTAGTCATGTTTGTGTTGCATAGAAATGCATGCAGAATGTTAGAAGCACTTGAGAACTTTTAATAGTACTTCCATTATAAAAACATGTGTGGCTAATATGAGTTTAATTTTGAGTGCCATTTTGAAATCAGAACTTCACTATCATTTTAGTTTACATTACAGATCAAACAGATTGCCAACATCACTTGCACTGATGAAGCATTAGCCATATGCCTTCTCAGTGCAAGGCTGCCCTGGATAAGGATAGCTGTGACTAACCAAGCTGCTTATGTGCTAGAAGCTGTTTAGTGGCATTAACAGGACACTGTTAAGGTGTGCCCATGCAATTTTACCATGCTCTTTGTTGGCTAACTAACTTCTGAGTCACCCACTAGCCACCCTTTGAGAGCCTGGGATGAATTGCTCAGATCTGGCCATGATGGAATTATTTCTGTCTACAGACAGATGCTGCAGAGCTGTAACACCAAGCATGTATAGGAACCCATGACATTAATGTGATTATTTTTGTGATAACTATTAGAGCTTGCATTGTCTTTGTCATTTCTATGGAGAATTAAAGAACTTCGTATTTCATTTTGCAATTAAAAAGAAAAAGAAGATTCTGATATGTATTAAGTCCATTTTTTCAGGTGTCAGGTATAACTCACACTGAAAATTTTGTGAAACTGGTGATAATGCTTAACTTCTGCACTAAAGAATGTAGCTGCATTGCCTTATATATATATTTAAAGTATAAATCAAGGAAATTATGGAGTGCCTTGTTTTGGGCTTGATTGTGATACAGGCTGTTGAATATCAGCTTCATAATACGTTCCCCAGAAATTTTAAAACTGAAATTAATTTCCAAGTTTGTCAGCTGATTGCTGCAAATACCTTGTTCAAAATACTGTATATAATTTCTCCTTTTTAATTTATGAGTTATATTTTTTTTTGGTCCAGTGATAGGCTGGTTTATTTAGATGTTACAGGGGAGGAGATCAAGATAAGTTAGATTTGAATGTTCCTTTAGTCACCTATCCATGATAAACTGACAAATACAATTTTACTGACCTAAAATAGTGTGTTGATTATGTTTCTGAATGGCAAATATGAAAGGATTTTTTTTTTTTTGCTATTCCAATTGGCAGTGTAGATTTGCAGTTACTTTACATCAGAGGTTTGAATTATGCCTTGTAGTGTATATAACCCATACATGGATATAGAACAAAAGCATTGTGAGGAAAATAGCAAGCAATATACTAAAACAGAAAAATAAATAATATTCACAAATTTGAAAACTGCATTATAATTGCTACTTTTGTTGATATACTGAAATGTGTTTTAGGAAACATCTTTCATGAACATTTTTGTTAAAATCTTGTATGTTTCTCATATGCTCTTTTATATGTATTACTGTGACCGAAATATGCTTTGGGTCTGTTCTGAGTATGGTAAATACATTGTTTCTGTATTTGTGTGTAGCATTCCCAAGAAATATTTCAGAGGGGAGAGGAAAAAAACCACCTACTTTGTGTCACTTCTACTGAGGAGAGCCTGATTTTTGGTTTTGAACCATTTAGTTTTATGATTTAAAGAAAAGAATTGGATAACAGTCAAAATTTGGTTTTTAACAAACTGCAGGAGATGTTGTCTGATGTTGGTGGTAAAAGAGATTTTGAAAACCATTGTGACAGATGGCTTGCCACAAAGCCTCCAAAGGTGGCATGCAGGGGGTGCAGCATCGTACCTTTCACCCACTCATGTGCAAACAGAGTAGAAAATTGCACTACAGAATTTGGAGTTCACTCCATGGGTTCCCTCTTTGTTACTTTTTAAAATGCAAATTTTGAAAATATTTCTGAAATGTGTTCTTTGCTACCATTAGCATTCAGGAAAACGTGCTCTGGATTGCCAGAGAGACAATGTATACAATATGGAATACCAGCCTCTATACTTCAAGAAAGGTTTGAAAAGGTTTGTGAAATATAAATTTAAAACAAAATACAGATGTGAGTGAAGAAAATGTTCTGGTGGTTTTGCCTTGAGCCATGGCTTTTTGTAGATTATTGATGTTTGATTTTATGTTGCAAGGCTTTGGATGGTTTAGGTAGAAGGTTGCATTTAACCATTTTAAACCATAATGAAAGTTGAGGATGTACAGAGAGGCTGGGTGTGTTGCAGCTTTGGCAAAGTCAGATGTTTTAGTGGAAGATGTTGAAGCTCATGCTGTTTTATTTAGAAGTCATTAGTTTAATCTGTAGCCAGCCTACTGAGAGTACCACATTCCACATGTATTTAACAAAGGCCATTTCCTACTGTTTTGTCTACAGTCAGAAAGCAGTTTGTCTTTACAAATGCTGTTTTACATATATCTGTACTTGTTTCTTCTCAGACATTTACTGTGGCTCTGAAAAGCCTGAAAAAGTGTAATCCTTTTTCCTCCTTTGTTTTGTCCTTGGACTTTCTGTTGCCATGGGCGTTTTGAGTATGTTCTCTTAGAGTTCAGGATACAAAGCAAAGCTAAGGGTTTGAGGAAAAACAGAGTCTTCATTCAAAATTACATTATAAGGTAGTGTGTCTTTCCATTGTATGTTTCCATTGTATTGTTTCCAGGTAATCATTATCTTTTCTGATTATGGTATGATTTGGGTGGATTACAGTTAGCTTCCTTCATAACAGCTGCTCTGGGGCTGTGTTTTGGATTTGTGCTGAAAAGAGTGTTGGTAACACGGCGGTGTGTAAACTATTGCTGAGCAGCACTTGCATAGAGTCTCAAGGCCTTTCCTGTTCCTTACCCTGTGCCTTAGCAAGGAGGCTAGGAGTGCACAAGGAGTTGGGAGGGGACACAGCTAGGACAGCTGACCCCAGCTGACCTGAGGGATATCCCAGACAGGCATGGAGGAGGAAGAAGAAGCGTGGGGTGGACGTTCAGAGTTAAGGTCTTTTGTCTCTTCCCAAGACACTAGACTGCCAGTGTAACATAGTGAATATGTTCGTGGTTTTGTTTTGCTTGCAGGTGCAGCTATTGCTTTACCTACTGAACTGTCTTTATCTCAACCCATGAGGTTTGTCACTTTTACCATTCCGATTCTCTTCCTCATTCCATCAGGAGGGTGTGAATGAGTGGCTTGGTGAGGCTTAGTTGCTGGCTGGGGTTAAATCATGACATGTGTTTAGAACCCCTTGGTTATAATGACTATTATTAGCTACTGCTACTTACTTTTTTGCTGCCTCTCAAGAGTTCTAGCATTATATTATACTGGCTGCTGTGGTTTTTGGATGTAAGAGCAAACATCCATTTTCCTAGAAATGTTTTGTATGTTGGGGTGAGGGTGTTTCAGAGATTAAACTGTGGGTCCAGCTGTGCTCTAAGATATTTACTTTCCATCAAAATTAATCTGTCCTTCCCTGTAGACTTCTGAATTTAAATCCTGTTTATTTACTCGAGGCTGTTTGGGAGACCAAGAAAAGATTGTCTAAATTTAATGTTCAAATGGAATCAACCTGTTTATTGAAAGTAAGACTGTAAAGTGTATTGGACTTTTTTCAGTAAGGCAGTTGTTAAGATACACTGGAATCAGTACCATACATTTAGCTAATTGGATACAAAATTTAACAGAAATAGCTTTCCATCCTTATTTCTTCAGAACAAAGACACTTTACATACAAATCTGTTTCATTGGGGCTTGCTATTGAAAAGTTGATGGGCAGCCATTTAAGCCCTAGACCACTTTAGGTTTTTCAGGACACCACCCAGAGGCTTTCACTGCTACTAAATCTCTAGGCATTTCTAGGACTGAGGAAAGTTAGGATCTCAGGGAACAATTTGTACAAAGAAGCTGCTTACAGAATGAGACAAACATAAGAGGTGTAATAGAGAATAAAGGAACAAACTATTCTTGAGTGACTTCTCCTGCCATCTTCAATGCCCAGGACTGCTTATCTAGGGTGTGCTTTGTAAGCTGCACAGAGTATTGGCAGTGACACAAGGTTCTTCGTGGAGAAGGCATTTGCAGAAGGCTTCAATTTATATGCATTTAGTGTATTTAGGTTGTTCAGCATTTAGTTCTGGCTTGGTCCAATACCAAAAATCAAGGTGATTTGTGGTTTTTATGGTTTGTTGGTTGTTTTGTTGTTGGTTTTTTTTGTCTCCGGGAAGAAAAAAAAAACATGGTCTCTTCTGTAAAATAAACCCTGAACTGTTCTAATATCACCATAGAATTACACCCATCAAATGAATTTTAAAAATTGATCTGTATATGGAACGGAATGTAATGGAAATAATTATAATGTGATTTCCATCAGAATACTTACAAAAGACTTGGTTTATAATCTGATACCATTACAATACAATAATCTTTTAAAACTAGTAAGTTATTTTAAAATAGTATGACTACTTTTTAAACTCCTATTTTTAAAAGTATTTAATATTTCTACTTTTACCACATTAAAAATTAGGTATTACTATATATATAGTACTTTTTTAGTTTAATAAAGGAATTATGGCTGCCATCTTTGTAAAAACTATTACTTTTATTACTACTATCAAATAGTAGTGTTTAATGGTGCAGATTAATACCACAAATACTTTTCTTACTGCTATTTTGTCTATTGAATTTTTCCACATTTGTTGTTATTAATTAGTATTAACCAAGCATTTCCTTTGTAATTGTTAATGTATCAAATGAAGAAAAATATTTTAAAATTGGTATCTGACAGTATTACCAAAAAGACAAGAAAACACTCTTTGAGAAGTGTTTTAAAATAGAAAAAAAATATTTATAAAATAATTTTTCTTTTTATCCTACCTGATGTATCTTCCTGTTTGAGCAAAAAGTGGCTTTCCTAGTGCCTCTTCCTGCTTATCTGTTTTTCTAATGAAGAGAAGATGCACTTGAGCACGTGTAGAACAGTTTCTGTTCCCGGGGAGCTACGATGGCTTGGCTTTGGCTTATGGCTGGCTGTTACATGTTGGGCTGTGCCTCACAGTATCCACCCTTCAGTCTTCCCATTGCAAATTTGCTTGCATGGCAACTGCTGGTGCTGTTAACCCTCTTCTGTGCTGAAGGGTATTCCCTCGTGGCTTCTCAGATTAAATATTTAATTGGGGTGGGAATTGTTCTTCTTGTAATTAAAGAACTATACGAAGCTGTTTAAAAATACTTTAACAGGAATGGTTATATATTTAAAAGAGAATCTGGGTCCACTGAGTGTGTTCCACTGAAGAGAGCTGTGGCAGCATGGCTGAGAACCGCCGGCCGCATGCCTGCAGTAGCCTGAACAGAAGATGTTTCTTGAGTGCATCTTTCAGCTGGCCCCGAGGTGCAGCTGCACAATTAGCAACATGTGGCACGGCTTCTCTCTCTGGGTAGTTAGGGGAGCACAAATGGCTCCCGTGTGGGGTCACACGTTTAGTCATGGCCTGCCTGGAAGGTGCCTCGGTGTCACCTCCCGGGCGCCGGTCCCAGCTGTGCGAGGGCTGCGGGGCAGCGCTGCCGGGCGGGGATGTGCTGCTGCTCCAGGTGCCCCTCAAGGCAGGTGGGCACTTCCATGCTGTCCCTAGCATGGCTGCCACACGGAGCTGTGACGGTGATGTGGCGGGGACACGCGTGTCCAAGGTGGTTGCTTGAGCCTACAGGACTAGGTTAGAAGTAAGCTGAAATAAGCACTTTTCTGGAAGGGTTATGCCAGGCTTAATGCCAGCTGGTTTGTTGTAGAAACCCTCTGCTTCTGGGCCACACTGCACATTGACACAGTCATTTTCAGGTATCTTCTACAATTAGAGATGTAGCCATTCTAGGCACAAATCCTTCTGTGGGCAGAATCGTAGGGAAAGGCTGGTTAACACCTCGGAGGAGAGAGACCCACTCTTCACCCAATTGCAGATGAAATCCCTGATTTCATTCAAGGAAGGCATGTAACCAGCAGGGACTGTACAGAATGAATTTTTTTCCTTTTTTCTCAGTTGAAATAGATCTGTTTCAATAAGTGTAAAACTAACTCTCTGCTCCTTTGATCAATTTTTATTCCTTTATTCTATTTGGGTACAGTGGGTAAACAAAGACTTTACCTCTAATTTGGAAAGGTCTGAGTAAACTTTTTGCTATTGGCATTGCTAACTATTCTTTCTCCTGCTGGTATAACAATGTCATAACACATAAAATTTATTTTGTTTTAAAACTAAAACTGAAAACAGAGCCTTGAAATGCAACTTCTCTTAATATTTTCTCTTCTATCATACTCATTTAATTCTTGATGTAAAACAAGAATTCATTGCTTTTGTGCTGGGAGCATGAAGCCACAAGTTGATAATGGTAACTCAGTGTTTGTAATATAAAGTGCTGTTCCTGTAGTGTGGTCCAATTACACAATAGTAAAGCAGGGATGTAACACAGCAATGCTGCTTTCCTATTTGTTTCACTAAGTTTAGCACAGTGGGAAACGTGGCATTCTTCCAAGGTAATGCGTCAAGCTTACAGTTGGATGGAAGTGCAATGGCAATTATTCGAAGACTTCGCATGCCAGCTAATAACTGGCTGAATGTATGCGACAATTGTCTTGTGAAATGTATTTGATGTTGTTTCATTGCAAGGATTTTACATTTTAATTTTGAGATATTATGGTATTCTAGAGATATTTGAAAAAGTTTCTCTGTAGGTGCTACATTTACGGCATTGTAGTTTTAGTAATCAAATGTAATTTCTGTCTGGTTAGAGATCATGTACATCCTTTATAAAAAATCCTGCTGTATCTTCTGAAATCAGAAAGAAGTACTCCATTAATTAGATCAAATCATGTACATTGTTCCTCCAAAAATGTCCTATTTTTTGAGGAAGAATATATCTAAAACAAAAATCTTAACTGAAAATATATGCATGATAGCAACAGAATGTCTCCTTTCTTTTTGAAGTGTGGAAAGTAGTAATGTGTCAGCCATTTGACAACTGGGAGAAACCAGAACTGTTGAGGCATCTTTTTTGGTAGTCATTTTGCTGTAGAGACTTGGGGGTTGGATAGGAATCAGAATTTTTGCAGTTGGGTTCATTCTTCACTGGTTTTCACATTGCTTTAAAGCCACTCCCCAAGTCAGTAAATATCACTGTTGCACTGTGGTGTCAACCCACTGCGACTTCTTAAAGATGTATTGATATTCTTTACAGCTTTGAACAGTCCTCAGCAAAATATATACATTTAAAATACCATGGCAATGGCTTTATAAACAGCTCCGTGGTATATCTTTTCATGTTTCAAGTGTGGTGAGGAGCACCCACCGCTTGTGGTGCATTAGCAAGTAGTTCACAATTAAGGAGTTAATCTTTAGCCTCACTAGCAGTCTTGGAACAGAGGGTGTCAGTGCATACTAAAAACAGTATTGGGTTTTCTTTTTGTGAACCACAGAGAGCTTAGACTACATCAGTTAGTTTCAAATAGGCTATTGAATGCTATCACAGGTAAAAACACCAGCTGTACTGCACTTGGTTTGATTTTATGATTATAAAGGTAAAATTCCTCCATCTCAGGCACTTTTTTTTGCTCCTTTTTTTTTATCCCCATTGCTCATTTTTCAGTCAGTATTCTTAGAAGGGTATCTGACACATCTTGCTCACAGACATTTTCTCTGTGGTAGTAAGCTTGGGCGTACAATAACGATAATAATTACTACTAGTATTTAAAGCTTTCCAAAGGTCTTTAGTTACATATGTACATATATGTTTCTTGAAGCATTTCTGAATGCCTTTGGCAGCATCGATCCAGCAAGTGGAAGGTTGGTTGTCATTGGCAGTATCTGTTGTTCCAGACGATGTGTTTGTTCCAGCTGATGGGAATTGTTTTCAACACTGACATGTGAAGAGTGTATAAAAGAAAATAAAGAACAGAGAGATGCACAGGGGTAATCAGCCAACCATCAGCCTTGGCCCATGCTCCTGCAGGCAGAAGTAGTATCAGGTTTGAGGAAAAAAAAAAAGGCTACTGAGCTAGCTGAGCATCAAACCCTGCACAGGTCCAGCAAAGCAAACTGCAGACAGTTATTAATGGGACTGAAATTGGGGATTAATCACTACTGATATCCCATAGAAATTCCTACTAGCATCAAGAGCACCAGCAAATTCTCCATGCAGTTAATATGGTGAGCTTGCTGACTACAAATGTGTGTTGTGTATGTTGTCAGCATTTAAGGGTCCTTGTGCATGAGAATTGCCTCACGCAGTGGGGAGTAAAAGAAGAGTGTGTCGAGTGCACGAGGGTACATGCTGATTTGGCAAAGGATATAGGATGAATTCCTGGGTCAATAGTGATAATGATCAGAGTGCCTTTCTGATAAATAATTAAGTATGGGGTGGTCAAAATTTTCCTCTCACTAGTGACATAATTTGGCATAGTAAGTGCCAATATTTAATGAAGAATACACATTTGGAATTGTCCAAGCTGCTTTTAGGCTCTTACAGCTGCTTTCAGAGCTTTGAAAGCTATATTTTGGATTGTAAAAAACCCCACCAAACCAACCCCCATCCCCACATTTGAACATTACATGTCAGGGGTTTTGGGAACAGCAATCGTAAAAAGAGGATCGGTCAGAGATAAAGATCAAAACCACAGAGTGACAAAACATGCTTGTCCCTGGATATCCTGGATCAGAGTATCTGCTCAACACCTTGCTTTGCTTTGATGACTAGTGCTGACACTGAGATGGTGCTGCTTTTTCAGTAACAAAACTCCAGCTGAACCACTGAGTCAGTATATGTAACATGCTGTGATTTTTTTCACCTATTTCCTTGCAGACAAACAAACATACAGTGAGAGAACGAGTCATTACAGTATGCATTTCTAATGCTACAAGCAGGCCTGAATTAGAAATAAAAAATGAAATCCAAGTTCTATGAAAATAAATAGCACCTTTCTTTAGTCCAAAGCCTCATACCTACTGCTGTACAAAGCAGGATGACTGTAAAGTTTAAACTTGGTGTTTTGTTTATTGTTATGAATCACTCATTAATTCCCTTGTAAATTTCATAATTTAATGTTTTCCAGACCTTCCATTATTATGGCACTGAATTTTCACCAGTAAATTTGTAATTATTTCTCTGCATTGTGTGGCAGTGTTGTCTTTTATATTTAGTGTGGAACTCCTTTTTGACAGTAGTAGTGCAAAGTAATTTTGAGTGTTCAGAGGTGAAAGGACTGTACCACTCAGATGAAGTGAGGATTATTTCTGAAAGTATAACCTACACTGTTGTTGCTGTCTTAAATATGTCTTAGTGCTTTATTTGCTTTTATATTTAAAATTACAGTTTGATGGTTGACGTTGGAAATTACTACAAGAAGGAAAAGGAAACTTTCAGTTTTTTTATATTGCATCTTGGCTGCAGTTGGAACAATGGGTCAGTGGCACAAAATATAGTCTGGTAGTTCGCTCATTTTATTTTACCTTTCCTCCAGTGGATGGATAACAGTTAATACCTTTAACTCTTTTATTTATTTTTTTATATTAAAAAAAGTAAGAAAAAAAAGCAGTGGGGAGGATTTTTTCTCATCATCATCTGTAATTGCCAAGTTATTTGTATGTAGAAGGAAGATTCTTTTGGTATAATCAATCTGCTGCTACCCATTTTACTGCCAAGCATTCCTTCTCTATGGTAGCGTAATGTTACCTAGGGAACAGCTTAAAGCTGACACATACAGTGGTGCCACAAATTAATTTCACAGTTATCAGGATATAGGGTGATAACAACAACATGAGCTACTGTGAAATTACCATTGTTCCTATTGAGTTACAGTGTAATTATTACTTTTGTGGCAACTATGCAAATAATTCATGTCACCACTGTAGGATGGGATGTGCTTTCCTTTCTCTGATTCAGTACTTTGTGCTTCAGAGACGTCTTTATGTGCTATAAACTAGAGCTCTGCTTTGAATTGAAAGCTAAATGTGGTTATATCTTCACAAAAAAAAAAAAAAGATGAAAAAGAGAAAAGCAATACTTAAGAGACTAAAAACCAAAATCCATTGCAGTCTGTCCATTATCACCTGGAATCAGGTCTGCAAATATGTGATAATTTAATAAAACAGTAACCACAGTGTTATTCTGTCATTCCTTCAAGAATGAAAGTTGGAACCTTCCTTCAAAAAGGGACCTTTGAATTAGTTACTTCTATTATGGGACATTTTCAGGTTTCTTTGCTACCATTTTGGTTTGGTAAAAGGGACAGGTGAAGAGATGTTTGATTACATTTATTCTTATTGACAGGTAGGAGAAAAAAATTGTGGAGCAAGGTTAAGATGCTGTTTCTAGTATATAAGATGGAATTTATCCTTGGCCCTGAACACTGGACCCTGGTTAAAACAAAACAGCTGCTGAGGCTTAATGATGGCAGAAGACCAGGTCAGATTGTGTGGTGAAGCTGGCACAGGTGCTCCTTGTAGGGCTTGCTTAGAACCAGAAAGAAGTAAGCATGCTTTGGGGGCTGCAGGGCAGCTTACATGTTATCAGAAAGGTAAGATCCATGAGGTGGTTTTGGTTTTATGTTAGGTTTTATGTTATGAGATTTATGTTAAATCTCAACCCATAGGCTGAGATTTTCAAAGAGTCCTACAGAGAGCTTGGATGTGCAACTTGCAATTATGTATGGATAGATCACCATAAGAACCTTTCAAGATTTTTATTCTAGATAAGTGGCTAATGACCAGATTTTCAAAATTGCTGAGAATTCAAGAGCTGTTAATGTTTAAATATTAAAGAAAGAATATTTTTGAGATGTGCCCTTTAGAAAAACATCACAGCTACTATTGCATGAAAAGAGTGAGCAAATGAAACTTGATTAAATAAGTCCATAACCGTCCGAGAGAAAATCTATATGTGTAAGATAACTCACTATTATAAAAATTGAGAGCAAGATAAATTTCCCTGAAGGATAAAATTCTGATGATGGGCAAGTTTTCTTTCTTTTTTAGAATTTAGTGAAACTTCACTGACAAATAATCCTAACGGAATGATAACTTCTGATTTTTTCCCTCAATTTACTCTTAGTTTATATTTTATAGTATATAAAAAATGAAATTGAATAAAGCATTTTCTCATTTTAGTTATGACTTTTCAGACATTCTTTTGCAAAACAATGTTTTTTAATTCATTTTGAAGTATTGTTTTAAATTGCAAGTAGCTTCCAAAAGGAATCTGTTTCCTCAGTTCTTGTTTTACTGCACAAACAGAAATACAGACAGCTTGATGAGCCCATTTCTGTGAAGGAATTAATATGAACAACATTCTGAAGGAGCTGTCTGTGTCCGTGAGCATTTCTGAAATGTCTGTCTGTACTGTATCACCAAGATTTGAGCTGCACAGTTGGGGTATTTTTCAGTAGTTTGATAGTTGTAAGTCTGTCTATAGAAAAGCAATATTCTGTTTCTTTCTTGTTCTGGATTTTTTTTGTTGGGTCAACACAATCTGCTCAGGTTTTGCACTGATGGAATATAGCAGTACCATAAAACCTCTGCAACTGATGATCTAGGGGGAAGTAATCACAAGATAAATAAACCTTATCTTATGGCTCATTTATTATCCATGTGATGAATAATAGTAGAAAAGTGTGTGGTAATTAATGGACTGGCTTCATGGAAAGACTCCTGTTTATCATATGGTTGTTGCTCTTTCTAGTGGTTTGCTGACAAGTATATTTATTGCAGTATGAGGAGGTCACTAATTATTATGGATATTAGTAAGGCTTTGTGAGAATACTCTGAAAAATCCGGTTGTTTAAAATTTTTCTCTCTGTCCCCCATTCAGTGTTTTCAGTTCTATGCATTAAAGAGCTGAGTCAGTATTTGATGCCACATTATTGCCCAGGTGAAGTAATCTTTAACCCATATAAGTTACATTTGAAAGAAACAGCCTGGGCTTAGCAAGAGCTTCTGGAAGATCTGGTGCAATCCTTGTTTGCTTTGTTAGGAGTCAGCCTTGTGGAAGCAAGTCATAAAGGTTTAGAGCCACCAGAGGTGCTCATTGTCCCGGTTGTGGAAGGATTTGGGGATCAGGGTGGGTAGTTGTGGGACTGCGGGGAGCTTCTACTGGAGCCATGAGTGACCCAGAAGTTCATTAGAAAGATCAAATGTTGCATTTTGTATACCTGACGACCCAGACACTGTTTAGGAGAAGTATTATGTATTGACAGGTTTTTTAATGTAAGTAGATAAAATAAAGTTGTTGTTGGAATCTGAAATGCAGGGAACTCTCAGAAGTTTGGGCCTGTAAGCCAAAGCTTAGAATTAAACACAGGATTTGACTTGAGACCTTGGAAAAGGCTTCCAAACTTAGGTAATAGAAGCGAGAATGTGGATTTATAGTTTAAAGCAGAGACACATTAAGCTGAGGAAAGTTTAGAGTTTTAGAGTACAGTGCTGTAGGTTTGTATGTCTTAGCATGATTGGCTAGGAAAGCTTACACTGTAGCATGAGTCCATAGAACGAAATATTTAAGGATTGAGTCAAAAACATAAATATCCTTGTTGGCAATGTTTTATTGGTTAATAAATCCTTAAAAGTTCTTCTAACTAGAGGTCTTGGGACCTTCTGAGCCATGTGAAGATGTGAGCCAAACTCACCCTTCCTGCCTATGTAGAACATAAGAAAAATAAATTGCATACTCTAAAGCAGCTCAGAGGTCCTGTCTCAAATTCCCCACAAATCCTCACAGTTGTTGAGGTTTTTTTGGTTGGTTTTTGGTTTTTTTTTAAAGTCTCTAATTTTGAACCATATGATGGACTCTTGTTAAAATATAACTATGACCTACCGCCACAACTGCTTGCATAAAAATCTCTAGCAAGCCATAGATCAAAAATCAAGAATAATTTTCTTGCAAAATAGGTAGCATCAATTATTTTACTGCTTTTGGTGTCATTTATTTATGGTTTCTTAGCTTTACTAGACAAATAATGGTGATTCTGTGCTGCATGTTGAGATAGATGCTGTTTTAAAAGAGTGAAGCAGTTAGATCTCTTCCCATGTTTTCAAGTAAGAGGATGATATCAGCTGGTTATTTTGATGGATTTCTTTCCCCTCATCTGTGATGACCAGTTTCAGATATCCTAATAGGGAGACAGAATTGGGCTTTTTTGGTGTTAGGCAGCTAATCTTCTGTCCCATTCTTTTCCTTTTTTAAAACTCTTTTTTTGTCTCCAGGTTACTTTTTAGTAGTTCCCCTGTGTGTCCCCTGTGCGTTCACTAGCGAAGAGGGACTGAACCAAGTCCTGTACTGGGATCTTTCTTCCTTTGCTTATGGAATAGCTGTAGGAAAGGTGGTAGCTTTCCATACTGATCTTATATTTTCTTCTTCAGTCTCTATGTGATCTACGAGTGGTCAAAGTTCTCAGCAGAAGCAGCCTGAGAGCTGAGGTCCAGCCCTGACTGCCAGGGAAGCAGATTAGGATGTGGTAGTTTACAAAGGGTCAAACCCGACATAATAACTGAGTCACTCTGCTGCTGCATGGTCAGTTTAAGCCTCTGAAGACAGGTCTGTAAACAGAGTCCTGGGAAGGTCCTTTGACAGGTTCTCATGACCCCTGTCATACACAGGCAGCCTAATCTGAACTGGAAATACAACCTGAGCTATAGTATGCACTTTAAGTACAGATAAGTGAATGTGGTATTGGAATGGTGGTGTGTAAAGGTGAGTAAAATCCTTTTTCAGGAGTGTCGCTGAAAAGGGCACCAGAGGACAAGATACCTGTTGTTTTTATGTTCTCACAACTGACACCACTTTTTGCTTCATGCTGTGACTTTATCCTCAAAAAAAAAAAAAAGAACCACGTGAGAATGGGAGAAGTTCTTAGCAATGTTTCACTTGATGGAAGGTGAACTTTTCATGTGAAATTTGCATGCCCCTTCCTGTTTGTCACAGGTGCTGACACTGAGAGCACCTTGGCCATGTCCTTACTTGGAAAAGCTTTCCTTGCAAGTTCTACCTTCTGGAAAAGACTTAAAATGGCTTGAGTGAAATTGTGTCTCTTTCCAGATTGAAAACTGTGGTCTCCTTGTTTCAAAATAATAAACCTACAATTTCTTTATGCAGAGCCACTGAAAATTAACAATTATCATCTGTGCTCTGAAGAATATAAACAGTTCCTCCAGGGAAAAATACATAAATCAGTGCCAAATCTCACTAAATTAAAAAAACAAATAACCTATTTCATTTTGGCAGGGTTGATAATGTTCTGATCCTTGGCTTCAGGGCCAACATATTTTTCTAGGTCTACATAGAAAGATGTTCATGTCATTCTGCCTCTACAGTAAATAAAAAGCTGGATCAGCTCTCCTATGTTGTCTGTAATGAGTTCCAACTGGAGTACTATCCCTCCATCCTTGGCAACCTAGGCAGCTTTTCAGTGGAAAATTTTCTGTTTTTCAGAAAGCAAGATTTTTAACCTCTTCCTTGCTCAGAAAGGTACAGACATTGTAACATAAGAGATCACCTAAAAAACTTCATCAAAGTTTTGAGATTTATGGGCATTAGTGTAGTTTGTGTTTAGCCAGAAGAGTCCTTCATGTTCTGACATGTCTTATTTCTTGTTTGGAGAATTGACTTTCAATTTTGTTCTTTGTTCTAAGATAGAGGTTCTGGCATCCTTTGCATCAAATACTTTGCCTGGTACTAAGAGTTGTCTCATACCAGCTACTTCTATATGATATGAATTTCTTTTCATCTCTCTCTCTCTCACTCTCTCTCCCCCCTCCCCCCACTGCCCCACAATTACTTTGCTCAGTAGTCTTTTTTAATGTTTTTTCTCATTGAAATACTAAAGCCTGCAAGAAGTTAGTTCATGATGAAATGATTTGCCTGGTCAGTTCACCTCTGACCAAGGCAACAAGCTCAGCAGTAATGAAGTTTTAATTGAAGGCAATATATGACACTGTATATCAAACAATGCCAAATAGGTAAAACTGTATTAGAGCAGAAATGTGATCTCTACTAGCTTCCCTAGGAAATTATATGTGGTTAAGGAATTCCTTGGAAAATAATGAACCCTTTCCATTGTCCTTCACTAAGATCTGTGACAAGCTTGCTTTGTCTTTTTATTTTGCCAGTTTTCAGATTCTCATGGTGGATAAATCAGATCTGGCACATCAGTGTGCTGCTTTACAGCTATGAATTCCCTCCCTCAGCACACATGGAAGACTCAGCGAAGTCCTGAGCACTTTGACCAACACTGAGAAAGATCTTGCTCTTGCATTTAATTTTAAACAAAGCCAAATTCTTATGCTTAAACTTGAACATGAGCTTCAGTGTGTGACAGCATAGAGCCACACCGCTTGTGTCAGTAAAGGTAATAATCTGTTCTGTATGTTGTATTTATGTTGGCTCATGGAAACAGACTCAAGCCCTAGGAATTCAGCTGTTGCTTCTTTTGAGATGATGCCCTGCCACGTGGCCAGTGACGTGCCCTGAAGCAGCTCATTTGCTGGAAATTCTCAATGGATCAATCCCGAGTTTCATCCAGAGACTACCTACTAAGAACACTAATACTCCTGTAACACCATGGATAGTCCTGATCTTGTGTGAGTGCATTTCTGTGAAGAGTAGGATTAATAATTAATGCATGTTCCCTCTGTGTAAAACAGGATAATCTCTGACAGATGGTGATTTTTAACAAGAACACTGCAGCAATTCAGCATGAAAAGGATGCTTTTTCTGTGCCTTAAAACTAAAAGATGCTTACATGGAAGTATGTAAAACCTGCATGGCTTTCTTGTGCTCTATTACTAGTTTCGCATTATGGATACACTGGATTTTTGAGAGGTTGTGGTAATAGTGGTGGTAGTGTGATTTTGTCAAATTTCATGCCATTATAAAAATGGTATTATAAAAATGTCTGAATACTTCCTCTCAGTTGTGCCTATCTGTAGGTGAACAGCTGAGAGAAAAAACAAATCGCTACCAATAATAACAACTTACTAAAAAAAGTCTGTCAAAATATTTTTTATCATTTTTACTATTATGGGTAATATACAAAAGTTGGGGGATTTATTCATTATATGCCTTCTATAGTGTTGAGGAAACAAGATACTTGATCACTTCTTAATCTTTTTTTGCTATGAAATGCTCCCCAGAGATTTGGAGGTCAAACTGGGCACCCATCTTTACAGTCAAGCTGTTCTGGTCTCCAAGGGAAGATCATCTGTCTCTTTCTGAAAGCTGCAGAGATGTATATTAATGAATGATGGAATGGTTGATGTGCTGTCAGGTGCTCGTCCAACATCAGCATCAGGCTGATGTACTAGAAAGACTGCCTGCTATGCTATAAACATGTTGTATATTTAGATTTTCTCATTGTATGTAAAGAACTGTTAGAAAAAAAACATGCTCCGTTGCATACTTCAGATGGATGGATGTCATTGCTTAAATGAAGGCTTTGAATCACAAATGTATGTGCAAGTAGCTATTTTCTTCTATTTGTAAAATACTCAGCTAACTATTTCTCAGAATGAGTAATGTACCATATATAGCACCAAAACAGTGTCTATAGTGCTTCGTATCATTCTAAGCAGAAATAGATATGTTTATTGAATACAGCATCTAGTTTGCATCCTTGGAAGTATCCATTTGGACCGTCTTTCTCTGGAAATGGGATTTTTGAAATGCTGCACATCTGTTCAGCAGAATATATCTATTTTTCAAGTTTATTGAACAGTATATAGTATTTTTCAAAGAAATGGACTAAGTATTTAATCAGTTTTTATATTGAGGAGGCTGACAACATGTGAGAATATCTTTTAGATTACCAGGTCAGATAAAGTACCTGGTAGTTATGAGACAGTGGAGGGGAATTATTAAAGTCATTTAGGAGTTGCCACTTTACTTCCTGAAGCCCAAGAACACCTAAAGGCTGCCAGAGTGCTTAGGCTGCACTTCCATAAAAGACCTTCTCGTCACTGAACTCTGTTGTAGGTTTCCAAATAGGCTCTTCCTGTCCCATGTTGATTCAGTCCCTACAGGTTAACCAAGCCAGATGTACAGAGGGAGCTTAGAAACTCTCTGATAGAGAAAACTACTTAGGTTAGAGGTTTACCAAGTATTTCACGTGTTAAATATGTGAGTTCAAATCCCCGCTCTTCCTGGTTTTTGAGTTACTGCCTGAATTTAGATCTTTCACAACTTAGGGCTCAAACATAAGTGATCTGATAATGGTTGCTGTGAACTTTTGGATTTTTTTTCTATTTTCCGATGGAAAAGCAGAGCTTAAATTTATTCCCTCATGAGCAAGTGCGTAGTGGTAACCTTTGGTAAAGGGAAGGCATGGCTCTGGTTTGTCTCTGACCCTGTCAGATATTTAGCAACCAAACTCTTAGCAGCTAGCATCTTGGCTGTTTTTTTGAGAATCTCTTGCATATACCCCTACTTTGTCCGTTCATTTAGTGTGTGTTGGGAGCCTGAATATCCAAGTTGGGTTGAAGAAGTCAGCTTTAGTTAACTTTGGGTCTTCAAAGCCCAATCTTGCCTTTGAAGATGAAACAGCAGTCAAAAATACTGCTTCAATACTTGCATTTTGAATTCATGGAAAAGGAATTGCACATACCTGAATGACACAAAAGATCAAGCAGTCAAAATAAAAGCTAATTCTCTGAATGAGAGGTTATACTGCTGAATGTAAGATTTAGAAGGTAACATATTTTAAAATACCTCTCATGTTTTGGAATGGTGAGAAGAGCCAATCTGACTTCTGTATCTTCAAGCCTGAACCACTACACAGGGTCACCCAAGTGATTTGAGGCAAGGTAATTCTGATGTGTGTGGCAATGCAAGGTATATTGCAATTCTCAAGATAACTGTTATCATTCTAGTCCTGTTTGTGTTGAGGTGAATAAGAAACAGCTCAAGGGGATATCATCTAGGATGGCTGGGTTCAGTTTAGACTTCAAGGCCCCTTAGATTGTATCCACAAGTATTTTTTATATACCCATTCACATCTCTCTGTTTTGTATATCAAAGCCTCTGTTTTTCACAAGTGTAGGCAAATGGGAGAGGATAACCACAGAGAGTCTAAGAGCTGTATTAAAGATTACATATCCATCAGGAACCTCCAAGAATCTGCCTGCCTTGGGCATATTTGTGCTCTTACTCTTCTTGGTTTAATAATTTGATTAAAAATCTTCAGATGAGAGTGGATCAATAGCTGGGTGTCTCCTGGGTAACTGACTTTGTCTCCGTTGAAGTAAAATGAGATTTAGTTTTGTATTCTCTGAGTTTTGAATACACTCATCTTCTAACCCCTTGTTTTATATCATAATTTCAGTATTGGCATAAGTCATCAAAATAATTCCTCTGGATACATTACTTGGCCCTAGACCATGGAAATGAGATTTTATGATAGGAGCCATTGCAATGTCATCTCTGTTTTGGACTGCTGTGGAGATTGGAAGCAGTGTAAGGAATGACTGAGAGCTGTGTGTGCTGCTTCCCACTCTGTATCACTGGGGTGAGGCTCTGTAAGGTCTGACAGTTGCTTCAGGTGTATGTGTTATTAGTTGGAGTACGTATTGGAGTACGTGTGGTGTATGGATGTGTTCAGTAAGTGATCATATCACTGGATCTACTGGACAGAGACGGGAAGTGGAGTCTGCACTGAAGAGTAAGAACTGTAGCAGACAGATGCAGAAATACTCTGCATGGCAGAGCCATGGGTGAAAGGCAAATAGTACAGTAAAGCAGTGTTCAAAAAGGGAGAGGTATTTCTGTCCCCTCCACGTGAGTTGAGTATGATAATGTGGTACTGAACAAATAATGGTGGTATCTACAAATTCACTAATCTGTAAAATCTGTCATCTCCTCAGTTTGCCTATCACTCCATTGGGATCAATGGGTTGTTGACTGTAGTAGATTGACGATTGTCAGCTTTACCTATGTTTACAGACTGAGATAAAGAAAAGAAGTTGATCTTCTCTGTAGAGTAAGTTTCATAAGTGTGTTTTACATCTGAAAGATTGCTCTCACCTTCTAGAAAAATCTTTTAAAAATCCAAATGTCTACAGATTTTTGTGGAACAGTAGTCTGAAATCTGGTTTCTCTTTCCTGTAGAAGTAGATTGACTTGTAAGAGCATAAAAAAATTCGAAGTTCTGAGTTATGTCAGTACATGGCATTAGTACTGCACTTTTTAGTATTCAAGTTAGTTATTGTAGCACAGTGGAAATGCTCAGATAGTGTTTTCTGTAGTGTTAGGAAGAGCCTAACAGCAGTTTATTGCAAGAACAAGGAAGATTGTTCTTGCTGCACTGATTTGCAGCAAGATTATTAAATATTATGAGACTTGCTAGGCTATGCTGTTATTGCAGTGGATCTGGGAGACATATTGAAGTTACCAGCCTTGCACTCTGTTTTTATTTCATAGCATTCTGGTATTGTGAAGTTGAGGGAAACTTAAGTACTTCTTCACTTTTTGTTACTCCAGATATTCCTGGGCACGTTGCTGATGAAAATGCCTCTCTTATGAATGTGTACTGGGGTGCTGGGGTTTTGGAAAGGATTTGAGTAAATAGCAGATGAAAATCTAGGAGTGATGATACTGCTTTGTATGTACCTTTTCTGCTGCTGCAGTGTAGTTTGTCGATATTAGCATTTATTTCCATTCAGACAAATTGTATAGGAATTTAACCTGGAAAAGTGAACATTATTATTATTATTATACCATTGTGAAAGAAATCCCAATGAATACATGTCCAGTATTTTAAGCTTTTGCTTGGTTTTTTTTTTGTGATCATGGTGTGGCGTGGTATGGCTTTCACATAGGAAGGGCTGCAGTGCTTTCTTTGTACTGCTCCTGCTATATTTACAGCTCTATAACTCACTCACTCTTTGGGGTGAGATATAGAGTTATAACAGTTGTCTGTAGTGTCCACTATATCTTTATTGGGTTCTTGTACTAATGTTTTCTCATTAGTGACTACCTTTTTACTTACAGTTAGTAGACCCACTGAAAAGACAAGTTATGAAAATTAATTCATGTGTAATAAATATTTTTCAGCTTTTTGGAATTTATGTGTTTAAATTAAAGATATTGCACTGTTAGACAGAAGTTGCAATGTCACCATGAATGGTATGATTTTGTTTCTGTTATATCTGCCACATGAAACAATTGCCGATTCAAGGTCTGTATCCGTGTGACAAAATTAAAAGCTTTAAGTACATCTCACTAATGAATTCTGATATTTTTATCATATGGTAAGTCTGTTCTCAGTACAGATTTCCTAGTGTTGCTTATAGACTGTATTTAATAAGAGGGAGTGTGGGTTTGTACAATGCTGCTGTCTGGTGCAAGTCAGAATATGCCTCCTCCTGAGTTGACAGCTGCTGCAGTAATGTCAAGAAGACTCCATGTTACCTTCCCTGTGGCTTCTCCAGGTGCTGCAATGCCTGAAGGAGGTAAAACTTGTACAGATGTTAGCATCTGCAGCAGAGTAGGGCTCTTGATTAAAACTTGAATAGTCTAACCACCTTAGCAGTAATTAACCCAAAGTACTTGTGCACTATGAAAATGACATTTCATGTTACGATAGCTTCTTTCTTCCTCCTCGTCCCTCTATGTTTTAAATTATCTCCTTCTTCTACTGGTAGGAACTCATGACTTGTTTGTGGGTTTTTTTTTGTTTGTGTTTTTTTTGTTTGTTTGGGTTTTTTTGTTTGTTTGTTTTTTGTATTGTCAAACTGTGGAATGCAGTTATACTTTGAAAAATAAAAATATTAGGATTAAACTATTTTTCACTAGAATTAGATATACATTTGGGGGCTACAGCATTCACTTTACAATCCTGATGTATATAATTTAATACTATGTAGAGTAAATGAATCTGTAGGCTGTAACTTGCCTGCTGGATAGACATTACAGTGGATGCATGGTCTGTTCCACTCCTCTGTGAGCAGTGCAAAGGGTGCTTATATATAGAAGATCTAGAAAACATCTTTTTCCTCAGTGTTGTAAGTGGTATGTATTTTCTGTACTCTGGGACAAAGTTTCATATGCTATTTTGCATAGCAAAGCACCAAAGGCTGAAGCACCAAAATTTGGTTCTGGAAAAATGGCTAAAGAAGGATGAATTTTATGTGTGACTGACCTAGAAATGCAGGTCTAGCTATGACAGGGTAGGATGCAGGTGAAGCTTGTGAGGACTGGCTGTGTGAGAATTGCATTTGGGCAATTCCTTCCCATCTAAGATGTATTATGGATATGAAAAGTATGTACAGTTGGAGGTAAATAGCTGTCCAGCTTCCAAATTCTTTCTGGTGGCATTTTGTGGTAGACATATTTCCAGGCAAGACTGGTTTTAGGTTTTAGGAGAACCACTTTTGGGAGGAACTTCTTTCTTCTTAAGTCACTTCATGTACTGAGGGTTACAGAGTCCTATTCTGTCTGCATCTTCTGTTATCTGGCAGCAGCTTTCATTTCATACATCTAACTATGACTTATATCTGGGAATATTCTGGTTTTTGTATTTCCTTGTTTTTTGTTCATGATAAATGCTTAGCGTTGAAATCTGTATATTACCTACTCATTTGTGGAAGGGGAAGTAATTGCATTGGTTTCCTGCAAACTTGTTAGAAACTCATGAGGATGTGCCTGCATGCCACTTACTAGTATAAGTGTTTGCCTGGTTTTGGACAGCATTTAAGATGTGCATGTACCTATTTTAGAGAGATTTATAAGCACCAGTGATTTTTAATTAGCTGGTAGAGTGATGCTGCTCTTCTGAATGTGGCAGTACAGCACTGCTGTTGTGCTGGGCAGTCAATGTAAGGGACCATCGTGCAAGTGAAAAGCTGCTCATGTAATTCCTGGGTCTGCCATGGCTTGGATCTGGTAACCTTGAGAGCACTCTATAAGCATCCTCTGCATCACCAGACCTTTTATGGAGCAGGAGAAACCTGGCAAGAACTTTCTGTTGTGTTAATGCTTCAAATTTTTCTGTTTACACTAGGATTGATACTTTACATTTTTTCTCACCTTTTAAAGGGAAGATAGGCTAACATTATGTGTTATAGATCAAAAGAATGTGTTGGTTTGTTGGGTTGTTTGGTTGGTTTTTTTTCAACCAGGATGTAAGTCAAAGTTTTAGTTTATAATGTAGCTGCTGATGTTAGGAACAGTTCAGAAAGTGCAGAAAATTTAGCTTCTTGCATTTCTTTTGCACTACATATAATGTCTTATAATTTGAGGCTTCCCTACAGCAGAAGCCTCACACTGCTCCTCATAAGGACATTCTTGGAGACTTCACCCTCTCTTAGTGCAAAGTTTCATTAAAACACAGACTTTGCATCTCGCCTGGTACTGCAAGTTTAAAACACTCTCTGTCACCTAGCTTGGCTGCCTGTAGGCTGGAAGTACTCTGGAAATTGTAACACTAAAAGGCACCTTTCAGAAGGGACTGATGGTTAAAGGCAGGAGGGCTTCTTCTCTGGAGTTGAGTTGCTTTTTGTCAGTGTGGCTCTGTCAGGAAGATGTGTTTAACATGCTGGCTAAAAATAGGGGAACTCTGAGTCCTATCATCCCTGAGCCTCGCGTAATATCACAGATGGTTTAATTTAGAGATTGCTAAAGTATTTTGAGGGAATTTAAGTCTCGTTAGGTGGAAGGGTCTTGTTTCGTTCTAACAAATTCCCTTTTATTGAATAACTTTGGAGTCATTCAATAGAACTGTTAGGTACCATAGTCAAACTTCAGTTTCACTATGTGTGTCAGACAGATGGATGCTTTATATGACAGGTGAGAGTGGAGATTTCCTTCAGAATAGTTTCTTTTCAAAGTTGTTTATTTACAGACTGCAGCCTCGGGATAGCACTAATGCTTTTGTTAGCTACTGATTTATGCCAGCCCCAATCCAAATAAAACATTTGATTTGTGCATTCTATTTTAAACAGATGTGCACATGCTTGCTCCCTTCAGACATACTGTATTTTATCAGCATGAGGGATCCTTATTTCTTTTATTAGTGTGTGTAGTGACTATAGTGCTACTAGTGTAGCAAGAAAGTTACCTAACACTAAATTCTGACAAAAAGCGAGAGTCTATCATTCAGAATAAGTCTTCAAAGTGTTTCATACAGCTGGAAAACATTTGTGTTACACTGTGGAAAAAAACTGAATATTGTTTGAATTCCTATTTAACTGAAAAAACAACAGCTTCATTTTAATACTGTTTCTGATATGTTTGGTGACATACTTGAGCAGGTTAAATAATTTTATTCCATGTGGTAATCACAGTGTACAGATCACTGTTTTGTTCAGTATATTTTGAATGTAGTCTGTTAACATGCATTAATCTTCAGGTTTTTTTTTTTTTTTCTTTAAAACCAATCCCAAAACACTGAGTCCCATAACTTAGATGTAAAATAAAATGATTATTTAATGTTATGATGCAGTATGCACACATGCTAAATTACACCTTATTTTCTTCATTAAACTGATGCAGAACCTACTACGATTGCTATTGCAAGTTGGTCAGAGAATCATTAAGGGAAAGACACTTCAAAAAGTCCTCTGTAGGATTTCTCATTAGTGTGAGAGTATATTCTTTATTGCAGTAATTACTGCTGTACTTAGATGTAGTGGAGGACAATGTAAAGTGAACTCAATTTTGTGAATGTGTGAAGATATCCAGTCTTTCCTGTTTACCAGTAATTTTAAGCATACTCTGTGCTTTTTGTTTAAAGAACCATACAAATAAGACTGCTTGGTTTTCTGAAAGTGTTAAATACTAAATATGGATTTACTTTAATACTCACAGGAATTTGTCATATCTTCAAAAATTTTCATGGAATTGTAACAAGACCTCTCTGAGCAGTAAAAAAAGCAAAATTTAGAGACTCGAAATGTCTCACAAGTTACACCTCTGTCACCCTAAATAGAAAAAGCATTTTATTATATGGCATAATGCTGATCTTTACTATTGAGACTTCATCTGTATTAACAGAAGTTGAAAAAAGATATATTCTATACTATGAGATTTTATACTAGAAAACAACTGTTTCTTGTGACACGCATAAATATAGGGTTTTTTAAATAACTGTATTTCAGTTCATTCTCATGCAAATGTAAAATACAATTACCTTGGTGCTCCAGTCAGTGTTCATTCACAAATGAATGATATGAATGGTATGATATGAAAAAAAGTGATATAACGTGACATTATTTAAGGCATTTTTTTAATCAAAGGAGATTTTAAAAATGTCATTAAGGAACTGAATCTCTGACTTTTAAATGTACTGGTTCTGTTTACATGTTATTTTTCCTTTAAAAATGTCTAATCAATAGGCCTCCAACTTCAACAGAAGTCTAAAAATAAAACTTTTCTGTTTTAAATTTGTATTTATGTCTGTGACAAGAATTCTTCATCTGACACTCAGCAGTCTTGCTGATGTTCAGTGACAGCCTAAATTCCCAGTAACTCCTGAATTGCCTTCACTCTTCAGAACAAATACAAGTAAAAGTAGCAAAAATGTTGCTATAACTTTGCCTTGTGGTTAACTGAAGTTAAGACAGACTTCTCATTTACTTCCTGGGATCATGATTTTGTTTGCTTGGAGCAATAGATTGGGAGTTATTCTCTTGATCACTGTAGCTTTTAAATAAAAATTTTCAGAAAGCTCTTGTTAACTTAAGAAAGACAATATCATTGAACTTGATGGTCCAGTGGAGCACCCAGGATTGAGGGATAACTGGGTGGCTCTGGTATTGCCTTGTAGGCTGGGATGCAAGTGGTTTCTGTGCTGCAGGTTGCTGAAAACTGCCAAAATATTCTGTACCTTAGCGCTTTGTTGTCAAAACTGAGACAGTATTTCATTGCCTTATATCCTGGATGGGGAGAGGAGTACAAAGCAAGAGTGAGAGGTGCTCGGGTGCTTTGTTGAGGGTGACTGCCTGGGTAAATGTGAGCAGATAAACACAGTCTCTTGTACAGGAGTGAACTTGCCTTGTCTGAATTCTGTGTTGATGGGAGTTAGCATAGCTCTGGGGACCCTGGGAGGGCAGGCAGGAATAAATGACCTTCAAGCAAATGGTTTAGTTCTCTCTTGTACTCTCTTGTCCTCTCTTGTGCTATCAGAGTCACTTACTGAGATTGGAAGGGACATAGGGAGGTTATCTAGTCCAATCCTCTTACTCAGAACAGTGTTGACTGGAGCAGATGGCATTGAACTCTGTCCAGCCAGGTTTTGAATACCTCCAAGGATGGACACTTCACAGTCCCTGTGGCCAAACAGAAAATGTCTCAACATTATACTGAGCCTAAATTAACTGGCAGAATAAGAAATGGACAGAACTAATTCTTTCACATGTGGCTGTAGGCACTGACCTAGCTTTTTTACTTCCAGATGCAAAGTGAAGGGTTATGGCTTTGCTTTCACCTGGTCCACTTTCCCAAGGAAGATTTGAACAATGCTGGGGGTTGGGCAGCACACTGAGAGTCAGTTATATTCTTAGGGCTGCTGAGATGTCTCAAGACAAGTGAAGATCCTTATATTTTAAGGAACTAGATTTCTGCATTCAAAAGTGCAAGAGACCATTTTCAGGATGAACACTAATTGCAGGAGTCACAGTGCAGCTAAGTTCTATGTTAGCAAGAAGTCATGGTTTGCAAAATAATATTTTTGAAAAGTGGCTCATTGATTCATGATACTAGGTTCAGGTATCTGCACTTTTGTCTCTTGGTTAGTGAGGCAAAAGTTGTGTCACCTATTTTGAGGTTATGGTGTAAGGCTGGGTTCTGAGCCTACAAAAAAGTGCTGCTGGTCTCTATTAAAGAAATAGCAGTTTGTAGCTGGGCAGAAAAATTCAGACCAGTTGTGTTAACACAGTATTTAGAAATAAGTTTGTCACATAACCCAAGATGTACCAATATAGTGATTTAGTACAATAGAGTGTACATGTTCATGAAACTCTATGCAAATTTAAACATTTGCATTTTGGAATATAACTCAAATACCTGTTTTTGTTTAAAAGGAGAACGTGACATTCTGAAAAAATGGCAAATTAATATTAGTGTGTTTGCAGCTGAACTGTAGGTTTCTGTGCTGTAAGTACTGGTCCCAGAATTGGCATCTGTAGCGTTCTGAAACACTTGACCACTTATGACCACTTAGAATAGGTTTGGCATTAAATACTTGGCCTAGCAAGGTGTTTGTGTTTAGTTAATGCTTGTTACTGTTGGGTTTTTGTTTTCTTTTTCTTAATCAACATTTTTCCCATTTACATTTCCCCACCCCTGGATACAGTGTGTCAGTAATTGAATCTCTTATTTCTCCAAGAATAAGGTAGTAATGTCATACTTTATATTCATGATAAATTCATAAAATATTTAATAGATACTAGCAAGAGCCATTATGAACTGACTATGTAAAAAGATGGAGTACTTGAGGGCATTTGTCACACATAATTCATGGCTGACGACTAAACTAATCTCAGTTCTTCTGGTTGAGTTGGGTTGAGTCCCACACCTTATGTTGCATATACTGTAAGAATATTGAAAATGCTGGAACTTGTTAATTTTTTGTGTTAATAGAAAGGTAACGCTAAATTACAACATCTGGAAATACGTCTGGTTTGCTTGTTCTTTTGGAACATAAAACTTAGCTAAAATGTTCATAATATTATTTGTAGTGTGTGTATTGTGTAAATAGTACACAGACCGTAGTAATGAGGTAGATGCATTGAGAATGCATCTACCAGTTTCTTCCTCCAAAAATGATGGTGCATGCAAAGCAATACTGTGAACTATAGTTGAATGATTTTTTGGCTGAATGTAAAACCAAAATAGGATGTTTAAATTTTTCTATGGAACCTGCATCTATTTGAGATTTATCTCTACACAGTGACTTAGGCTTATACTCTGGGAAAAGTGTGTGTTAGAGAAGGATTAAGACAGGTATAATGTTATTGGTGTGGCAGTAGTAGGATTCATCCAGTGAAAAAATGACTTCAGTTTAAAATATGTGAATAGTAGTGTGATCAGGAGCTATTCAGAAAAAAATAGCTTTATATTTTCATGCTAAGCAGAAAAATGCTAGTGAGTGATATACTCCCACCAGGCTGATGTTGAGAAATATGTCAGGAGGTTGTGTAGAGCTATTTTCAGGTTCAAAATCGTCACCCAAGAATTTCATTTGACCATGTAGTATTTTTTCATCTTCTCAAAGGCAACAAACATGCAATGTATAGTATAAATTTGATGTGTATTTTTAGCTATGTGCTAGAAAATCACTAATTTGCTAATCATCACTAATGATAGGGACACTCTTTTATGAATTACTGAATCGTGCAAATGAGCAAGTGAACAAACACAATAAAAAAAGAATAATGTATCACATAATGTTCTTAGTCTGTTTTGACATTTGTTGCTCAATGTTAACTGTTTTTGCTAGTACATCATCTTGCACAGTGCTAGTAAAAAAATTCAAATATATTTTAGGAAAGATCATGCTGAGCTATCAGTAGAGTATTTTTCCAGAGCAGTGTCACTCCCTCTTTGCTGAAATCTGAGAGGGTTATGTTGCTGTATGTAATATATTTTGCATATTTCTATTGCTTTTGTTTTGAATTGAGGACAGAGTTTTGTGTGGTCATGTTTTGTAAGCAAAATAGTGTAACTTAAGTTGCTGGATCTTAGAATGTGTAAAGGACCAAAATGGATTTGTAGAGAGATCTTCCAAAATACTGTCAGGAACTCTGCTCTTAATTACTCAGACTTGAATTGTTTTTTGAATTTTGGGAATTGATTTTTATTTTTTAATTTTTCTCTTTGAGTGATAACTGTCAAACCCCTGTCTCTCTGAAAAGCTCCTGCACTTTGAAGGGGCTGAAGAGGCTGGTCATGGATAAGGAAGTGAAGGGATGAAGAAAAGGTAGAGCTTTTACTGTTCTTCACTCCTGTCTTCATTTCCAGAAAGACAGACTACTTATGATTGGAAAACCGTCCAATCTGGTTATGCAAAAATTGCTTCAGTGTAGGAAACAATAAGTAGAGGCTATTTCCAAGGAATTGTTTCCAGTCATGAGAGGACTGGTATTGCATTTCACATCCTTAGTGAAACGGGAAATTAAAGCGTGGATAATTCTATCTTTCTGTGGTTCTAGGCTTGCAAAAGAAAAATTGTATTGACTAAATTAGAAGTGACTAAACACTCTTTAGCTGCATTTGTTGTCCTTTTTTCCATTGCTTTGTGTTATGTGCTTGAGCACATATTGACAGCACAATGAACACCCAAATGTTGGTTTGAATTTATATTGATAATCTTTGTTGAACTGACTAACTTCAGTCAGAGGCTGAGGTCAAAATCTAAGTAGTTCTGGTATCTTTGGGAGCCTTTCTTGACTGAATTATGTTTAACGCCATCCAGCCCCTCATAGAAAATACAGCCCCGGAATGTACCTGAAATGGGATTGGAGTGGGATTATAACACCAAGTATCTTTCCTTCTCCTGCTTAAAATTTGGAAGCCAATATCAAGATACCTTCATGAATGTGAGCTAACTGCTTTTAAAATTGCTAACTGGGCAAGTCCTGACAGAAAGGAATCTGATAAAGCAGCAACATCATTCACAATCAAAACTCTTACTGGTCTACAGTAACTTTAAATTGGAATATATTCTGCTGTGATCAGATCCTGGTCAAGGATGGGGAGAGCAGTAGGTAGGCTTGCCTCCTGACATCCTGGAGCCAGGGATGTAGGGATGGAGCAGACTGACAGTAGTAGGTGCCAGGGGGGTTTTCTTGTTGGCTTAATTTGTAGCATGGGTACAGAGCTTCAGGATTCTTACTGCCGAGAAATTTAGTAAGAGCTGTCTGAGTTTGCAGCCAGCAGACTTGGGCATTCACCTGGAGTAAAGAAAGCAATTGGCAGCGCTCACTGTTAAGGAAGAGAGACACTGGTAAGTAAGCTATACCTGTGATTGTGTTGATATCATAGGCTGCATCACAGTATCCTGTAAATCCTGAGGTATGAAATGCTGGAAGTTATCGGGTGCATTCATTAAACCCTAATGCTTCTGGGTTAGAAAGAGCAATGCTAAAATCAGAGCATCTAAGTCTGGGATGCAGGAACAGTTGGGGAGTTACTAATGGGTACTCGGTGTGATTTTGTGTAGAAGAGGTACTAATGGAGGGTGGAAGAGAAGAAGCATTTTGTACTGATTTCTAGCTTTCTGAAATGTCTGTGTGACTAGTCTGTGAAATACAATCTTTGTGGAGTATTTTTTATATATAAATTTTAATATTTTTCTGTAATTGTTTTCAAATAACTGCATAAAAAAGAATTGCCAAAAGGCAGACATCTGCTCATTTGTAGCAAGCAAAACTATCTACCAAAAGAGAATATTTAAGTCCTTCCAGCAGGTTTTTGAAAATGCAGTGCCTTTGGGAGATGGGAAAAGTGTGCCTTTTCAGCCACACTACATTCACAGTCCTGAGATTGCTGTATTTGATGTAGGTCTAACAATTTGAGCATGTACAAAGAAGAACAGTGCCACAAATTCAAGAACAAGTGATCCATCAAACTGTTGTGAGCCAACAGATAAATAATTTTTTTAATGCATCCCAAGATTTCTTAAAGCTATGTTTCTCTGAAAAAAAAAAAAACAAACCAACATTTCTTTTAATATTTTCCAGACAGCACTTAACTGCTGAGCCATCACAGAAAATGTATTCATTCTTATGCCATTAACTTCAGTATGGGAGGAAATGTGACAAATACTTTCTTTTATATAATCTTCTTAAAAGGATGGGAAAATTCTCCCTGCTTAACTTGTAAAGGTGAAACCTAAAATGCAAGACTTTTGTGCCTTCTTTTTAGCAACAAATATTTGTCCTATTTTTGCAAACACTGATTATTCTCAAGTTGCCCTCCCAAAGCTTTCTTGACATTGAGAGTCCAGAATCTTTTCTATGTTTAGCTAGTAGATGGAGTTTTCTTTGCCAATATACTTTGACCTAAAAGGCAGTGCTGTAGTGCTCAGAAATCAAACTGTTTTTAAAAGATTTTCATGTGGTTATACTTGCAAAATCCTTGTATATAATTCATATTTTAGATCCTTTGGGTACTGTTATCATAACTACAGTCCTTTTTATTTATCCTAATTTTGGGGTGCCTGGTAAAGTGCTTAAAATAAGGATTTAATTTAGAAGGAAAATGAATACTTGTGTCACTCCTCTAGTCCTAAATAACTTGAGACAGACGTGAACTCTTAAATTTTTAGAGTCTGCTTATCTCTGTGGGAAGCTTCAACTGTAGATAGATAAGCAGACATAAATTTGCCATTTTAAAAGGCTGTTATTCAGCATACCAGGAGAAATTGCAAAGATAGTGTAAACCTGTTGGGTCATGGTGTTCAGCCTTCTGTCCATGTAGCCTGGTGAAACTGTAAATCTTGAACAGCTCTCTCCAATTAAGTAGTTTGCATGGAGGAGATTTGCACGTAGGAGATTTCTACACTGGAAGAATGAAACTGTGAAAAGGTACAAGTATACAGCGGTGTGCTTCTGTGAGACAGCCTTGGTACCAAGGGGGTCAGGTGTTAAATTTATTTGGTGATCTACATAAAGGCTCTGTCCATGTTTTAGTTTTGTTTTGTTTGTTTGGTGGGGTTTTTTATTACTTTGTTTTGGTTTTGGCTTGGGTTTTTTTTAACTGGGGGAGACACCCAGCCAAAAAGTATTTAAATTATATATTGGTTTCACATAATGTGAAGTCAGGACAGTGACTTTCAGCTATGTCATTTATTCATATTATCATACTATGAATGCATGAATATTATGAAATTTTTTTCCAGTGAAGGTGGTTATAGGAAAATCTGGATATAGCACATGCGAGACCAATCATTATATCTTAATGAGTTAGTGCATTTCCCTCTTGCATACAATTAAGACTGAATTTTCAACTATCTCCTGTTAAAAGATTACTTATATCTTCAAGATACAAAGAATGCAACATTGATTCTTAGTGTAATTTGTTCAGGGTTTGTCTTTACTCTGTGCTCACCTCTCTAGTTTTCCTCTATGATTTCTGTAATTCTGTCATAAAGCTCTTTTCGTTTGCTGAGGGGATGCTGGTTTTGAATCTTCTTTTCAAGTAAATTTAAGGTAGAAAAGCAAAGCCAAATAATTATCTTAAACATCAAAGCATGCAAGAAAATGCCACTTTTTAAAAGATATGCCTATATATTATAAATAGGGTAACATTATTTTCTTATGACTAAAAAATGTATTTGCAGTGTAGAAAATCAGAACCCAAATAGCAGGCAGATTTCCTTTTTTCTTGGTCTTAATTACTGAGTATATTAACAAGTTATAATATCACTTATTAAGGTATCTTAGATAAATGTCTTCATTTGAAAAAGAGGATGAAAGTCCTTGTACCCATGCAATTTCTAGACAAAATATTAAATGTTAGAATCCTCTGCTGAATTGTCGCAGTTTCCAAAAGAGGGAAAAGACAGGAGTAGTGGCACATGTAGCTGCAGCAATTTTAAGTGAGGAAGAGTGAGGACACTGGAGTGCTGGGAGCTCACTTCTGGAAGACTTGCATGAGGCTGGCTTAAGAAATTGCTTAAGAAATTGCTTAAGCGTTTTCATTGTAAGCCATTGAATGGTGTGAGTCCCCCATTGGGGACTACATATATTAAAATAGAGCACAGTTAAGCAGTCTGATAATGGAGTGTTCACTGTCTCAAAGGACCAAGCTTTTTGTACGAAGGAAACTCTGCCTTTCTTTCCAAGTTTTAAATTTTGGTAATAGGTGGTCAGCTGGGGTCAGTGGCTTATCTCCTCCATTGGAAGAAGCATCTTTATCAGGTATGCAGTGGAAGGGTGACTGACCTCTCAATTTTTTCTGGAGTTCTAAACCGTAGTAGCAGCCAAAACTGATAATTCATTTTTGTTTCTGCAAATCTGAAAGCAAGAGCAATTGGAACCTTTGAAGTTTTTATTTTTAATCTGAAATTCAGTTATTTAATTTGTGCTTTTGCCTGCCTCCAGGTTATGCCTGATGTAGGGTCAAATGTTCAGGTGACACCAATAGCCAAGCTAAGACCGTCCTGGTCTTTTGCTCTCTTTTTTCCCTCTCTCCCACATCCCTACCCCTTGCTAGTATTAGCATCATGAGCTGGGAAATGGTGGGAATGCATTGTGTGCAGAGAGCAGTGCAGCCTGACTTGTGAGTGGCAGGGTTCTAGATCAGCATTCAGTCAGATCTGTGGATGATTGCAGGGTGATGAAAAAGAGAGAGATGGGGAATATTTTGGTACTAAGATCCTAAAAAGGGAAGCTTTAGCTTATTGTGCTGTTACTGCCTTTCCCAAAACTAATTATCCACAAAAGTTCTTTGTTTAAATCACTCATCTGTTAATTGTGGTAGAATTGCTGGCATGCCTAAATTGCAGGTCTGATTGTGGTGCTGTAGTGAGGCAATCCATTTCTTCTGGGTTTGTAGTTTTTAATTGAGAAAGTTTTCTTAAATTTTCAATTAATGCATTTTAGTCAGGTCATATTGTATCATAGATTGTTTATATATGTTACTCTTAAATTTAATCAATGTTTTCAGTGCAAATAAATGGTAGATTTGTGCTCCTGATATTAATGATATATTGAACAGAGTGACATTTGTAAGATGTGCATAGATGATGAAGGCATTTTGGGAGAAAAAACATCTTTGACTAAACTTGTAAAGTGTATCTTGCCTGAAGTGAACCCAGAGGAGTTTTGTTGACATTAAGATAAACAGACAACAGGTGCTTCATATTTTGGAAAGGTAATTTACACAGGACAAGAATCATGCCACATAAAACTAATTTCTGATCTCCTAAAAACCCTAGAAAAGATACTTGATATAAGTCAAAAAATCTGTAACACTTCTGGGAGAATAGTCAAGGTGAAATAAGATTATTGTGTACAGGACAAGCCATAATAAAAACTGTCAGTTCTGTCAACCTTTCTGTCTACGGTCTATAGAGGATTAAGAGGATATTGAACATGGTGTAACAGCTGTCTCTTATATGTGAAAGGGATCACTGTTGTGGTGAACATAAATGTACCCATTTAAAAAGCTCCATAAGGTGAGGTGTGGCTGGGCCACAGGTGGCTGGTTTGGCAGGTAAACTGCTGCTTTCAAGGACTTGAAGAGCACAGTGCAAGGTCTAAATAGGTACTATCAGTGTTTTATCAACAAGGGGGTTTCTTGTGTGTCTTTTGCACTACTGGAATAGTACGGGTACTATCAAGTTTATTGTCATAAGCAGGAAACTGTATTGTGTTCTATGATGTTGAGAAAACGCTAATTAATATGTAGTGTGAAATTTAATCAAGTGTTAACAGAGAAGTTGCAGATTGACTTTTAAATATTTGGTTTTTGTAACTCTAAAAACTAAGATTTAAATAAAAATATTTTGTTGGCAACAGTAAAACCTTTCACTAGACATAGTTTTTCTAGGACAATTTAATGAATTCTGAATGTTGATTAATACTGTTGAAAACACCGTGAATTCATAATGCTTACTATGAAACAAGAAAAAGTGGACCATGCTTAGAATTAACATTGATGTAATGGATGGTTGAAATTACTTTCACCATCAATATAAAAAATATTGATTTCTAAAGTGTCAAAAGGATGAAACAGTTTTTCTGATTTGGCATCAAATCATATACGTGCTTTGTGCTACAGTACTCGTACAGTTAGCGGAACTGTGTTTTCTATTTTTAATCCCTCTAATTTATATAACAGCTTTATTCAGCAACATTATAAATTGGAGAAATGCAATTGAAGTACAAGTTATATACAAGTTATATACATGAAGTGGGTGAAAGGCAGCAATCTTTTAGCTTATATTGCAAAATGATTGGTGAAAAATTCTGTGTCCCAGTAAAATGACAGGAGAAATTGAAGGAGAATATACCTTCCCATGAACTGTGTTGGAGCAGGCTGCTCCCCACAGTGCAGTGCAGACAAAGCCCGGCTGTGTTCCCACTGCCCGGGGGTTAAGAGGAAATCCCACCAACCTGCTTTTCCTCTGCTAGGCTCCGTTTGTGTGTCTGATCACAGACCAAGATAGCACTGTCCAAAGTATGCAGAAGATGTGATATTAGGCAATGACAGTTTTAGTGCAGAAATTGACGTTTCTGATGGGCTGAATGGTAGTTGACAACAACTAAGAAGATGGACTGTGAAGTGACTGGTGCACACTTTCCTATACACTGTCATAGATACCTGATGGCAGACAGTGGCTTCTTTTTTTATGTTATCAACATTGTCCATTAAAATGAAGTCATGATGAAAGATAATTTAAAAAGTTACAGGACAGAGGAGTGGAAAAGTTTCAGATGAATGGGGAAGAAAGACTACAGAAAACAGGAAGACAGCCAAGCAGAAGCAAAGAGGAAAGGAGAGTTCTTGCACTCAAAGGGGATTCAGAAGTAGATGAGAAAAGAATTACGGCTGTGTAGAGAGCCAAAGAAGAAAAGAGAAAGATGAGGCATTGATGAACAGAATGATTTGGAGCTGATGTCCATATGATTCACCACCTCTTAAGTGTCCAAAAATAACCTTGTCTGTAAGTGCCATTATTCTGCACTAGGGTAGGAGGTTTTTGTGTCTGAGGACTAAGTTTCAACTCTGATCATTTCTTCTTTTCGATAAAAAGCACCTCCCTTACACGTCCTGTAACTGCCAGCAGCAATGCCATGTCTGTCTCTAATCCTCTAGAGTGCCTCTATTTAAAATTTCCTTCCTCTGGTCATGTGAACTTACTGACAGAGAAGTAGTGCCATTTTTTTATGGATCTGCAGAAGGCTTACAGGACTTCAGGTGACTGAAGAGGCAACAGCAACAGTGTGGGTGTCTTTCCTTCTTTCTTTAGATATGAGCTAGTATTGCCAATTTACATGATACTGCATGTTTTGTTTCTTATGGCTCCTGTGCATTACTAACAGGCCAGGCATTTCTCACAAATAGAATTTTTCACATGTCATTTTGCAATATAACCTGAAAGACTGCTGCCTTTCACCCAGTATTACATATCCAGGACCAGGATACCTACCTGTCTGTATTGCTGTGTTTTGTACAGTTTCTGGTGTGCTTTGTGTTCAGAGGTGTTTCTTGGCAATTGTTTTGTGAAGTTGTAGATTTGTTTTTTTGTAGTCCAAAATTGTTTTCATAGTTGATTCGAACTTAAGATTTTGTTGTCTTTGCCACGTTGTACTTACACAACGGAGTTCTTGGCCTTGCAGCTGAGAATTCCTTTTTCTGTTTCCTGTAAGTATCATTTGTCTTTGGTACTCATCAAACCCATGTATCAACTGTTGTGGTGTTTTGGTATTTAAACCAATGTTGAGGAACATTGTTCTGGATTGTCTGTTTCACCCCCAGTCTTTCAACATTCATGTGATTGCACTTCAGGTGATGTTATTGCCCGTTACATAGACAGCTGTTCACTGCATTTTTAGGTAACAATACAACTAAATTGCCCTTCTTTGTTTAGAAGCAAAAGTGTGTTAAGAGCTGGCCTGTACCTGGAAATGGGACTGTTGGTCAGATATTTTAACTTTAAAATAAAATATTGGGTGATATTTCAACAACTGTACAACAAAAGCTATTAACTGAAAATTATCTTGGCTATGACTTCCTTTTCTCTTCTGCAGTGCAAAGACTGTGGTGTTGCCTTTTATGCATGTGAAGTGAATGTGGTGCCTTCTAAGATTCAAGACAGCCTGTCTGTTTCTAAAGGAGATGCTGTTCCATGAACAGTGGGAGAAAAATTCATAATATAGGGTGTTTTCTGATAGTTGGTAGGATTTTCCCTGTATTTTTACTAAGAAATGCTGAGATATGTATTCTTAGATTAGCACGGGGCCATGTGTAGTCCAGAATGTTGTTTGTTTGGATTTTTTTAGTAGTGAGCATGCACCTCTTCATTTAATTTGCTACAAGCTAACAGCTGACTTAGAAACATTTAATCTAAATTTCAAATTTGTTTACAATATTTTGAACCAAAACCATAGTAATATAGTAACCTTGTAAAATGAAAGTTGGGATTTCTCCGGGTGGGAGGACAGTTGAAGAAAAAGAAAAGAAGTATAGTGCTTAATGTTTCTCCTTTGGGGTATATGCATGTGGAACTGAAGCTCATGGTAATTGTTGGTATATTCCCTTAAGCAGGGTATTTTGCTTGTGATTTTTGAAAGGATCAGTCACTTGCAGCAATTTATGTAATAACTTTCTGGTGTGTGACTCTACTACTTTGTTTATTCTTTTTGCCTGATTTGCCAGAATACAATACCTTTGCTCCTTTGTACAGTAAATGCACTCTGTAATATCTACAATGGTATGGTCAAAGGATAATTTATTGTCAGATAGAAAAATAGGTCAACACTAATGTCACTTGATGATCAACCCCCCAAGTTTAATAAAACACCTCACCAGCATGCATTCAGCACAGTGCTTGATGTTTTATTAGGACTACAGTACCTTACAGTACCTAGCTATAGCAGGCATGTAATTACTGAGCTGTCATGGTGATAAGTGGGATTAATGGCAGCCTGGTGCACTTTAGTCTGCAGAGTGCCTAGAAGATGGTATTATTATAAGAGAAAATCTGGACTGGCATATTCATGGCACCCTCCTCTCCTCAAAGCTCACATTCAAGTTTGCATTACCTGCCCCTCGCAGTAGCTGACATTTTCAACAGCTGTTATTTGTGAAGCAGCTCAAAAATCAAAAGAGAAATAATTTGGTAAAGATGCTTGCTAGTCTGAACGAGTAATCTGTACACATCTTATCCTGCCAGGTGCCGTGCAGTTTTGACGTGAGATTGTTCTATATATAATCCACAGAATGTATTTTTTGTTCAGTGTGCTTCCTCTGATTTTGAATACAGGACTGTTGTATTTTAAAGAAAACCTCACTGAGGAAAGTGAAGGATAAAAAGTCGTAATGGAATTGATGTCTTTTTTAATTGCATGATTTTTGAGTTCTGTTATTTCCTTACTGCCTACACAGGCAAACTGCTCATCTGAGCCCTCATAGTGGTGTTATTTTGTCTAGCACATCTCCTTTTTTGCTGGCTTCTAGTACTAGAACTTCGCTTTTTTTCGAAGAAGAGAAATTCTTGTCTGCTTAGAATGCTAAAAGCATCCTCTTGACTCAGTGTTCTGGCCACAACCTTTTGAGGTCCCCCTGTCCCACCTTTCCTTGTTCAGGCCTTTTTACCATGTATCTGTCACAGGTGGTGCTGGGCAGTGTTATGTTCAGCTGCCACAGCTAAACCTGCCAGTGCTTTTCTGACATCCCACCTAGCTGAACTAGTAACCCAGTGTGGTGTTGAACCCAGGGTGGGCTTTTGCAGGTTTCCCATCTTTTGCAGCCTGTGAGACCTGTTTAAGTATATCCCCTGGGGCCTTTTTTCCATGACTAGTCTTGCTAGAAAATCCAAACAGCACGCGTGCCTTCAAATTTTGCTGGTGCCATATTGTCTGCAATGCCCAGCTAGATGATAATGGATAATAAGACGAAAGGCTAATTAACCTTTTACTTAACTGGCTTTCCCTTCTCTTGTATTCCACACTTAACTGTAACCCTGATGTGTGTGATTGACACAGTCAGAACAGTTTTTTGCTGCAGGTATTCCAATCATTTATTTCCTTTTAATGGACTCTTAATTTCTTTGTATATAGTCCACTGGCCTCTTGCAACTTTTCTGTGTTTTAAAATATTCTGTCCCAGCCAGTTCCACAATGTTGTTACCTAGCACTGAATAACAATAATTAAGGTAGACTTGTGGAACATACATAAGTATGTGGGCTCAAATAATATGTCAAAACCAAATTTTATTTCATTTTCCATAGATTATTAAACCCACAATTTGCGCTAATTCTGACTGTTAACTGAAGCAGGATCAAAAGAGCATTTGGAATAACCTAATGAATTCTGAGACAAGTAGTGAGGCATTTGACCTATGATAATCATTGATCTATAAAACCAAGGCTGTGTACTAATACCTTTGTGCCTAATAGAGAACCATTTTACTCCTTCAGCTGACTTTTACATTTTTTTTAAGTTTGCTTAATGCAAGTTTTGTAGACTGTCCTGAGGGCTTAATCCCTAGATGGGACTTGTGCAAGCAACCAGATCATTACATTCCCATGTATGACTATGCAGAAACAGAAAAGCAATCTTTATTACTTAGGATGTTTTGTCACCTTATTACTTAGTTAGGTTTTATCATTAGAAATGACAGGAAGAAACTCTTAGGGATTTTGGTTGGGAGTATGTTTAAGACTACTGAATTGTTTTCAGAAGTCACAGACTTATCACAGGAAATTAATAGAAAAGTGACTTCAAATTCATCAGCTATTCTTATTCTTTGGACATACAGTAATTCCTTCCTTTGTGGCAATACCATTGCTTTTGTATGTCTGATTGTCCAACATTCAGCATTTAATCCATAATGAGACTTCCAGAACTTAGTTAATAAATTTAGGTTCACAGCAGAGATTTTTTCAAATAGAAAAATGAACTGGTTAGAAGTTTAGCAATTATGGATTCCAGGGAAAAAATTACCTCTATGTAATTTGAGTGTTTCCTAATACTTCAACAGGTGTTGTCTGTGTGCTTGTAAATGGTACCCTCTGCCTTCCAATGTAAAGTGCAATCAACAAAACATAACTAATCTGTGTTGATGACAGTCAACAATGAGCATGTAGTGCTTTGAGGTTTTAAATAGAAATTCTATGGAAGTGTTATGCATTATTGCTTTGTGACTTACCTTTTAGCATGCTAACTTGAAAACCTTATGCTATTGGCAGCGCTTGTATTCCGTATCTCCTTGACACATTTTCTTTTATTCCTGTAGATGCCTAAAGTGTGCAGATGCCCCCTGTCAGAAGAGTTGCCCAACTAATCTGGACATCAAGTCATTCATCACAAGTATTGCAAACAAGGTAAAGTCAGGCTTGCAGTTGTACATGGCAGAAGATAACAGCAGTTACTTGCAATTTTGTGGGTGAGATTGCATTTCAAGGCTTATCTTTGTAAAGTCTTCAAAATAAAGTGTTTAGAACAGACATTTTGAAGTTTGAGTCAGCTAATTTCAATTATTTTTTCTTCTGTTCTGTGCCTGTACAGATAGTGTATACTGCAGATCTATTTCTTCATGTCACTTTTTCTATAAAGTTTTTGGTTTTGATGGTTTTCAAATACAATGCTATTCAAAAACCTGAGCATTATAATGTCATTATTTAAGCTTTCTGCTACCCTGAGGTATTACAGTTACAGTTACTCTTCTTTCATTAAAGGTGTGTGTAGGGGGGTGTTGGTCGTTTTCTTTTTTTTTTTTTGAGAAGTGATTATAATTTAAATTTCCTGTGGGTAGAAATTTGGTATAAAAATGATAATCTCAAGGGATATTATCTTGTCCTTCATAATAAGAGGCTCTGTTTAATGTAAGTGTAGTCGCTCACTGGGACTGTTAATAACGTACTACAGGAATAAACAGGCCCCCCTCTTAATAGGTACTGAAGCTTTTTTTAATTAAAGTTCTTAATTAAGAACTTTAATTAAGAAAATTAAGAATTTTAATCTTAAAATTCTTTTAAAAAATAGGCTATTATATGATAATCATAATGAAATCTTAAAAACATTATTCTGAATTGTGGTTTACAAGTTACTTTTAATGTTCATAAATAGGAATATGTAGCCTCCATGTCAATGGCTATGCCTTCTGTAATTCATGGCCCAAGCAACCTAAGGAAACTAACAGTGCATAGAGGGAACCCAGCTTTGACCTGATGGCTGCAGTTGGCTGGGTTGAATTTTCCTTTTGATTTATTCGTTTGTGATGCCTGTTCTATAAAATATCTCTTATAACAAATTGTTATTCAGAAATTTGCAGGAAATTTTTATGGCTTACTTTATTAATGGAATCTTTTTATAGTTATAGGTATGTACTCCTGTTTTTACAGTACTGCATTTTGAAACTCCTTGCTTTCTGTCAAAGGTACAAGGTGGAAGTTGAGAGGGGGGTACCTAAAGTTGAAATGATTCACCTGAAGTCATGACCTGGCAGAATCTGTGTAAGAGCCCACTACCATGGCTGCTCCTGTGGTCTCCTCTGCTCTTCTTCATTCTGCTGCTGTGGTAGTACCTGCACCATAAGCTTTTAGAGCAGATAGAAGACAAGAATAGTGTGCTTTTGAACACTAAAACATATAATTTATAATTTTGATAGTTTTTAATGGAACCAGTAAGTAATTTTTCACTTTGTTATACATTTTACTGAACTTCTATTGAAATAATAAGTTAGATATTATCATTCAGCAGTTTGAATATTCAGCTTGATGAAGATTTCTGTATTATTGTCACTGAAGTTCCTGCTTAAGATGATCAAGGATATTTTGCATGTCATTGAAAATCGTTTTCAATATGATAAATTTGTTTTTGCTGTTTCCATCTTACAAATAAACTTCCATTTTTAATCCAAAAGCTTATAAATATGTATGATAGCTTCTAGATGAAATAAATAGGTGAAACATAGAACATTCAGGTGTTTGAGGTCAATAGATTCAGGGAATTGGGGTGCATTTTCTAGACTTACTGAAGATCCATGTCTGAATCTCTCATCACCCAGTTGAGAAACTCGCTTCAGCTGGTTACCTTTCTACTTGTTTTAGAGAAGATTGTGTTCAATAAATTCCCTGTCCTTATCCTTGTGTAAGCAGTATTGCATGCAGGTATTTATTTAAACATGATTCATTATTAATATAGACTATTTAGACAGCAGTAAACTGAAAATGAATTACTTTGTCAGGTATTAAAAAGCTCTATTGTATGCAGTTTGTTTTGTTGGGAAATGGCTATAGCAATCATAAAGGGTCAGGGATTCTTGTTCTCTTAAGCCTGAGGCTTTTTAGATATTTACAGGCCATGTACAATGTAGCTGTTCTGGCTGTTCTGCCATTAGACCTGAGCTCTGGAGTAGAAGAGGGACAAGGGAGGAGGGTTGTTCCTGGGTTGAGAGGGTAATTGAATTGCCAGACTCAATGAGCCTTGAGCCTCTTTGAGAGAAAGGATGTCACTTATGCTGTATTGTGTTAGCTGCTGTGACTCAGTAGAGTTTAAGCCACAACTTCCATTCTCTTTTTCCATACAAACTGGATTACAACTCCACTTTATAAAGGTACAATCTATTCCATTGTGTCTTCCCAGTTCGTGTTTCTCAGTTCATAAAGACTGCTTGCAATTGTGTCTTTCAGAGATCAGACTTCAAATTCACCAGGCACACATTACTATTTTTGTTTCTAAACATCAGAAGATGGCAAACAAGAATTCTGACTTCCAGCTGTCCTCTTTAAATACCACCACATTGCAAAACCTGTATTCCTTGCTTTATAATGAGCAAGTGCTGTCTTAGTTGTTTATTTCTTTAAAAAGAAAAAAAAATACACTAAAGAAAGTCCAAACATGTTCAGCTGCTGCAGGAGAAGCTTTGTCCCCCAGCCCTGACATACTACCGAGAATGATTTTAGGATTTTATGCCCTCCTTTCCCTGTGATGATATGTCAAAGCAAGAAGGAATTTGTAAAATGGAGCTTTAGCACTTGTCATCCTTTAGGACTGGCACAAGCAAATGTTTTACAGCAGCAGAAAATCCTACAATTTCCCAGAAGCATCTCTCAGCCTGAACACTTGCAGGGTGTGTAGCTTTTCTCTTGTTCAGCAAAACCGTGCCAGAGAAGCAGCCCTTTAGAAAGCAGCAGCTCCTCACATGCTTTACCTTTGAACTGCTCAGTGAGAGAGTCTTGGAGCTTTTTGTTGTCAGACACCTTCATGGTTTGAGTAGTAGCATTGAAAAACAACTGTTGGTGCACACAGGGGTATCAACTTCTGTTACACAGCACAGGCGTAAGGAATGAGTGACTCATCCTTTACAGTCTCGGTCTGTAATGAAGAGCTAGGGGTACAGAAGTATCTTTTGTGTTATCTGTACTTGTAGAACTCACTTTGTCACTGTAGCACTCTGTGACTATTTTCACAATTTTATTTCAAGCCATGCATTATTACAATGATTCCTGACATTGACTCTACAGTTTTTTCTGTGTTCAGAAAGACCATCTTCTCCCATATCCCTTAATAACAAAGATAAGCTGGTTTGCACTGACACATCAACCCTTTTTAACCAACTATATGGAGGCCAACATTAAAAAAAGAACAACAAAGAACCCAGTGCCCCCCCAAAAATCCCCAAACCAAATAAAACCCCCCCATTGGAAAACAAACTCAAAAACAGCCCAATCCCCAAAATCAGGAAAGCAGTGCTGCCCTCTGGATAAAAGATAAAAGGTTGTCCCTGGGCTGTGCAGAACACTGGGAGAGAGACGGAGGAGGGAAAATTAATGTCAGGAACAGTACAGAGAAACTTGTGGAACACGGGGTTAAGTTTTAGGATTTCAGAGGAATCTTTAGGTTTAAATGAAACCAAAGAAAATTTGCGTGGGATTTTCAAGAGTAAAATTATTTTTTTTTCAAAGGAGAAATCAGAGAGGGAACAAACTGGAAGACAGAGATGGATACCAAGGGATAAGGGTGAATCTGAAGTTTGGGAGATTGAGGGAGTAAAGGAAAATGTGTTTGTGGTAATACACTAGCAATAAGAAAAATGAAAAGTGTGTAGACAGAGGAAAACAAGATACAAAAAGTTGTGGAATTGCTAAGAGAAAATAAATGAAGAGAAGATTGCCACAGAGGAAGGGTGTTGAGAGACACAGGATTATGACAGGTGAGAAAAAGAGAACGATGGGGTTTTTTCTGTGCCAGAGGAACTCTGACTAAATTAACGAAATACATCTATATGCCATTGCAAAGACTGTAGAAAACGACGAGTCACAGTTCATATGTAAAATACTGTAGGTGGGATACTGTTAATACAATGAAGGATTGTGGAAGTCAGAAAGCTGCTAGGTGACTGGTAATTATATATATATATATTCATCACAATTAATCTTTAAGTACTACTTTGAGGCCCCAGATTTTTCAAAAGTGCTGTTTTATTCAGCTTTCTCTGTTAATCGTAGTATATTTCAGGTCACTAAATAAAATAGTAAGGGAAAAAAAATCATTTAAAAGAAAAATTAGGAATGATGTTAAATTGATGCACATGAAACAGTGACTTTTCCTGAGATGTCTGTTTGTACTTAGTGTAATGGAATGGCTGACAGCTGGTTTCAGTCGCCGTAGTGTAATTATGTAGAATAGACTTTTGCGATGACACTATGTCAATTAAGGAATCTCTCACATTCTAGACTACAAAGGACAAAATGACAGTACAAGATATTTCTTCCGTTCTTTTTCATAAAAAGGTAGTGACACTGTGTGAAATTACAGTCCTGTTATGATGACACAAGTCAAATGATGTGAAAGATTTCTGGATTGATTAAAAATCATCAGCATTATAATATAGAATATGTATGATTTGATAAGTTGCTGTTATGTTTTGTTCATTCTTCTTTGGAAGATATTTGGGGGGGCTGACAGACTGAAGGCGTTTCTTGTTATATTTGAACTGGTGTGTGTCAGTGTGAAAAATGCTCCTTATATAACAACGTACTTTAAATAGTGACTCTTCGGTCTGTGGAAATGTTTTAATCCAATACATCTTTAGTAAATTTTAAAGCCATTGCAGAACATGAACTAGAATAGGAGGTGGTAATATTTTTCCATGTATTTTGCTATGTCTCCCTTTTTTAAACTTAAATCCAGATGAAAAAGAAATTATTACTTTTTTCTTCTTTCCTTTTAAAGTATTCATATTGTCTCCAAATTCTGATAAAGTCATTGTATTAATTTTTATTACATAAAGCATAATAATGCATATTCTTCATTGTTTTTGAGAAAAATTTGCAATATCAAAACACCCTGATGCATAATGAATTTATTTAAAAAGCTCTTGAATTGAATTGAAAGAAAGGATGCTATAAGCATTTCCTGGTAGTAAATGCAATTTCTTCTGGTCTCTCAGTATTGATCCTATGTGTTTTAATAGATTTTTTTCAAGTAAAAAACAGTCTAATTTGCATGCAAATTATATAATGCTTCCAAATTATACATGTGGAGATCCTCTTCCGCCTGTTTTCCTCTGATTATTGATATCTGTTTAAGGCTTGTTTTTGTTCCCTGTGTTAGCAATGTAGTATGTATTGACATTTTGATGTAGGAAACCACAAAACATCTTATCCAGTTAGATTAATTTATTTCTATGGAAGTGCACAGGAAAAAAGATTCTATGAACAAAGGCAGGAGCAGACATTTATCTCATTAAAAAATTCAGAAACATTCTAGTTTTAGGCTTGCTTCCTCTGTGACGTCTGTAAGAAACTGCCCAACTGAGTTATCTTATTATTTAAACATTACAAAAATGACTCCAGACTGTTATTGTAGCTTGCATTATTCCATGCACTGAAGTAACTGTGCCATTTTAATGAAGCCTGCCTCCCTTTAATTATGATCCTTTCTCATGTACAACATGTGCGTAGCTACCATCCTGCCAGGTCTCTGCATGTCTATTTTATATGCAGCCTACTACACACCAGTTTTGTGAAATGAAGTGATCAATATTTTTTTAAAATGTAAATATTCTATTAGTATTTTACTTCTAATGTCACTGATAAATATAATGATCATTAATAAATGTTATCAGCTTAAAAATGATAAAGCTGCATAAGCACAATGTGTTTGTGTAACTAAACATTTAAGATACTATACACATACTACAAACTCTCATTTATTACTGTGCTACAATGCTTTGTAGTTTTGTAACACAGTTTGTATAACCCCACTCAGTGTAACTTACTAGACTTAACTGAATTTATCTGCCAGTTTTTGTTAAGTATTGTAAAACGTTTTTTCTGATTGATTGGTGTGTTAGATAATTGCACAGTATAGATAGGATAAATGATTAAATAGAATAGAAGGACAAAGAGATGAAACAACTCAGAGCTAGGCCCATGAAGTCCTGCCCAGAGCCCAGCCTCCATGCTGTGCTGTGCCCTGGCAGGCAGGAGGTTTGCAGGTGGATTTGGTCTCGAGGCACTGCACTGCTGTGGTAGCAGCACAGGGCAATATCCTTTCACTGGTAGTGAGCAGGAACAGTGGCAATGGGAACAGGGCTTACACTGATCTTCAGGAAGGTAGAAGAGGAGAATAAGGGAACTGCAGCTCTTCTGAGAGAATGTTGTAAGCTTATCTATGGTAAATGAGCACAGAGTAATTATTTTTTGGCAGACCAGGAAACCAAGTCCACTCTGAACCTGTGCTTCCATTTCATCTCTAGAGGGGCCCACATTAGCACAGTTGGGACACATTAGTGAAGCAGTGCAGAAGCCTTGCCCTGCTGTTCTCGAAAGTGACTGTCTTTTAATTTATCATTACAGTTATTTTAGGTGCTAAGGCTAGAAGATATATACCAGTTGATACAATTTATTTAAGGTCTTAGTATTTAGCATGGCAATGTATATCATATAGTTTTTGATACTCTATTTGAAGAGGATGCCTTTTCTCTCAGGTGCTACCACTGCTAGTGGCAGCTGCAGGAGCTCATGATCATGACAGCAATATCTCAAAACTTCCCAAATCAGGTCTCTGCCTTCATGTACTCAATCACTTTTCTTCCAAAGTAAGAGTTTAGCAGCAGCTGGCCTTACTCCCATTCAGTCTTCAGTTCCAGCTTCTTTCTTACCAAACTCTGGTATGGTGTTCTGAGACAGATTTCCTTAGATATTGCCTTAACAAACTGTGATCTTGGTCCTATACCCATACTGACCCTGGGCCTTTCTCTCTGAAGTCACTTGTGCTTTAACATACCCTGACTTTCTGTAGCATAGCTGTGCTCAAAGTTTGGTGTGAGCTTTCAAAAGAAGTATGATGTGCCAGCTGTGTTGATGTTGCTTGTATTGGCACAGCCCAAGTGTGGGAATATACTTTATGTATCTGTAAGAAAATTAATTTTAAAAAAGGAATATTTAACAGCTTTGCTTTCTAGGCGTAATAACTAGGTCTGTATATAGATCTTAATTACAAAGCTGTAAAATGTAGAAAATCCTTAATGAAGTTGCTTAAATGGAAATGCACTTTGTTTCCATTGAACCAGAGTTGAAGATAGTAAATGTAATGATCCTGGACAACACAGAAGGAAAACTATAAGTCTAATATGTGTGAAACATAAAAGAGAACAAAAGTTCATTGAAAACCATTTTGTCTTTGAGTTAGTGAGAAAAATAACCAGTACTAATTTGTAATTATTCCTTTAGAGTAGAAGAAAGGAATGGCTAGATGTAATTGCCTGAGGAACAGGCATCTAGTGCCACTTAAGATGCTGCAGGGTATCTAGGCTGGTCTCGTTGCTGCTTCGGAAAGATGTGGGTCTCCTGCATTGACTGTCACCTCTGCTGTCTGCAAATTGTGTCAGTGACATCTCCAATATAACTGGACTTCTGTAATTTGCTGCCAAATTGAGCTTGCAGTATCTTTACAGGTTTTTTAAGCATTCCGAATAATCTCTGATATCAAAACAGTATAATTAATCTGGAAGAGCAAAACTGTTTGCTAATACATACAATTCCAGTTTAACTATTACTCCTTTACATTGGAATAAATAAGAATTGGGGATAATAAAATGTTTTACTAGTCACCACAGGGGAAATGGCTGAAGGTTCTTCAGAACAGTTGTATAGAGGGGTTGCCTGTTCAGCCAGGATTAGAATTTCAGTGGGGTTTAATAGTGTCTAGGGAAATCCCATGAAAGTACACCGAGGCAGCTGGTTTGTATTTCAAGGTGGTGCACAGAGGCTTGTGGTCTGCAGTAGACCAGCAACTGTAAGCAAGGATCCAGTTACGTTTGCAAATACATTTCTTGAATGTTGGCAAGAGTTTCTTGGTAATCTCTGTATGTCTTTTTACGACCTGATTTAACTTTAGAGAACTGCATGCTCAGTCTAATAATATCCCTGTAGTGAATTTGAACCTTCCAAACCAAATTCTTTTTACCCATTGTTGGTTAAATTGTCAGATCTTGACACTGCTCTTTTCATTCCTAAGTGGATTCTTACTCTATGTGGCAAAGTACTTGCTTTGAATAAACATTTCTGTGTGCATTATCCTATTTGATAGAAAGTCCCAGGCATTGCACAGGCTCTGCTATGATCAAGTACTTCACAGTGCTTGAACATCTTCTCTCTGTTCTGGGTCAGCTGTCCTGGGACAGGACAGGACAGGTCAAGGTACTTGTTATAAAAACCAGTTTCTTACTTGTGATGATTATTGAAGACTGGAATATGAAAGAGGTGGTGGAAGAGGAAGGTGATATACTGTTTTTCAGCCTCTCAGTTACTTCTAGTGTGGAGAAAGCTGAAATGAGATCCCAGCATTAATTTCTCACTAAAGAAACTTTTGTGGAACCTCAGCCATGTGCTAGTTCTAAGGGGTACTGTATTGTATTCTGGTCTTAAAAGGTAACTCTAGATTTAACCCATCTTCATGGACTTGGTGGGACTTTAAGAAGAGGTGGGAAGAGTGGTTAAATGGAGGAAGAGCTATGCTCTACTGTTAACTACACTTCTATACTGAGGACACATAAGAAAATACAGTATGTAAAAAGTTTGCTTTAATTACAATATGATTTCATTAATGTAGGTGCAGAACTGCCATCAGTAATTCTCTCCCTTTAAATGACACTTCCGGTCACTCCTGACATTTCCTCTGATTCTTCCTCTAAGACAATTATCCAGCTGAAAAAAACACCAGAGGTTGTTTTCTCATAGCATCAGACACTGAGAACTTGCTAATTCCATGCCTCAGAGTTTTATTATGGAAAGAATCCTTGCTAGTTCTCATATAGCTGGTGACTATTCCTTTTCTGAAAGTCCACTGAATATTGAGAATCTTTGAAGTTGTGAATTGTAGGTAACATCTTTAATCAGTTCCCTGGTTTATGATTATGTTTATGAAACAGGAGAATAAGTGTTTGCTCTGATCAGTATGTGTTGAGAAAAAAGAGTTAGAAAAAGAATTCAGTAGTGCAATATCTGCAGGTGGCTACATGGAAAGTCTTCTCATCATGTGTCTGGGAAAATTGGCACTACTGCTCCGGTGTGAAGGACAGGAATATCCACAGAGATGGTGTGTACAGATGTGTAAATTAAGCTTTTCGTTCCTGAGTCATAAAGAACTGGTGATGTAACTGGCACTTTCTGGTAATACCTGTAACAAGGGTTGCAACTCAGCTACTGCCCAATTGACCTAGAAACGGAGAGAGTATTTTCAAGTACATAATGCAGCAACTGAAGTTTTTAAAGGTAGATTTGTTAAGCTACTAAAAATCCTACAACCACTTCAGACTGAAGATGCTTTTAACCATTTTGCAAGGTAAAAAGCAAAAGTTTACCTTTGCATAATCCACGGTTTTTGATGACTTTCTTCTCAGTGTCTTTGATGGAATTTTGGGTAACCTGTTAGTACATTTAAGGAATGTCAGTGTTACTTAACATATATATTTATATATTATTCTACTACAAGATTCTCTCTTGAAGGTTTGAATTTTTGCTTCATTGGTATGTGACTGTCGTTTTTATTTCTTCTTCCTTTCTCTTTTTCCTTCAGAACTACTATGGAGCTGCCAAAATGATTTTTTCTGACAATCCACTTGGCCTGACATGTGGAATGGTGTGTCCGACATCAGATCTCTGTGTTGGTGGCTGCAACTTGTATGCCACTGAGGAAGGACCAATTAATATTGGTGGATTGCAGCAGTTTGCTACTGAGGTAGGTAGGACATGTAAATGTCTTAAATTCTTTATATGTACTATTGAGTATTGCCTGTGGTTGCCTTTGTTAAGGAATTTTGCAAAAAAAGGTGATACTTATAAAATTAAAGTGTAGAAAGCGAGAATAATTATTATTTTTCTTACAGCACACTCAAATGCTTAGAAATGCTTTCATAATGCAGTACATTATAGGAACATAAGGAACATGATTTGTGAACAAGACAATTCTTTAGATATACTGGTAGTTGAGACAACCTCTTTTATAATGAAAGATTTATCTCAGGTGAAATTGTGGATGTTACTCAATAGGGGAAAAGATCAAGTGCAGCTGTATCTGTAAGTGCATATTAAGGAGATGTAGAACTGTTCTGGGCATAGGGTCGATTCTATAGCAGAATTAATGTGTGTTTATACTGGCTTTGAGACAAAGGATAAGCTTCAGATGATTTTTTATTTTTATTGTCCTGTTTTTCCAAACCTAAGTAAATACATAGTTTGAGGTTGACCTAAAATATATGTCTATGTGTATCTATTTGTATAGGTACAGATTCACAGTGTATATGTGTAAATTCACTAGTTCATAAAGGTAGGTGCATGTTTTGGCTACTAAAGCAAAGTTTGTTGCTTGCTGCTTCACATTAGAAATTCTTTGCATGGGTTTTTGTTGAACTTCTTGTGCATTGCTTGTGATTATGTAGTTTCAACGCTCCAGTTTCCATCTGAGGAAAGAGAGGCACCTACTCATTTGTTAACTTCTTTTGAGGGCATGGAGAATTTTTACATAACTCAAGGTGTCAGATGGTACCTCATCTGATCTATCTGAAGTAACTTTGGGTAGAAATTATTATTTTGGCCTCTGTAAAAGTGAGGGAGTTGTGGCTACATTAAAAACAGCATATTCATGTGTCAAGATTGCACATTTCTATACAATCCTTAACTAATGTGTGTGTCCCTATCCTGTCTCATGAGCCATTTGGCTGATCTTATTTACAAACATACAATGAATTTCCAGTCAACTTTGCAAAGCCTCGGAAAACACCAACTTCGTAGGACAGAACAAAAAAGAAATGCTAATCATGAAAGTGACAGATGATATTTATAAGACCAATATTTTCCTCTGGTGTCATGCATAGACTTCACACCCTCTTCTCAATAGCTGTGGGCCATGATTTGATGAGCAAATATGACTACCTGCTGCAGCTGTTCTCCTTTTATCTGTTTGTATCCCTCCTTTCTGCTCTCCAGGAGACTTGTAAATCTTCTGGAGCACCTGATAAACTTCTCTGCTAGCTGTTGCTGAATCTTCTCTCCTCTCCTCTCTGTCATTTAAGTAGTTATCCGCTTCATTTTTCTTGAGATTTGAACACACAAGTGTAAGAATTCAAAGTTCTGGTTTACAGAATGAGACTAGTGACACTGAACTGTGTTCTACGTGTATGTTGAATAGTTGGGCATTATCAGTCAAGAAACATTTTTATTAGCTTTTCTTCTAGTGGCCTTTATTCTGTATATATAAAAAGCTAGTATTTGTTGCAAAGCAGAAGACTTCTTTTTTTCCTTAAACCCGCCACAAACCAAAGATGGAAACCCGAAACCAACTGACCAAACAAAAAAGATTAAACAGTTGTCAAGTGAATCATATATACAATGGTGAAATATTACAGTTTAGAAACCAAATGCAAGTAATATCTGTTACAATTTGATTTGTGTCTTCTTTTAGCCCTTATTCTATGATTAATAGAGAGGAATTATGGATTGATAGATAATGCTAAATATCTGCCATTTTTCTTCAAAAATCTTTAGAAATCTATTTAAAAAAGCTCAGTGCTAGCATAATGATTGATATGAAAATTGCAGAGGATGAATAGTTTTCAATGTTTCAAGTTTGTTTAAAATTTTGTTAGTTTCAGGAGCTCTAACAGAATAAAATTGTTATATAGTTCTATATGGCACTCCAACATAATGAACATTTTAAAAAATTATTATTAGTTATCTTTAGTATTTTCATAGTATCTATATTTCTATACATCTAGTATATTAAAATGTAAAAGAATGTAAAAAAATTTGTTGTTAATAACCTTTAGGTTTACTGCTTTTTAACATAGGATTTATATGTATTGTAGCCCTCTTAATTAGTGATAATAGGAACGTTTGCAATTAGTACTTTTTTTACTTTTTAGTTAAATTTTACTGTGAAAGTAGATATAGTTGAAAAAATACAATGGTATGAGTGCTTCCAAGTATCATTATAAAGATATAGATTGTAATATTGAAGAAAATTGTAAGGTACTACTGTTCATACAAGAATTGGCCCAGATAGTGTGTTCACAGCTCTACCTGCACAAGTAACTTAGCAAATTGTGTAATTTAGGCATGCAACATGTGTTAGTCTTAATGAGAGCTGCATGGTGATTCTCATGCATGGTGTACTAAAAACTCCATTGTGCATGAAGCCAGTTTTAGGCTTTTTTTTTTTTCCCTTGGAATTAGTCTGAGGATCATACACTTGATGCATTACGAGAGTGAGCAATAATAAAAGGGCACAACTGCTAGCTGAGATAATAGATAAAATTGCAGTAAACCAGGAATGTGGATTTAAAATGGAAAATATATGGGTATGACGTGTGCCCGTTTGCGCTTCTGAACAATGACTGATCATCTGTTCATACTGCAGATAAAGCTCCCTAATTGTAAAATATTTGTCTTGCATACGGTAGAACAGTAAAAAAAAAAATGGCACCTTATGCTGCCTGCATTTTCCTTCTGCCCTTTCATAGTTTTGTAACTATGTTTGGCTCATTCTCAAAGTGAATTGTAATCCAGCCTGAGAAAATGTGAATTTTGACAATTAAATGTTTAAGTGGAAAAAAGAAAATGTCCGTTTGTATTTGTGATGTAGAATGTGTATACTGGGATGCAGTTACCATGGTAACTGTTGCATCTAGAGAATAACATGGAGTAAATCTCACTATTATAAATGACGAGTGTCAAGCTCAGGTTACACCTGCTACTTGCACAGGTCAAAATTATATTAATATCTTTATCTTTCTCCTTTGCCCAAGTACTTCAGAATCAGGAAACGTCTGTTTTTTGAACACAAGTTCAGTGAAAATGTACTGAGGTTGCAGTGACAGTACATATAAGCGTGAGGTATACGGCTGTCAGTCCCAAAATGAACTAAAATCGCTGGTTACTTAAGTACAAGTTTGCAAGCTTGTAGCAAAAAGGAAATGAGGTCTATTACCTTATCTGCTGTCATATTAGTAAGAAACCCTCAAATTACTACGTTTTTGGATAGACTTTATTGAATCTAAAGGTTCTCTTCTGTTTCTGTTTAATCATTCTGAATGGTGCAGCACAAGCTAAATAGAAAATGTATTATTTTAATCTCTGCACACTAGATATAAACACTAGATCATTTAGTACTGTGGCTCTTGTGCCAGCTACAGTTCTGGTGATTTGTTCCTCTTTGCACATACATTCTGACTGCTGCTGCAGCAGAAAGAAATTGGAAAAGGAAATTTGATACGTGTTTTTCTGAAAAGAGGGATTGTATGAGTTTACCTGCTGCTCACCTAGGGACAGCTCAGCAAAGTACCTGTGCTGGAAGGAGTGTTCTGGTGAGGGCCCTGAGTGCTGAACCTCCCTTCTCCCCCAGCCCACCACAGTCAAAGAAGAAATGTCTTACCTGAGAGATTGCCGTGGAGTGGCACACTGTGCCCTTGGGCTTAGGTTCCTCTTGGAGTTGTAAATTGACAGCTCTGATCAGTCTGTAGTGTAGCTATGAGGAGAAGGTGGTTCTCATGGGGCTGCCACTCCTGCAGTTGGATGGCCTTGAGATACCCGGCTGGGCATCATCATGGGCACGGATACATGAGCTGCATCTGCAAGAGGAGGGTTGTTCTGAGGAGCTAAGACAGCCCTTTATTTGTCAGTATTAATTTTAATGCATCTGTAGGTAATTATGTCTTTCAAGTCATGTTGAAATCCATGATAATAATAAACAAAATTTCAGGAGCCTGAAAAGGAAAAGGATGGTGTAGCTTTCTAGGGGATGTGCAGGGGATGAATCTGAGGACTTCTGATTTCTCTGGCCAATGCTGAAAGATTGCTGATATTTTGGCAAGTTATATAAACTTCTCTACAGCTTGTTTTACAGATGTTAAGCTTTTTTTTTTGTTGTTGTTTTTTAATGCATTTGCATGAATGTTGCTAAGTCTGTTCAGTGATGGGATTCATGAAACGTTGAGATTTGGACTCTGCAATGTCCTAGATCCGTGGGATATCTTAGGAATAGAATAACGGAGATTTAAAAAGTCTTTAATAAGATGTTTTAGGGCCTGGTTTTCTAAGCATTCACCTATTTCCATAAAAATTTGAAGTATTGCAACTTCAGCTCTTAAATTGTGGAAGGAAGATCAGGAAGGTTTCGTAACTAGCACACGTCTGTGGAAAAACCCCTTCATGTAACATCCTATGCTATCCACTGCAATTAAATGGAATTGGGTGATCATGTTATTTAACAACTTTAAGAAGGTTACTGTGCATGAAATTTGCTTTATTTTGCATTAAAATATGTGCAGAATATGATTTTCTTCTTTAAATATTCAAATGCCCCATATTAATGTAAACCAGCCTACAGATAAATATCCATGGAAACCAGTGGGAAAGTGTGAAACTAATAAAACCAGTTCCTAAATGTTCCTGATTTCATTCCCTGTATTTTACTGTCTGTGCACTAGCAAAATGTGATAACAATTCAGTGTATACTGATATGTTTTACACTAAGATTAATCCCAGCTAGATTCTAATGTCTGTATCAGTTATTGTTTGGTATCTCACTGACTTAGTGAAGGATGTTTAACTGTAAACCTTATTTATAAACTTATTTCTAGAGCCTTTTAAGCATGGAACCAAGCATTATACCAGAAGAATAAAAAAATTTAGTTACCAAGTAAAAGCTTATATTACTAAAAGGTTAAATTGTCCTTCTGTTTGTCCTTCTGAAATGTGTCCTTCTCAGTATTTCTTGAATATACAAAGTAGCTATGTTTTAATAGTCTCATTTTGTAGGATTAGACAGAGGTTTTTCACATTTTAACACTGAGATTGAACTTTCAGTCTATTTACTGTTTTGCTTAATAAGTTGTCATAGTCCAAAAATAATATTAAGCAATCATGGAGTAGAAGAATGGCTTGTGTTGGAAGGGAACTTAAAGATCATCTAGTTCCAGCTCCCCTGCCATGGGCAAGGACACCTTCCACTAGACCAGATTGCTCAAAGACCCCTCCAACCTGGCCTTGAACACTGCCAGGGGTCATGGAATCATTAAGGTTGGAAGAGATCCCCAAGATCATCAAGTCCAACCTTTGACCAAATAACACCTTGTCACCTAAACCATTGCTCTAAGTGCCACCGTGATTGAAATTATTTTATTTATTTTAAATAGTATAAAATTTGAGGTAAAAGTTCTGTATATCAGTTCTAGCCTGTTTTAATGGTTTAAAATGTTTTAGGTTCATTTAAGTCATGCTTACTTTACCATAAAATTATTTTCATCTGATTAGGAAAATACATTTCTCTGAGTCACCTGCTACTCTTTGCCAAATGTCACATCTTTTCATCAAAACATGCTAATACAAGAGTGCTGCAGTGAAGAAAAGAACCAGAATTTTATTACATGAGGCTAACAATAAGCTTTTCCCTATCTGCACTCTCAAAAGCAGCTAAAATGAATTGGCTAGAACTTTCCAGGAAATTTAAACTGGAATCAGTTGCTCAGCAATTAAAACCACTGTAGTTTGCTCAGGTGGGACATGTTGTGCAACCTGAGTACAAACTCATGTTATGCATTATTTTTATATATTTTGGAATTATGCTCTTTGTTGAATGTTTTGGAACATGAACCAACCCCTTTGCTGTGAAAGGATACTTTATTTATAGTAGAGAATACAACCAAATGTTGGATTTCATACTACAGAGAACCATTCTGTAGAGAGCATTGAGCAAGTGCACTCACACCTTTACACAATGAAGAGATGCAAATAGGAGAACTATAATATGTTACAAATGTGTGAATCGAGAGATTTTTTTTTTCAGTTGTTGGAACTTAACAGAATAGATTGGCTCTTTTGGTTTGGTCAAATTGGATCTCTCTTGTGGACTAAGTCTCCATGTTTTATATGCTGGGATTTCGTGTTGGAGGACCCTAATGGACATGAGGCATAAGAAGTGGACAGAATCAATGTGGGTTTAATTTGAATAGGCCCTAGACAGTGCAGTAATGATAATTGTGTCATATTTGATAAAAAGTTGAAGAATAAATGCCTAGTGTTATTAATGTCTATTATTACCTATCTAATCTCTTCTGACTCTGTATGAGCCAGAAGGAAAGGCAGACATGAGGATGATCACTGAGGCTTTTCACTGAGAGACTGCTTCAAAATTCATCATTTGGTCTCATTTTCCTGAATGGGTCTTGGTTAAAAAGCCCTGCAAAACAAAGGAAAAACTCCATCCAAACACCAAACAAGAAAGAAATCGTGTTTTTGAAGGAAGAGTGGAAAGAAGGTTAATAGTATTAAATTTTACCTGCATTCTGAACATAGTCAGAAGAGATTAGAAGCAGAAAGGACAGTTGAATGTGATGTGCCATGGAACACTTGCTTGCCAGTTACTCATCTCTAGCCACCAAAGGATTTATACAGAGGAATTCAGTGATATTTAATTAAGTGACTTACAGTACAGGGAAACTTCACCATGAGGTGAGTAAAAAATCCTTTGAAATGCATTAAAGCAGTTTGCTATTTTCACACAGTTACCCTGCCAGCCTTAATATGCAAAACTGCCACTGAATTCCAGATGGCAAGATACTGCCACACAAGCTGGCTGTGCTGCATAAAGACAGTTTTACCCTGTTTGCAAATAGGCAGAATTAAAGTTGACCATTCAGCCTGAACTCTTAGGATTTTCTGCATGAGTGCTTGGTTTCTGAAGCTTAACACTGCACTACAGTAGTGTGGAACTTCAGTGTAACATTTATTCAATGGGTATGGCTATTCAATAATACATATAAAAATAGTTATGTTAACAATAAAGTAAATTTAGCAGTAAATTTGTTAAGCCTATGCATGTTCAGAGTGTTCAATATACACATTAAATATGCAAGTTATGTAATTTTGTTACTGAATAACCTTAACTACATGAGACTAATGAAAATTTGGTATAATTCAAGCAATTTCTTATGAATATAACAAAGCAGACATTTTAGAAATATCATTGCATTTGGGTTATCATAGTCTAGTTTCACAGTACAATATGAGCTTTTCAATCTGTGAAATCCATTAATAACCACATTAAACGTCCCCATATTGTATGAATTGGCAGGTTTAAATGATTCTTTCTTTAAAACAATTATCTGTCTCTTGCTTCATGCAGTTTGTTAAACCGCTGTGTCAATTTACAAAGACTGGGGGAGTTTGACACAGAAATTTTAGAGAGGGAAGGAACTAATCACTGGTTTACCTAGCATGAGTGCTCAAGTGCACATGAAGAAAATGAACATTGATTCAAAATATAAATGAAAAATTCTAATCATGAGTAGAATTGCCAAAGTTTAGCTTGAAAACATTTCGCTTCTTGAGTTCAAAGGAAAGTAAAATCTGTTGGTAAACTTCTAAATATTTTAAATAAGATATTTATTAAGACAAATGACAGTATATATTTTAGAGGACTAGTTAGTACTTAGGGAACACAGCTCTGCATTGAAATAGGTGAGGAACAGTGTGGTCTCCTGGTAGTTTTTGAGATGCTGCATTGATGGTGTTTGTGATATGACTGAGAATCCACATGCAATGCACTCTTGAATTCTTTTGTCAGCTACAATTATATACTGCTTGTGTTAAACATTTTTTCTCCTAGGGCATAAAGTAAAAAGAAGATGTACCTGTGCTCTTCCATGTTTCTAATGTTTAGTAGCCTCTAAGGCTGTAAGTCTATTCTTTTTCCTTTTGTAGATCATACAAGATAGAGACTCAATCCCTTTCCCTACAATTTGTATAAGTGCAGAGGAGAGTCAAGTCTAGCTTGGGCAATGTAGAATATTTCTGCCTTTACCTCTTACCTGTATAGTTGAGTAAAGAACTGATTTAAGGCAAATCTGAAACGTTGTGTGACATTACAACCAGGTTAGCATTGGGTCCTGCAGAAATGCACGACAGTGGGCAGAGGTTGTTCCAAAGTATTTTTAATAGTCAGGACAGATTGGAGCAGATGAATGCACATTATGCAGGTGAATGAATAATTGGGGCATAAGGAGAACAGTCTAACTTTCAGGTGTGTCTACAGTTTTTAGAAACCCAATTAAAAAGTAGACAACAAATTAAATAAGATAGATAAGAAACTGAAATAAAGTCCTATAAAAATTCTCTAAGAGAAGGCATCTAAAGCATGGCTTACCAATGAAAATGTAGCACTGAAGACTAAGCATGGCTCCTAAAAAACATTTGAAACCCACCTAAATAAAGTTTGTTACCTACCACCTCTAAAATTCAAGCTATAAGTGATTTTTCCAGGATCGTGCAGGTTGTCTCTTGAAGAAGCAAAGCCCCTTTACTGGCACTATAATCCTTTGCATTACTTGCAGAGGTATTTTTCTACTAGTAAGAATAATTTGTTTGCAGGGAAATTTTTTGGCTTTACAGAGATTCTCAGCCATCTGGCTGACTTTGCATTCCTATTTTGTTACTGGTAGTCTGGCTCTGTCTTCTCTGTAAAATTTACAGTAGTGAAAAATCTGACTTCAGAGACTTTTAAAACAAAAAGACCCATAGAAGGACCAAACCCTGCAAATACAACATTCTTCACAAATGCACAGATCATGTCATTTGGAAACCTCTATAGTGTTGTGAATTTGCTATAATATATCAGCTATGTGACAGAACTAGCAGAAGCTTCCATCATGTCAGTCATAATAAAATTTAAGGAAGGAATGTAAAATGTTTAAGCTGTTGATCGTGTTGCTTTTCAGGTTTTCAAAGCCATGAATATTCCTCAGATCAGAAACCCTTCCTTACCTCCTCTAGAAGATATGCCTGAATCATATCAGGTGAAGATAGCTCTTCTTGGTGCAGGACCTGCAAGTTTAAGTTGTGCTTCCTTTTTGGCTCGACTGGGCTATTCAAACATCACCATATTTGAAAAGCAGGAGTACCTTGGGGGCTTAAGGTAATAAAACAATGACAACAAAGCACTGTTTCCAATTATTGTAGAAAGCATAGCAAAAAGTGTTGTACAAATGTAGTTTATGTGTGATCCCTTGACTTTTAGCAAAGGAAGAGAATGGTAGATTTCAGATCTGTAAAAGTAACTTTTTATTTAGATAATTGATCATTCATATTAAAAAAGGTACAATCACAGGCAAGCTTTAACTAAAAATCTGGTGACTATCTTCTATTTTCTCCTCATATGACCTGTTAAATTCCGGGGTGCAATTATCATTATCAATTTAACATATGAGAAAATTGTGTCAGGAGCCATTTTCCCTTATCCATAACTTTTAAAACAAGATGAAGTACCTGTAGCCCTAGTGAAAGAATGTTTAAAATGCTTTAGACAGATATTAATTTCACAGAGAGTTTTAGGTTTAACATGCTTTCCTGGGCTACCTTGTGCAAATAAAGGTGACAGTGTCAATCATGGATACAGCTTTGGCAGACCATACCATATGAGTGAAATAACCCTTCAACCTTCACAAAGTTACAAATACATAAAGGATATGTTTGCAGTTTTCCTGTATGGTAGACCCTTGGCTAATATTTGGATGTTGTCATTCCTCTACACTAGAAAGTTAATTTTTGCAACTGCAGTAATGGCTGTGATCAAATCTAGTAGGTTTGTTGGAATCCCTGTGTATGAGATAATTCAGACACTGACTAGTGGGTACCAAGCTGTTCAAAATCAAAATTAAATTCTACAATGTAAGATGTGCAAGAGTACAAAATGCACTCACACAATGTGTTTAAAAAATAAAAAATGTAATGAAACAGAGAGAGAAAGAAGGGTGATGCACTTACATTTCTTAATGCAGCATCACTGAGATCAATAGAGTTGACACGGTTAATGAAATTGATCCGTAATGTCATAATGTCAAATACTTATTCAGTGCTCTGCAAGAAAGAGAATCAGTTCTGGAGAAGTTGAACTGATTACTTGCATTTTTCCCAGTGAGGTTTAGAATTATTCTACCTAATTACCAAGGTGTTAATCCATAGGCATTTAACTGTGAAGCTGTTTTACTTAACTAGTTACCATAGAGGATTGCAAGTTTAGTGAAATACCTATTTACCTGTTCAGTAGCACGTTATCATAAATATCAGGTTAAAATCAGTTTTGTTGCTGTAAAGTAGTCAGAATTAATAGGATGTTTTTAACAAAAGGGCTCTTTTTGGTAACAGGTTGGACTTGGCAGTACAATGCAGGACTTCCTGCAGCTGCTTCAGTGCTGTAGTACAATGCTGCAGTTGCTTAGTATGTGGTTGTGTATTTGAAGCAGTGTCGTCTTAAGTTCTTCATGGTTTAACTTGAATTTAAAATAATGTTTTGCCTTTTGTTTCTCCTAATGCAAAAAGTCTTACAGACTTTTGCCTGTTCTGTTAGTATCCTTAATGGTCGATGAGTGTATTTTAAAATGTGTTTTCTTTCTTTTGAGTCTTAACATGTATCAATCAAGGTCAGTTTTTACTTCTGTTCACTGTAGAAATGCTCATGTGTGGTTTAAGGGCATCAATTCCTTTTGTCCTTATTTTAATCTTGAAACAGAAGGGGGGCTGGCCTGTGGCAGCAGTCATCCATTATTGCATTTCTAAGTCTTTACAGCACATCTTTTAACAAATTTAGGTTATTGATGGGTGTATTTTCAAGGCTTCATAAACTGTTGCAAATTGCTAAGAAGACCAAATCAATTTTGTATTTGGAATCAGCTGTTTATAATGGCAGTCTTTATGCCTTCATAAAGTTTTTTCCAATTGTTTTTAATTAGGATGTTTCTTGCATCATGGCTAATTTTCAAAATATTGTGACACTAGAAAGGTGTCTAGTGATTGCAATTCCTGTGGTGGGATATTTAAATATAACATAAATCTGTGCTTCTCTGAACATGTCAGGAGTTTTTATATTTATGGGCAGGTTTTCCTACATTTCACCAGTTGTGTAAAATTTATGCTTTATAGTAGAGTAGGCACGAGCACACCATGCTCTTGCTTAGAGACCATGAACAAGCTTTACTACTTTTGCTCCTATCTGTGCCACTGCTTTACAATGTACCAAAATACTTCTCTCACTAGGCCAAAGAGTTGTCCCTTGAGCAATAGCAATTTGAGGTTGCTGAGAAACACCAAGCACCTGTCCAAGCCCCTCTGACTTGAGTCAAATTTGAGATCAATGTGAATTTGTGGGACACTTTGCATCCACTGCATCCCTCCTCCATGTCTGCCCCATTTCCTTTTCCCCCTCTGTGTCTCCATTGCAGAGTCAGAGACCATCTGCTGCTGCTGCTGAAAGAAATTGCATTGGAATTATTGATGTATAGTTGACTTTCATAAAAAGCCTCCTCTCATAGTTAATGTGCATGTGGGTATACCTCACAGCATAAAACTAAGTGTTTAATAAGAGCAAAAAAAAGCGTTCACAAATTCTGACAGTGATGTAACACAACCAGTGCTGTTCCGGGAGCATATTGTGGAAATGACAGGCCTCCAACAAATACATAGGTGGCCTGGAAAATAGAGCTTTCCTTGTTTTGATTAGATTTCTTTATTGAATCTCTGTTGCAGAATCATATTGGTACATTAGTTTCTGCCTCAGACACCTTTATTTAGCATGACCTATGAAAGTTGTATTGACACATTCATTATATCTGATATTTACAACACTTCCCATTGCACACCGGTCAAGAAAGGTGTAAAAAGGGCAGTATTAGAAATAAGGAAGAACACCAGTTTCTTATCAATATAATTAAAGTTGATGCAACTTAAAAGAAATAAAACTCTTCTGGCCAGTCAAAGTTAGATGATAAAGATGGTGTGGTCAATATCAATATGTAAAATAAGCTGCAGTGAATCTCTTGTGCCTGTGCTTTGTTATGGATATTACAGATTCATTAATTTGAAAACAGACCGTTTGAAGCTTAGAAGTATCTGGGGAGAAGCCTTTACTTTTCTGCATATTTAGGTTTTTATCTTCATTGAACAAAAGTATCTAAAATATAACTTCACTGTGTTTATCTGCAACATGTTTTATGGTAGGAATTTTCAACTGGCATATATAGATGTCATTTCACTGGACATAAATATATATATATATTAGATCTGTATCAGTAGATATAAACTGAAATTCCATACCAGCACTGCAGTTTTCCCCTTCTGTGATTCTGGGAACTTGAAGATGTCACTCCTAATCTTCCCCAGGAGGAAAAAATGCCAGTTAATAAACGTTAAGTCAAAAAACAGACATGAAATCAACAGCTGATAAAGTGTTTGTCCATCCTGAGAAATCATTAAAAATTTATGAAGTAGAAATGGAGGCACAGTTTTAAATACCATGGCTCAAAATAGCATGTGTAACACTTTTAAAAAATTGTGTGTGAAATTTGATACTCTCGTATTGGGTAGCTTAATGAAAGATTGCTATGTTACTTTGCTTTCAGTAGCCGTGAGGTCTTTTTAAAAATGGGTATCTTAAGGTTAGTGTTACGTATTCTGGTGAACAAAAGGAACGGAGCTGAAGTCCTTTAGAACTCAAGCATAACATATGTTAAATAGTCACCTACAAGAGTGGGCAGTGTTGGCCTCAAGGTACTGCCTTTCTGGCCTATATTTTTGGCATTGGATGAATAATGCTTTTTTGTCACTCTAACAGTTAAAAAAAGTCAAGAGTCACATTTCAGCACATTTCCATTCACATATGTCAAAATTATGTAAGGTATATTAATATTATAAGTATTTTAGCAAATAATAATAAATTTTAAAATAATATTTTCCTAATAGTTACAAGCATTTTTATTTGTTTTAGTATGTCTGAAATCCCCCAGTTCCGTTTGCCATATGATGTAGTGAATTTTGAAGCCGAGCTTGTGAAGAATCTTGGAGTGAAGGTAATGAAAAATATATCCTGCCTATGTATAGCTCAAAGAAAAAAAAAGAACAAGAACTCTGCCAAAGATTAACAGCAAAATGTCATGCACATTAGTAAAGAACGATTAAAAGCTATGCTAGACAGAGGCAGGAAGATGCTTCCTCTTGCTCAGGGCATTTGTCTGTCTCCTGTCTGAATGCCACTAGTTTGGAAAAGGGCAATCAATAGTTCTCATCTGGAATGCCTGCATGTGATTAATTGTGTGTAAGAAACAAATTCCTAAATTGCTTTAGGGGTTCAATGTAGCTATTGGAATGATTTGATTTTTTTTTAATCAAGTTTTTTTCATGCAAGTTTGGCAGTACTTAAACCGTTCATATTTGATACTTCTTTTGTTCCTTCTCCCTGAGTTTTTTTTCTTAATGGTTTATCATACAGTCTTGCATCCAAGTTAATTTTATAATAAAATACATCAAATTAAATTGTTAACATGATCATCTGTTATAAACAATAACAGTCTATTCAACTTCTTGGAAAGCAATAGTTATGCATTATTCTGTTAAATAAATGTGTGTTGTTTATAGATAATGGGAACAGTGATTTATTGTAATTTAGGACTTGAGCTGAAGATTTAGATACTATTTACAATTGTTGCACATTTTAATAGCAGTTACAAACTTAGAATGTATCACTGTTTCAAATTTTTGAGCACCAGGAGGAATACTTTATTTTTAACACATTACTAAAGCCTTCCATTAAACAAGAAATTATTCTTGGAATCTTTCATGTTGATTCTTTTTGTAAAAGCAGCAGACTGTTGTCACAAGACCTGAGTGAGAACATTCTCCTATCCAGGTTTTATAAAAATTCTGGTAAGATGCAAGATAAGGTTTACAGTGTTACAGGTCTGTTTTTCTACTTTAAAGTTCCCTTTGTAACCCTTGAAAAGACTGACAGAATGGAGATTTAATTAGGGATGGTGTTAAACAGAGCACTGAGACACCTTTAGACAAAATTGCTGGGCATAGACTCCTGGGAATCCTCTGCCAGCCTCAGTTCCCAGGGCTCCATGTTATGACAAGGTCTCCAGAATGGGCTGATACAGCCACCATGTCATCTTGACCTGCAAGTCCTCTGCAGTTCTGGAGTGCAGCAGAGAATCTCAGTGTAAATTTGTTTCAAAGCTCTGCCATTGGTTTGCAATTGACCCTTTGGCAAGCTGGTTAAATAAGTACCTTAGCTGTATACCTCTATAAGCTGGAAATATTTTCTGGTGTTTACTTAAAGCATTTCAAATCTGTGCTGGAAGGTGCTGTGTTGTGTAAATGCTCAGTAGTGCTGTTTATTCAAGTAATTCCACTGAAATTTGTAAGAATTAGTCAGCTGGATAAGGATTACAGAGCTAGGCCCTAGAAGTATTATGAATCCTCACATAAAATAGTATTGCTATTTAAATTCCTTCATTAGGTTTTCATAACATATGTACACAACAGGATAAAAAAGGTAATGACAATTTATGGAATGTCTTTTGTTGCACGTGAGATGGAGTCTGTATTGTTTTAAGGATTGCAATACTAGATGGCTTTTTCACCTCTAAAATTTATACTAAATCTCCAAAGACGAAGAAAGTCAGTGTTTTAAGTAGTGTCAATTGTATTTTACCTCTGCCTTTTTTTCCTCACCACCCTGAAGAGTATATTAAATTAAATATAGGCAGATTGAATAACAAACAAAATACACAGTTACTTGAAGGCTAAACTGTTAAGATCACAATGTAAAGACCTTACACAACAGCACTGCATTTTGTAAAGTAAAATCGCATGTGATATAAAAAACCTGGGGGAAAGCATTCAAGTTCAGAGAGTCTAAGATGTGTAAGATGTGGAGATAAAAGCACACATACCTATGTCAAGAAGTATGAAATATCAGAAGAGGAATCACACACACATTCTGTGCTCAAAGGCCTTGGGGTTAGGAGTGATGAGCAAAAGGTGTGTGTGTATCTCCAGTCGCATGACCTCTGCACAGGGACTGCCATCGCTGGTAGCCTGAACATGCGGAGAACACCGTTCCCTGTCTCTTACACTCTTAGACTCCTCCAGGTGCTCAGTGGCTGCTCAGAGCAGAACTGGTGGTGGAGAATGGCTCTGGAAAAAATATTTCAGCTTTTCTTTCTGGAAGTAAAAAGCAATTGATCAGAAACAAATATAGATTATAGGTGTGTTTTGATTGCTGTGAGTTATTTCTTTCAATAAATGGACATGAATTACTGCACTGTAGACACTGTTTCTTGTCTAAATTAGAATTAACAATTGCAAGTTTAAAGCAAAACTTAGGTCATTCATGATTTTAAAAACCTTTGTTAGTTTACCATGCAGAATGTGCTGCTTCATTACAATTTCAATTTTTACTAAGCAATTTTTAATTCTTTCAGATAGTTTTTAGGAAAGGCCTTGCAGTGGATGGAATGACACTTCATAGCCTGAAAGAAGATGGCTATAAAGCAGTCTTTATTGGAATAGGTAAGAAGAGCTCACGGTCCCATGTTTTCTCATACTGAAATTGAAGGACTGCCTAGGAATAAACTGGAATTTGTATCTTTGTTACTAGCATGATGGGAGAAAGCTTTAATTTGATGAATTATGGAAGTATGGAATATAAGAAAAAATTTAAAATCAGGAAGCTAAAACTAGTGGCCTTAGGAGGATTATTAAAATTTTCAGATTTGTATTACAGATCTTTAAGTAAGATGTGAATGTAGCTGAATGGGTTGATTTATTGTTTCTTTAGATAGTTAAAAATGGATGAAGTAAAAATTTGCTTGTAATTAATTGCCATATTGGCCTAGAGCGATACACAAGTTTAGTTTTCAATTTTTGCGAACAGCTTACTACACCCACACAATTAGTGAGTCTATATGTAAGCCAGTGATATCATGCTTGGTTGCTTTTTTTCTTTCATCCGTATAAAACGTGTAACATCCTTCAGATAGGCTGTAGTGAAATGTACTTATGAAGTGGGTTAACAAAATAAGCTGATTTTGACTTTTACAAAACTGGCATCCTAGGTCTGTCTTCTCTCATATACTAGAGAAGTCCTGCACCTCTCTGCTGTTTGCATCATTGCTTCTTTTTAATGTTAGATTAGAATTATTATCCATTTACAATTATTTTGAAGTACAGCTGGACCCATTGCTGCCATATGATAGGCATGTTGAGCAGGCATTGTCTACAGTTGGTATGAGGCTTAATGCTCTTTATTGATCTAGACGTTGCCTAAGTGAACATAATAGGAAACAAGTTGTCCAACTGTTCCTCCTTCCTATTATTGATTACAGAGATGTAATTCTTAGTACAACGACAACTGTTGTTTACCATCTGGTTATGCAGTATAATAAGCTTTGCAGGTCTATTCTGTCGTGTAATGATAGCACAGAGTGTTTTGATTTATGTAATCCTAAATCCTCACATTGTTAGAGAACTTCCATGTATAGGAATTCTGATGTGTCATATTTTGATGTAATTGTATACAAGGCAAATGGTGTGACTTATATTTTTCATTGTTGCATCTGTGTCTTTCAAACTGCATTGCAAAATCTCACCAATGAGGAATTAATTCATAAGCATTTGTTTTCTATGAGTCTAGCACTTCGAAAAAAAATTCTCAGTCTTTTTTTTTAACATCAGCATCGTTCCTCTGCATTTCTGACTCAGAAGCTTAGAATAACAGTTCAGTTTACTGTCAGCAAAAATGACCACTGGGCACTTCACATAGAATTGGAGTGTTTGGTTTAGGCATCTGGGTTTATTTTCTGACCTTGATAAAGCTACGCTAATATAAAACATTTTTGGTTAGAAATATATTTATATGTATATCTACAGGCAACATTTTGCCATACAGATACTAGGTAAAGGGACACAGCCAGAATTTTAATAAACAAGAGAAGGTATCTGAAGCATAATTCTCCTGTAAAGCATGTGTTCATTGATTGTACTAGGAAACAGAGGGTATAAATGCTAATGAAGGATTATGTGTACCTACAAAGTTTTGTTATTGGATGCTACCTTGCATTTATGGTGCCCTTTCTGTACCTCTTGTCTGCCTGTCATCTCACGTTTGCAGTACTTTGTGAGCCACTGGACAGTAATGTGGCCTTGCATACTGGTAGTGAGAGGGGGAGGACATGCTGAGGGGTTGCATATTCGTGGAGCTAATGATATTAATGCAATAGAGCATTTATAAGCTCTCAGCAACAGCTGTTTCTCCATAATGAGTCTGAACTGCATTTCTTTTTGTGTTCTTTGCCTACTGAACAAACATATTCAATGAAATACCACATTTGAACATTACCCTGAATCGTAAGGGTGAAGTAATTATGGAGCTACTTACATAAAACAGAAGATTTATTTTTTGTTATAATTTGCATCTGAATGAATTTGTACCTTGATGGAAAAGAAATATGGTAGTTTTAAATTTCCCCTGTTAGTGGAAAAAATAAGTAAATGAGTGTGTAAAAGAAAATGAAATCCCTGATAGGACGAGAGTACAGTGTGACAGGACTTTTTCGCAGCAATGTGATTTTTTGAAGAGCACACCTTTAGTCTTGCAAATGAGATGGAATTCAAGATTTTCTCCCTTGGGATTTTACAAAAATCCATGTGTGATTCATGAAACAGAAGAGCACTTGTAAATAACCAGCTACCTGAGGGCAGGTGGAGTTGCAAAGAGAACTTTGGAAACCATTTTTCACACAGTTATGCATCAGGGAAAATCTGTTGCCTGTGGGAATATTGTGTGTGGTAGGGAAAGTGCCCTCCACTGTAGGTTATGTTGATGGTAAAACATAGTGACTGAGGTTTGAGCATTCTAGCAAGTGACCATATTGAAGAAAAATGAATAGCAAAGGCTTTTTGTGAGAGCTGTTTAGACAGGTGTTAAAAGTGTGCTCTAATCAGCTGTTTGCTGTGTTCCTGACGTGAGAGGTAAAGAATTCCTAAGTTCACGAAAGGATACAGGTTAACAGACTTATTTGAAATATGTAATAATAAAAGAGGGTGCTTTGCTTCAATTCTTTGCTTACCAAGGCATTGAGGCTACGATGATTTATCTTAAGGGGAAAGATGCTCTCCAGCCAGTAGGCCTGGTACATTTAGTCACTGGTTCAAAGTTGAGAAAAATACCTTGTACTAGACTTGAAAACAAGTAGGTGGCTAGTATGTGTCAGCAACCTTTGACAACCTCTGGGGTCTCAGTGTGAGTCACACCTTACCTCCATCTTACCTTTCCCAATTAGGCTGCAAAGACTGATGTGAAATTTGAGGTTATGAAGGCATATGTTGAACTAGGAAAGACTAAATCCTAGGAAAATCTTTCATAGTTACCTGGATAAGCAGTAAGGATCCAGCTGGGCAGATACACCATGCTTCTGGTTTTCGGCAGCAGTCACAATTTCAGAGTACAGCTAATGTAAGTATTAGGGGGTAGTCCATCAATCTCAGTTTCTTGCATCAAAAGTAGTAATGGACAATGGCATGCATGATAATTTTTATAGGACCAAAAGGTAGCAGCTAAACAATGGGAGGAACAATATTCTTGGAGTTTCGACTGTATTTTTTTTAGTTCTTTTTTTCATTGTCATTTAGGTAGGTGCGACTTCTAAACTTAGTCTTATTTCATTGGGCAATTAAAAATGCTAATTTAGAATTAGAGATGAAGAATTAATCCTTAAAGTTTTCATCTTAGAATTCCAATTCTCTTCCAGTTATAAAACTTCAGGGTTTATTTTGTTACTCACAAGCATTAATTAATAGGAATTAAATCTCCCTATTAAACTTTCAAAGTTTTAAAACCAACCTCTAAAAGCAGGCATAGGAAATAAATCCTGTCCTGATTTGAAAGATTACTCAATGTACTCTACCTTGAATCAGCTCTGCTTTTTGATAAAAAGGGTTTGTGAAGAACTTGTGACTGAACTGACAAATCAGTTTGAAAATTTTGCTTTAAAAAAAAAAAAAAGTCTTGCATCAGTTGTTGCCTTCTGTAAACACCATAGAGACTCAGGGCAACAGAGAATAAGCACGCTGAGGGCAAAAGGAGAAATCAATGAAGGTGTGAGGGGCTAGAGGAGAGAGCACATGGTCCTCAGAGACAGCAGAGGAAGGCAGCCAAGGGTATCCTACAGGGAACAGAGCAGTCTGAACACTTTGTGTTACTGTGTCTCTTCATGGATTTTCAGAGTGGAATATGATATTTACTAAGGGAAAAAAAACCCACCAAAAAGAACCCCACAAACAAAAAACCACACAGAACAAAAAAAACCACCAACCCAAACCACCAAACCAAAAACATGTGTATGTGTCTCTCATGGCTATCAGAGCAAATGCAGAAGTACCAGGCTTTTATTACTCATCCTTCTAGAAGTTCAACTGCATTCTTTGGAAAACACGATTGTGTTATTCTGTCTTTTAAGACTCCACAAAGCATTTCATATCCTTTTTGAAAGAGAAAATACCAAACAGTTTCTTTATAGAACTATTTAATTGAATAAAAATGAATGAACTAAATATTTAAAGGACATTTATCATGCGACATTCAAACAACTACATGGAAATGCTATCACCAGAAACGTATTTTCCGCAGACTTTTACACAAACCTCTAGCCATATTGTCTAATGTTTTATGACAACACAGGTGTTTTATATAACATTCACATCCTCCTTAGATGAATATCAGATAAAAATATATCCTCAAATATTGTTTTATTTGGTACACTTAAAAAAAAAAAAAAACCACCAAACTAAAGCGCCCATTCCCAGGAATTGCTTAGGCACTTCAACTTCAGTGTTCATACATTTAAACTTGCATCACTAACTTTCTGCTTAACTTCTCATTGACTAATGAAGCTTGCTTGTATATTCCTTTATCTTCTGCTGCTGAATTGCTGTGATGTTAGTTTTATTGTATATGGGTATTCAGAGGTCTATTAAATACTGCGAAATGGTGGGTTAGGTGAGTGTACCAAGTAAATCTAAGCAGATTGTTGTTTGAATGTATTCTAAATAGTATATCCTGCTTGCAAGGGTTAAAACTGTACATTAAAAAAAAAAAAGAAAATAAGTGAAATTCCTTGTGGAAAGAACCTTTGTCGTAATTGCAGCCATTCATAGTTAATTAAGATAACATTCAAACAATTATATAATAAAATCATGTAATTGATTGGAGTGAAATTACACACCAAAAAAAAGAAATTAAAAGTGCAAGCATTAATGTACCTTGTTTTAAAAAAAACTCTGTGAGACTGATTTACTCTCTCTTCTCCAAAAAGTAAGTAATCTCCTCATGCCTGTTATTATCTTCTGATTAACTATGCAGTGCCACCTGGTGTGCAGATGGGAGGACTATTACACATCAAGAGCTCTGTTCACACCCACCCACACAGATATAAACCTACATGGCAAAAAGTGAACAGATGTTCATTTTGCTTGTGCTATAGGAAAAAATTGTGCATCGTACTCCTGATTCATAAACTAAATTTGGAGGACATGAAATCTGCATATGGGGCCCGTAGGCCCATGGCCAGCACAGACATTTATGGAGGAAATATGTCATGTTCAAAATAGTTCTCATTTCAGGTTGTGAACAGACTTTTATTTGATTGCTTCTCTGGTTTTGGTTTACCTTGTATTTCTGAGTTTTTCTTTTCACTTGTGATTTCACTTACCTCCTCCAAAGGAGGAATTTAGAGGCAGAGTTATTTGAAAACATATCCAGGATTTATCTGTTAGTTAGTTGCTTTTCAGAATTGATTTGTGTTTCTTGGTGCCTGTGATGTTGTGGGAGGCTGTTAGGCCCCTTGGTGAAGGGCTGTTTGTCTCAGTGGTAATGTAGCAAGTCATGTCAATGGCAGTGCACCTTGGTGAAAGATAGAGCTTTAGGACAGGCATCGTGCAGCCTTAGGCTCTTAGGATCACCAGCTTTGTTGTTGGAGGTTTTTTGTTATTGTTTTGTAATATTTTATGATTTCATAAATATTTTTACACTTTATAGGTTATATAGGTTTTGCTGCAAGGAAGCCAAAGCCTAAAGACAGGCGGATAAAAGACAACAACTAAGGGAGAAAAATAATACCTTGGAATGTAGTGCAGGAAAGAATGATGTTGTTGGAAACATGATCAGCTAGATACTCAAATTAAATTTGTGCCTGGCTTAGTTTCTGAGTTTGTTTCATTGCACCTGTAGAAAAGGGAGATGACTGTTTCAGAATCTTGCAAAGTGCTTTTCACCAAGGATTTTAAATGGTGACAACAATGGCCTTTAAGCAGTATCCATATACAGTCGAAGACATGAAGGGCTACAGAACCAGGGAAAACACTTGAAATTATATTGCATTGTTGCAAGCTGACCTATTCAAATTCATGTATCTGCAAAAAGCTGTGAGGTTTTGGTATTAGAAATAATGAGAATGAAATAATCGAGATGAGTCATGAAGTCAGAGTACTTTGAAGAGTTTGAAGAACAGCAGTGGTGAAGAGCAGTGGCAGGATCTGGGCAAAGCGAATTCAAAATATTTCATAATTGGCTTAAAGCACCTTGACTAATATTAAAATTAAATTTTAAAAACATTTTTAAAATAAAGATTCCATGAGAAGATCAGTGATAGATGTGTTTGCACTTTCTACAAAACAGAATCAAAACTTCGCACTGAACTGTAACTGCCTGAAGTCCCAAGGAAGAAGGTCTGCACGAGTCTGTGCAGTCAAGTGTAGGAGTTCTTTATAATCTGCCTCCTGGAGAGCCTTATCTCATGGCTCACATCTTGGAGAATAAATGCCTCCTTTAACACTACTTTTCTTGTTTCATGTCCCATGTGAATAATATTCTAAATTAATTATACAATCATTTGGTTCTAATACAAAACTTGTTCATCTTTATTTTATTATCTTCTGCTACTCTTTAATCTAAAAAGCATTGTTGTTAAAAACCAAATACTTACATTAAAAAAGGAACTCTGTGAAAGAACCTGTTCTTACATGCTATAGCAGGAATTTGAGCTTGCTATTATTCCCGATGCAGCGTCTTTCCTGGAGACCAACCATGTACATCAATCCAAGAATTTTTATGCTTGAGGCATTTTTTTCTACTATTGGCATTTATAGTAAGCTGTTATTTCAGCTCTTTATCCTTGGTGCTGCTCTGGAATACATTGGTGGAATATTCCTATATATACATCGGAAGCACTAGGCAGGTGAAAGCTTTTAGGGCTAGGATTCACAAAACAACTTATTTATTATTAATAGTTTTAGGACACTTCCAAAAAATACTAATAATCTGCCCTTGGGCATCCTTATGATATTCACTTGTAAATTACACAAATTTTTCTGCTCTTACTTACTTATCTTTCCTACAAAAACACTACTTAGCATAACAATCTCTCCAGCATATGTTTTACAAAACACTCTCCTGTCTTTTTCCATGATGCTGGACAGTCTGCCTGAAGAACTGATCATCTAAATATAATGACAAAATTAATTTGATTCTTATTGTTTTAAGAATAGGGTTTTTTTTCATATTTTAGTGGATTATGTAATCTAACATTATTTAGCAATTTTTTAATTAAAGCATATATTTTTAAGCATTTTTATGTTTGAGGTGTATAAAAAAAGAAAAGCAAAATGGTGATGTTGTATGTTTTCCTATTTTGATGTTACACCCTTGAATGCTTTACATCTAAAGAAAAGAGCTTTGCTTGCTTGCCTCTTGTTTCCAAAAATTCACTCCATGACTCAGTTACTTTTATCTTTTAGATGTACAAATATTAAATATGGTGCCATCTTTTTATTTCCACATTAATATTCAGACATACAATGAACAGCCTTCTAAAGTGCAGTTTGTGAGTTGATCCATATAATTTACTTCAGTTGAGCTCTCTTTTTTTTGTAAGAAAAGTGTGTGTAGTCCCATATGGGTTTAATGCATTCAGACACTTTTTGAAACGTTGTTCTACCTAATGCTATAGGAGGACTGCCATAATACAAAATCTAAATAAGTTTTGAAATTCCTTACTTTCCTTCATCTTGTTTGCAAAAGATAAAACACTGGTTGAAAACCTAGGCTTGTTGCATTTAAATTGTTTTTAAAGGTTATACACAAATAGAGTATCACAGTCTCACCTAGTGCCAATTATTGGTGAGAAGATGACAAGCAATTTTTTGTGTTAATGAATAAAGTTTTAAGCAGTCTTCCTGTCATATTAATGTCTCATAAATAGAATGTTCCTGAATTCATATTCCTTTCACTGCCCACTCAACAAGGGGTGTATCTTCTTGTTGAATTGAATTGACAAAGTTAAGACAGAACTGGATTTGTGCTGTGGATTTGTAGTAGATGTTGAAGGAATTTTAGGGATTGCTTTAGGAGATCTTCTTGCTGTGCCACTTCTCAACTTCATGAGAGTGATGCCTTGAAAGCCACTGCAGGGTGAAAAACAATGGCCAAATTTTTATCTGTAAGAAATGTATGACCCTGAGATTAGCTCAGTTGGTCGGAGCGTGGTGGTAATGACACCAAGTTAGTGGGTTCAAGCCCTTTGTGGGTCATTCACTTATGAGTTAGACTTGATGATTCTTGTGGGTCCCTTCCACCTCAGCGTATTCTGTGATCTGGAAATATTTATGTCTTGTTAAACTTTACCAAGTTAGATAAGAGTCTCTCCAAAACAAAACAAAAAAATGTTCTTAAAAAAGACTTTACATACTTGGGTGACCAAATAGCTGCTGTTTACATTTTTTTATTGCTTGTCTCCTTACACTCAAAGTTGAGTTCTTGACTGAATGAAGTGTCTTGCAGAAAGAAATTTGCAGTTAGAAGAGATAGAGTGATAGAGTTAGAGGTGATAGAGTAGAGATAGAGAGGAGATAGAGAGATTCTGTGCGTGAAGCATAAGGTACTTGGTTGTGGTCTCTGTACTAATCACTGGGGTAAAGCTCCTGCCCATTTTCTTTCTGTAGTAGCTGCTTGATAAAAAAGCTTGGTGTTAATTTGCATTAAAAAAAAATCCTTCCTGCAGTAGATACAATCTGAAGAAATCACCCTTAATTGTTACAATCTATGCCTTCTTTGTGCACAGCTTTTTCTGGAAATCCCAACAAAAGAAAGTGAAGAAAGTTCTGAAATTTTAGTACTTTTTAAATTGTAGGGGCATGAGAGTCTTAATACAACCTCTCATTGACAAGTTGGTTTCTTATTTTTCAGATGCAGCGTTGGGCCTTTGCATGTGCTGAATGTGCCCTGTATTGTATTGAGGCATAGAAAATACACATTGTAGCTCAGTCACTTCTGTAGACCTGCCAAGAATGGAATATGTTTTATCAGCCTTGGAGGGTGAATAATCCTAGATACAAGTGTGGCATTCATTCAGAAAGATGTAGAATATGCAAACAAAATGTTTAGTTAAAGGAGAGTTGAGTGAATTGCCGCTGTGGCAGGAGATGGTAGTAGTTTTTCACCTGAAGCATGCTCATTGCCTTTAATTTTTCACTTGGTTAATAACAAAAATAAGAATCGTGTACAGCAAATAGATCACTGGAAGGAAGCAGTGTGGTGTGATGGTCTACTGTGGGTGAGATTTCTGGGCTCTGCCTATTGGTGCCCTGAGTTCATTCTTCTCTAAAATCATGTTGGAAGATTGAAATGTAGTGCTTAAAGGACTGTGAAAGTGCTCAGTACTGTAAAATGCTGTGGGGAAGCCATACTGTGTTCTTGCTGGCAAATGTGCAGGCTGTTTCTTGAAGCTACAGAAATCTTCTTTCCTAAGTACTTGCAGTTGTGTGGCTTACCCAATTTAATTTCTCTTCCAGCATTTTGAAAAAGATGTGTAACGACCAATAGAGCAGATTAAATAATGCAAATTTTATTTGGCATTATTGGCGTGAATCTGGCAATATATCAATGATCACAAGGAAGTTGAAATTTTTTATCAGATAACTTCTTACTCACATTGAAACATTTTCTTTAGATTTTCCCCTGCAGGATTATGCTGGTAAGGATGTATTGTATCCTACATACTGTTTTCTGAAATGAAATTTTAATAATTTATGAAAAATAAAATGTATCTTGTATAGTGCCTAATATATATTTATTTCAACCTTTCAGATATTAAATGATCTAGACCAGAAATAGTTTGCTTACATGGTTATATTTTACTTAGATATTGGAAAAGAGCTTTGAAGACAATTTGATTGCATTTGTGTCGCCAATTTGAAGAGCAGCCTGATTTTGTTTCCTTTGGTTCTTAATGAAAAAATGCTTCTGCTTGTATAACATCCCTTCTAAAACTCCGTGTAGTAGGATCTGCCATGGAGTAGGTGTTTCTAATAAGCATGCAGTAGTAGAAGGGTCAGGGACTAACCAGTGAATAAAAGTCAAAACTCAAAATGAGGTGCCTTTCCTGTTTAGCACTGGGCAGTGATAGATACTGATAACGTTTGATTAATGAGCAGCAGACTTGCACTGGGTGAAAACATCTGTAAGAAATGATTTATTATTTCAAAGGTATTGGAAGCTTACTGTATCTTGTAGATTCAACTGTGTGTGCCTGAATAAAATAAATGAGATGCAACATGTGAAAAATGAAAACACATTACTTGTAAAGGATATGTCACAAGCAGGGTATTTTTGTTCAAGTACACTTTGTCACTTCGGGGTTTTTTAATGTTGGTCTGAATACAAATCATTTAACTGGCTCATAAAATCAACCTAGTTAGAATTCTTGCATCTATCATTGAGACAGAAATGAGGGTTAAACTTAATATGCTGGAACATCCCTTGAATTTTTGCATTTGGCATCATACACAGCTGTTTCAACTGCACATGTGAACAGAAAGAATTCTCCTAGCAATATAATAGGAATGAAAAAATGTAATGATGCAATTTTAACATTGAAATCAGGAAAATTAATTCATTTGTAGTGTCATTAAAAGGTAGTGCCATTAAAGTTGGTTAAATTGCCTGTAAATATATCTATGAACCAATGTCTGATACTCTTCTCCCTACTCAAGCTGTGTTTGAAAATCAACAATGACTTGTAGATGGAGATTTTAATTTTGTGTACTTGCAATTTAGTCTTGTAGTTGCTGGGTAGTCTTTTAGCCTGCCTTTGGTTTATAAAGTGACCTTATTCAGTGCTACATGTCCATGGCTGTCGGTCCAGGGTCAGGTCCCTTGGTTGTGTTCAGAGCTGCCATGGAGCTGGGAGCACAGAGAGCTGATGATGGTGCAGACTCACCTCCATCAAACTGCACTGTGTGTTCAGATAAGCTGGAGTGCCCTGACTCCAGGATTAGAGAAAACTGCCTTTTCTCTAGTTTTGGAAATAGGAAAGGTGGGACAGTGGAAATGTAGTCCGCTCTCCAAATTTCTCCTCTTTTGCTGGGTCAGTGACTGTGGAGTACTTCTCTGTAGTGGGTATTGTTTGGAAATTCTGATATATGCTGTTCTGTAAATCTACACCTACTGTGTGTATATACCTTATCCACTTTTTTACTTTTCTGTTCTAATTCAGTAGGGATTCATCACTGATTATTTATATGTGTATAAATGCCAGTCAAAAAAAAATGTTTTTATGTTGTGCAAAAAGTATAACCTGATGAAGGTCTTAATAAAGGTGTGTCAATTTCTGGTAAAATTGGATGATACACTGCAATGTCCCTTGCACCTAAATTCACACCGCTTTGTGTGTGTAATTTAGTACTGAATAGCAAAAACATATTTAGTTACTTAGGGTCAAAATTGTTTATCAGAAGTTGTGTTTAAAATCTTTTTTGGTAGATTCTATTCATAGCATTTGATCTGTTCTTCATCTTGTTTTGATCTTACAGGGTCCGATATAGTGGGAGTTAAAGAGTAGAAAAAATAATCTTTATCTTCAATTCTTTTTCATATTATGTCTGAAGTAGAAAGAAAAGGAAATTAATCTTGTCCTTGGACTGTGCCTCCAGCCAGTTCTTTAGAGTCCTTAAGTAATGTCATAGCTTTGAGTTAGAAGGTTCTCTTGTTCATGGAGAGGTTGGCTCATCCTCTCATCACGCCCTAGAAGTTACTTTTATAAGATGTACTAGACAGTTAAAGCTATTATGAAAGTGGAGGGCATCAGGTTTTACTGTCACTGGATTTCATAACACAGAGCTCCAGCAGTGACAGCTCCCTCTCTTTAATGTGGCAGCCACAAATTGACTACATTAAAGGAGTGACCTTTCAACCCACAAACTGAGTGGAGTTAGAGCAGCTTGCCAACTGTGAGGTCTTGGTAGCATCTCTGCAGCAGGTGTTGGCCTAGAGAACACGTGGATCAACAGCTGGATACTAAGTCCTCTGAGCACTCTCAGAATCCTGACCCATTTGTATTTACAGAGGGAGAGGGAAAAAACCCACAAAAATCCAAACCAATCAAACCTAAAGTAGATAACTAGAATTTATAATGATGCTACATGGACAGTGCAATAATTTAGTCTAGAAGCCAGATTGAAACTTCAGAAACAAAAGCTGTCAAAAGCATTGTTAAAGTGATAATTTCTGCACTGAAGAGTCTGGATCCAGATTCTTTGGTCAGGCAAGTAAGTCTGTAAGCAGTGAAGCATGGAAGAGGTCAGATCTGCTACAAGCTTATTTGGAGGCTTCTTTTGTAAAAAGTATGCAGAAAGCCAAGCATGATATTTTCCCCTTTCCTTGTTGTCCACCAATGTCACAAGAAAATCATAGTACAGCTATAGTTAGTACATCTTTTAATGTCCTTTTTTGGTGTTTTGTTTAGTGATTACTTGCAGCTTCTGAATTAAACTGGCTCACTGTGTTGCAGATGACCTCTAAAATGCCACTGAATTAAGGTTATGGTTAAGGACGCAACTGTTTTATGCAGTCAAATTTTTACATGCAACATGTTTTATTTTTTTTCATCTTTTTTCTTTAGTGTCTTTGTAAAAATGTACAGTGAAATCTGTGCAAGCTTTTGAGCTGTATTATTACACAATACTTACAGCAAGTTTGATGCCTGGCCCTTTGTATATATGCAGAAATAGAAAATGGAAAAGGAAAACCTTATCATGGCTTTTCCTTGCAGTTCTGAGCAGGAACCACACAAAATACACTATCACTGCTCTCAGGAGTGCCAGAACTGTGCTTGTACTACTTCTTGGCATATCACCTTTTCTAAGCACTAAATACAACTATTTGATCATCCCCATTTTGTGGCAGAGACCTTTTCTTAAAGGCACAAGATAATTTTAATGGTTGTGGAATAGGCAAGCAAAAAGCAGGACAACTCAAAGTTGAAAAGTCAAATTCATTCTCCAGTTGTAATCTGGCAATTCAGTCTTTGTTGCTAAGACTCTGCAGACAACAAAATTTGTCCCAAGACTGACTTCTGGTTAGGTGGCCTAGAAGATGAAGCAGGAGAATAGGAAAAGAGAAGCCTGTTTTAAGCAAATTTGTGCTTGCTTGATATAACTAGCAGACCAAAGAATCATTTAACATCCTCTCTCTCCAGTTTGTCAGAATTCAATTTAAAAAATGGATTACCTTTCCTCATGTATGTGTGCATCTGTGAACATGTCGGAAAAGGACTCTGTCAAGGGTTTTTCCAGCTACTGTTTTAGTTGCATCAGTGCACAAGGGGAAGGAACAGTGTCACACGTAGGTAAGGGTTTTAATCCATTATTTAAGTTCCATGTGTTTTGCATAGAACAAGCCCAGCTCACTAGTCAAGGCAGGTTTCCTGGTATATACTTAAAACCATTTGAAAAATCTGTGGTTGAACATATTGGAGATATTTCTCTCACTTTAGTTAAAGAATAGTAGGGCCCGGTTGCACAACAAACGCTGTATCTACAAAGGAAAAATTTTACCCAAGGACAAAACCTATTCTTGAATTTTGAGATGATTTTTCACTGTTAAAAAAAAAAGTTCATAAACTGATTCATGTATCTAAAAATATGTTATTAGGATTTGTTTTTTGGTGCCTCTTGAAGCTTCTGCCACTGTAGAATCTATATGTATGTTTTATTGGCACTTTTAAATTTGAAAACAGATTCAGGACTTAGTGCTTCAAAGGTGCATGGAAACGAGTGACTAAATGTCAGGATCCCTCCTTAAGTCAGGAGTTACTCACAAAATAAGTAGTTTTCACAGATGTTGAAATAACCTTTTGCAATCATCTTAGTGGCTGTATTACATCCCAGGAATATGCGAAAGTCCTCTACTCAGGCCACTGTTATTTTGAAAAGAAACTGATTTGAGGTCCTTCAGCTGTCATTGTTTTCCAGCACAGTGAAACTTCGATAATAAACTACCATATGCAAGAATTATAAACTAATGCTGCAAGGTAAAGTTCATTATGCCGTTGTGTGCTTTTAAAATCCTATGCTATTTTTGCTCATGTTCTTCAGCTGGGATGGAAGTGTATCTGTAACAGTATGACTAATTATCTTTACATGCATTTATCACTAAATAAACTTCACACAAGACAGCAAGATTGTTTACTTAAGCAGTATAATACTGGGAATCGAAGATAGCTCTGGAACATAGGATTACATTGCCAGAATGGCACTATTTATTAAGCTATGATAACGCTAATGTTCCTTTTTGATGTATAGCATGTGTGACTTCAGCTGAACTTGTAGAGAGCCTTAAGGATGTTTCATTGAACATTTAGTATGGCAGCAAGCCAGAATACATTTAGCCTAAACCCAGATGACAGGTTGGTAATGAGGTAGTGATTGATGACCACTGCTTCCATATGAAAACCTGCTTGATATGCTGGGGGGGAAATGCATTGCTAGCTCTTTTTATTTCATTCCTTCTGTATTAGTTATTCTTACTATGGAGGAGTAGCATTGGCTGCTGGTTATTCAATCCTGGTTTCACTTTTGGATGAGAATTGAGTACTCAGCTGAGATTGTAGAAGCACAGCCCGATGGCTACATTTATATGTATTTCAAATCCTAATTTCTGTGGATTTTTGTTGTCAAAAATAAGTGCAATTATATCACTTATGAAGCAGCCTATAATATTATTACCTGCCTCTGTAATTTTACAAGTCTTTATGATTCACTTTCTATGTCATCTAAATGGCATTGCTTTCCCTTCTGATATAAAAAGAGAAACTTGGCCAAAAGGCTGTAACACATGGGTCAGGCAAACAAGCCTAAACAAAAGACTGCTGATTATTTTGCCTAGCCCAGTTGAGTGCTTCGGTGCAGAGACACTGCACTGCTCGTTCAGATGAGGGGCAAACTGTGGTTCTGTGCAATAAAAAGGGTATTTAAGCCATGTCCTTCAGCCAAATTCTAGCTTGATGTCTGGATTAGCAGCGAGGGTTATGAGGAGGCAGCAGAGGCCTGTAGGGGTTATATCCATAGCTGTACCCACTCAGACAGAGTGGATAAAAGATGTCCCCAAAGCTGAAGGATAACTAATGGGATCACATTAAGGCCTGGTTAGAAATCACCCAGGGATGCAGCAAAGGGCACTAGGGCAGCATAAATATCTAATGTCAAAAGAGACTCATTATTAGTGTTTTCCCAGGCAGAAGTGACTTTTGGTCAGGAAGGGGTGAGGAAGCTTGTCACCCTAACCTAAGCGCAGAGTGATACTGCACTTCCTCAGAGCAAAAATATGAGTGACAAAAATGGGGATCAGGAGTAGAATCAAAAGCCAGAATAAGGAGGTCGTGAAGCAGGGCTGGGGCAGTTTCCATTCTTCTCCTGCTACTTCCAGAGATGTAAGGGAAGTTCTTGTGCCCTCTGGGGATGAAGTGACTGACTTTTCAGTAGGGAACGAATGCACTATTAGAATGGCAGATTTTTGGGGTGGACATGCATTGGACCCAAATGAGGGAGTAGGTCCAGGAGCATGCAGAGTAAGAGCTAAAGTAATCAGTAATGCCTTTTGGTGAAAGAGACGTTTCTTGTGGAATTGCAATAGTCTACAGATGCAAAGGAAAGGGATAGTTGGTCCTGTTGTCAGGTGCCAGGAGAAAGGATGGCCACAGCTCAGGGCTGGATTCAGATATGCAGAGCAGAAGTTCATCTCTATATGCCCAAATGGAAAATGATTATGACAGGAATCATCATCTGGTCTATCTAAGTCATTTAACTTCCACAAAACGAACATTGTTTTTCTTACTAAACTATACCCCTCTGATGTTTTCACTCTTCTTGTGGCTTTCGCTTTTACACTTACTTGCAATCTTTTTTGCAAACCTCTGTTTATTGCATAATAAGCTCTTGGAGGAGCACTGGTCTTCTTTCTTTTTCTGTTTGGAAGGTACCCACATCCCACGTGTTCAGTACCAGAAACTAATACCTTTTAACTTAGATATGTCATTCATTTGAACTTTCCATTCATTTGGCACTTCCAATCCATGAATTCCTGTGTATAGCTGTAGCATCCCCAGGCAGGCGTCCTGTGAGCTGCAGAATTTGTCAATCAAGTTTCAGTTAAAAAGCTGCTTTCTTTTGAACGTTTTGAGTGAGTTTGTCAAATGTTCACACCTATAAACTATCCTTAATTGAGACAACCACATTTTGTTGCTCACTGACCAGTAACAAGACAGAGCAGGTCCATTGATTTTTACCCTCTTCCTCGAAAGACCTTAGTTTTAACAAGTAGTGGCAAGTGAGGACATAGTCTTTTGGTGAAGATTAATGGCCATATGGTGTTGTTGCTTATACATTGGAAAGCTTAGTTATTTACTGTAAAATCTGACTCAAAATTCTATACGCAAATCAGAAACTCCTACTTGGTTTGTTTCCATAACAACACACAAAACAACATCAATCACTTATAGTAGAGCTCCACACTCCATAATTAGGGATGCAGTTTTAAGAAGTGTGGGAGGAGTTCTGTAAAGTGTTTTTATGTTAAAAACAACATTAATCCTTGTTCTCACAAAAGCTTATGCACAAACTTCACTTAACAGAATGTAATTAATTCCACTGGCATTTATGGCTATGTCTCCACAGCTCTGATGCAGTGTCTGGAGGGACTACGCATGCCCTGCTCTGTCATGTCTGAATGACTGAAGTATGAGCAAGGTTTCCTTGAAGGCAAGCTTGCCTTCTGTATAGGGAGCAAATGTGGGGTTTACCCCAACAGACAGAGTCAGCTGATCACTTCACCCTACCAGGCCTGGATTTCAGTACAACAGTAAATGCTTGCAGTACGACAACCTGTAATATTGGAGAAAAGTGATATCAAGAAAAAACTGCTTAAAGCACTTAATGTAAGAAACAAATGATAAAATTTGCTGTGTATCTTTTTCATATAGAATTTAAGCCAAAGGGATATCTACCATATTTGGTATTTTCCACTAGTATCAGGAGTATTCATACCTGATATGGTGGAGAATACTCTCCACGCTGTCTGCACTATTGCAGTCAAGGACAGATACTGCCATATAAAGCTGTTACAACATCCTGACACCTTCAGGGAGGCAGTCCCACAGCTCCACTGATGCCCTGCAGTAATCTACAGATTGGAACAGTTTGAAATAATCAAATGCAAAGTATTACTTCTCCACTCTACTTACTACTTGGCTAAAAAATGGGGAGGCTTGTGTGTATTTGGATTTTTTGTTGTTGTTTTTTAGTGTTTGGGGACTTTTGCTGTATTTTATTTTTTTTTAAATACACATTATCAATATTTTAAAGAACCAACAAAACATGCTTTAAGTTCTCCTGGCATTTTTGAGGCAATAACTAAAACATTTTCTCTAAAGCATCTTGTAGCTGACAAATCCCTGGGCCCTTAGGCAAGCTGTGTTTGAATCTTGTTGCTTTCAGCTGCTCCAGAGACAACACGTGGTGTGTGCCTGGGAAGGAAAGGCTGAAGGGGAAAACCCTGAACAAAATGAGGGACAATTAAAAAAAAAATAGTTGATAAATGGCAGAGAAGACAATAGTAGAGAAATGGGAGACAAGAATTTCTGTAATGAAATGGAACTGAAAAAATTTAAGGAAATAAAAAGTAAGAAAAAGTAGATAGAACACATAAACAGGGGGAAAAAAGCACATTGGGGAAACAAAAGCAGAAAGACATGAGATTATCCATAAAGATGGTAAAAATGGGAAGGATTAAAATAAAACAGAAGCTCATATAGTTGTTCTGGCCACATTTTCAATGGTTTTTTTTCCTTTGATAACCTAGATGTCAGCTTTCTCTTTAAAGAAAATGAACGGCTGAATAGAATACACGTTTTACTGAGTTTTGATCCATTCTGTCCTTCATAAAATATTAATTGTCATGTATACCAAATAAGTAAGATCTAAAAGTTAAAAAAAAGTATTTACATGAAAACCTCTCCTGACTGGTCAGCTGTAGTAAGTTAAAAAATGGGGAAATGTGTATATTCTGAGGATTTTTACACCAGTTTTGATTATGTTTCTTATTCGTCTCAAAGAATAAGCATATTGTTATATCAGTGAATATATCCTGGGATTAAAAAAAAAAAACAAACTAATTAAATCACAGCTAAGGTTGCTAGGTGACAGGTAAGAGAAGCTATATAATTAGACATGTCCAAAAAAAGTCAAATAGTGGAAAGTAGTAATCCTGAAGGAAGGTTGCCATTGTCTGTGCTGACACCAAATGACCATCTCATTCAAATGTGCACTTCATTAAAGAGTCACCTCCTGCTTGGCATCTGCAGCTGAGGTCTTACTACTCTGTGTGGAGTCAGGGAGAAACAGGGAGACTTTTAATTAAGTGTGAATTTTGATTTGCTCTCTGAATATCCTTTTGACAGCATATTATTCCTTGCTTTTTAATATTAGCAATCACGTTTTTCTCAAAGACAAAGGTAGTAGCTGCCCACTGATACGTGTGAGTCTTTCTACCTGTGTCAAGCCTGTACAGGCTTCTGGCAAAATAGCTGTGATGTGACACACTCTGTAAATGTAATCCATCTCCTTAAAGCAAGGAGGGGAAAGTAGTTGCAAAAATAAGCATTTTACAACAATTAATAGATGTCGGGGGCTCGATTCCTGTCTCTAGTAATTGAGGAGCTCTCCCAGTCCACAAGGCCTTTCTAAGACCATAGAGAGTGGCCTTTCAAGGACATTGTTCCCACCTGTCAGCACCTTGGATGATTCCTGTGTGGGACAAGGGTGGTCTAAAAATTCTAGCTTGAAGATCCGCTCTGCCAGCCTTTTAAAATCCTGTTGTGTGAATTGCCAAAGAGCCATCACAACCTTGCTTCTATTGTATGGTCCTCAGCAAATCACTTAAATTTCTTTACACATCTGTAAAATGCAGGGATAAGTGTTGATCTCTTATCTGGGTCCTGGGTGTTTTGAGGATTAACTGTTTGTGTAGCACCTTGCAAACAGAAAGTGGTACAAACAGTAAGTGCTATTTGTTACTCTTGGTATCAAAATAACTCATGCAGCCAAGCATAGAGTATGGCTTGCTGTCTGCCTACCTGATTTGCATTCCTACATGCGTGAAAATAGGAAGGTGTTACTATAATATCAATACCTGCATTTTAGAAATTTTATGGCTCTGCTGTATGCTCAGAAATTCTGCATTACATCTGCTATACATTTAATTATAAGGCTTCAGAAATTTTAAATGTTTTCTTCCTTTTTTCTTCAATGTCACAACAGCATTCCATTTATGGCATGTTTCTCATGGCTTCATTTGCTGAATGTGTAGTTCTGTTAATTTCTTCCCAGGTGTTTGGTTGGATGTATGATTTATTCTTTATTAGTAAATGTTCCCCTGTTCTGTAAAATTTACGCAATTAGGAATTTTGGTTTCAGCCCAATGTTCTAAATGATCTGTGTAAATGATTGAATGAATAAATAAGTAAATTGTGAAGTGTCCTCCCCTATGGTGCCTCAATAATAATAATATTTCTTTATCTTGCAAAGATTGCATTTAGAAACTGTTTCATTTCTTGCCCCTTAAACAGTTTTTTATTCAGATATTCTGAAATATACCTTAATTAATTATTTTTTTCCTGAACTATGAGTGTCTGAGAACAGCTTTTTTGTTTTAAGTTTGTGATAGAGATAAGCATGGGGGAAAAAAAAAAAGTTGTCTGATACAGAAATGTATATCTGCTCAGCATTTGATTTCAGGCTCAAGAGTTACTATAATCATAATCCCTCCCTCAAAAAATTGTAGGGCATGAGCTTTTGGAAAGCTGTGTACTTAAAGGTGTGGAGCTGTATCTGTGGATATGCTTGGTGACATGATTGCCAGTGCAGGGTTAACAAACTTTCATCCCACATGCTATACCTTCAACATCCAGATTTGATTTTGCATTTGAATGCATAAGTGAATACTTGTTTTCTATTTATATGTATGCTATAATCAGAAAGAAAGAATTCAGAATCAGAGGTAGACTTTGTTTTAGCAAACGATTCTGTTTATCTGAGTCCCTCTCTCTCACACAGCTGTTGTTGTTGCTAAGGTTAATTAAAGTCATTCTATGTCTAATTTTATATGTAAAGCAAAACAAATTTATAATTTAAAATACTAGTGTAAAAGGCTTGGTTCCATATAACTGATTTGGTTATGCTGTACTTCTGAAAGACAATTTTATCAATAGGGCAGTGGATGTACAAATCAAGTTTTTCCATCTCTGTGGTAGAATTTTGCATGGACTTTAAGGAAGCTCCAGGATTGATCAATATCAGTTGTAACCTGTTATAAAATGACATGAGAGATAGAATTACTGTTGTTACATGTTGCAAACATCCACAACTATAGATAGTGATATTTGAGAAGTTGTTTTTAAATGCTATCAACTGAAATAATCTGTGAATGGAGGAAAAATGTATTCAGTTTTTGATTTTATGTTGTCCTTATCCTACACTCTGATTTTACGAGATTATTGAGTCATTTTCTTGAATAAGGCAAGCCCAATTCTATCATTTACTCAGAAAGGGACTGTGAGTAGCAAGAGGTGCTTTCTGCAAAAAAGTATTTGTGGTACTAATTAGAAGGATGGAATGAGGTTTTGGAGAGAAGACATTTCAGAAATTAGCTGTTGACCTATGTGTGAGATCTGTGTTTTCTGGTTTTCCACGTCTGAGCTTTGTTTCTTTGTAGCATGGGTGGAGGAAGAAGGAATCTGATTCCTGGTACACTGCCACGGGCTTGGAGAGCTCTGTAACTGATAGAAACACACCAGCTATTGAATTTCTCTGTTCTATGAGTGACTGGTACCTATGCCCTGATAGGGAATACTTTTCTTTTACCTAACTGTAGTAGTGGATTTTTTAAATCCCAGATGAAAAACTCAGAAATATTTCCATGGCTGAGGACCTCAACCAGGGCATATTTCATAGAACCGTAAAATAATTGGAAGGGGCCTTTGGCGACTGTCTAGTGTAGCCCCCTAGCTCAAAGCAGGGTCAGCTGGAGCAGGTTGCCTAGGACCATATCCAGTTTTGAACATCTCTGAATACATGAGAATGCTTGCTCTGGAAGTCTCCTGGCACTCCTGAGGTTCTTTTCCTCCACATCAGTGATGTACAGACATACAGATCTTTTGGCAGACAAGGGATAGGTCCCAAAGGTGCTTAGGCCCAAACCAATCAGAGTGTTTAGGTGCACACCTAGGATGGGGTTTGTTTGAGGTGCTGTACTCAGTTTGGTCTGTTACACCTGTAACTGTGTTACAGTTAAAGTCATATTTCTGCAGGGAAACCTTTTTCAAAACTTGATTTTATTGTGAATGCTTTCACAAATGTCTCTGACTTTCACTCCCCGACTTCCCTACAGATCCCTGCTAGGATTTTCTTCTGGCACTTCAGTAGTCAAAGAAGACTTCCAATTACATTTCTAGATATGTTTCTGGTTTCAAAAATTTTTGTACTAATGTGAAAGTAAGCTAGTTTATTATCTTTGATCTTCTGCATATCTTCATTTCAACTCTAAACAAAATGTTATCTGTGGTTGTATTTTATAATTGCGTCTAATTATATAATTACATAATTTTTTTTACTACTGTCAGAAGCTTTTAAAAAAAATGCGGTGCTTTTCAAAAATTCAGCTTTACTATAATAATACTACACTGATGAGTTGTTTCCCCTTCCTGCTTTGCACAAACAATATTTCTGGTAAGGCAGACACAGATAGAATGCAGCAATTTTTTACCATAGAGAAATTGGATATAATATCTGCTTTCCAGATTTATTGATTAGATTTATTGAAAGTTTGGTAGCTAACTGAGGGTTTCCAGACTGTCAGAATATTCAGTGACAGGTTGATGTTGACATAATTGAAGTTGAATGTATTAATTTTGTCTTAGTGATCTAGAAATCAATGCATTTTAATACTGACTTTGTTCTGGGCTGGATCCAAAGCACAGTGAAGGGCCTAATGCTGTGAACAACTAAACTTTTTCTTTAATTGTGCAGATTCAGCCATTTCCGATGGTGGCGAGCATATCAGGTAGGTTGGTCTAATTATGGACAGAGAGCAAAAGGTTTCTTGACAGAGTGCAGAGATTAATTTGTGTAAAAAATAATAATGTAATATTTAAAATCAGCTTAGTCTGTGCTTATATGTTGGTATTATAGCATATCCTGAAAACCTTTGACAATTTGGAACAAAAGTTACCTTCTAATTCAAAACACAACATATAATTCTGTAGATCCCCAAATAGTCTTTGTTTCAATGAGCCTGTTTTTGAGACTCTCACAGAAATCTATTTTCAGTTTTCTTCTGATGGGTTAATAGAAAAGCTGCATTTACTAGACCTGCCAAATTCTATGTTTGACAAGAAATTAAATCTGTTTTAAAAAGAAAGAATAGCACAAGCTCCATTTTAGATTTATGCTAGTGCCATGTAGGATTTAGGCACCTGAAAACGATTTCAAGAGCAGATTTTACATACAACAGAAACCTGTAAGCAAATTGAAAGTGCTGTTTAGGATTCATAGAGGAACAAAATGCATACTCCATCTCTGACATAATTTGTCTTGAGGTTTATGAAATAATTTTTCATCGGATTATATTTAAAGTAATTAAAGATACAGTTTTCTATTTAATAAACAATGTGTTTTGTAACTTCATTAAAGATGCTGCCTTTCTTAATTGTAATGGTCCAAAAGGTTGTCAGTGAACTGTACATTAACTGCAGAGATAATAATGATTTTATATGCTAATAATTTTTAAATTAATAACTCATGTAGTTTTTCAGCCACATGGGGAAAATAATTTACATTCTTAAAGCTTACTTTGGTATTAACCACTTTACTCAGGGAGCGTGGATATCCTTGTATAAAATGTTCATTTGTTTTACATTAGCACTAATGCAAGCATGTAGGACCCACTGGTGTGAAAGGATTAAAAGCAGCAGCATTAGACAAGCATGAGCATTTCAGAGAGAAATACTTGTTGAGGGACCTATTGGGATGGTGTAACTTGATTTTCTATTTATTGATCTTGTTTTTGTTACCATGTGAAACTCTGTTAGGAGAGAATCTTCCTATTGTAGTAATGAAAATACAAAAATGTGCACCAAGCAGACATTAAGGATTCATACTCACTCCCAGGTAGGTTTGTGTGCCTTGGTTGACTTTAGCATGGGTTGGATGCCTTTTGAGAGGAAGCATATGCTCCCTTGGGAGTATTTGCATCATCACTGATGCTCTTCTCACTAATTTGAGAAGTCTCATTTTAACTTTCTGACATCTCTTTGTCATAGGACTAATTTCTTCATGCACTGAAAAGGGACATACAGTCCTACCTCACTGATGCTTTATCACAATTTTTTTTGCTTAAAATAAGTATAAATTTCCCATTTTGAATGTTTTACTTCCCCACCAAGAGAATAAGTTTAAGAGGAGGAGGAAGCTTCTGTGAATGCCTGTGCAGGTATCTGCACCTACAAGCCAAGTACCTGACCCACGATCTTCAGTGACCATGTTTCACTTCATCTTCTTGACTGCTGGGCATTGAGGAGGCATTTGGAGATGGGCACCACCATTTCTTTGTCTGCTTTCTAGATAGTAGCCTTACAGCATCAGAGGTTCAACTGCATTGTATTTTTGACCCAAAGTGTCAGATTTAGTGCCCTGTGATCAGTATGGGAAATGCCCAAGGAAAATACAGGCATTTGATGAAAATGTTATAATTAGTTGATAAAGACACTCTGTCTTTAAGCAAAATTGTATATGAAATGCCACATATGCTGTTCTAGAGAAAGGAATTCAGATTTAGTTAGTTAATAGATTTAAAAAATTTAGACAATTCATAAGTTCTTTCTGTCATTTACTCTTACTCAGAACAGGACTTGGTCAGGGCATGAACTTGCTTAGTTATTTCCAGTATGGAAAACTATGAAAGGGTAGCTGTGCAGTAGCTGTAATGTTTCTGAGCTGATCTACCTGTGTAGGAGAATATCAGTTTAACAGGATATTTACATGAAACTTCTTGCTACAGCTGCTTTTAAAAGGAAAGGCAGATAAATATGTGCTTAATGATAAGGACATTGATGTGTAGGGGGTAAATTACCTGAGTGAGAATGCTCATTGACCCACCAGCATGTTACAAGAATGTCATATTTGTTGCAGGGTATTCTGTACTGACAGTGTGTGACAATCTGAGAAGATAAAGCCTCTGATGACACATACTTATTATTCACCTGCCATTATAAAACTGTGTGCTTTTTTTCATAGTTCATAGTGAACACTGGAGCAAAATCATGTTGAAAGTGTCTCTTCAGAATGTTGCTTTAAAGAAATGAGTAAGAAAATCTTCTCAAATGTTTTGATAGATGATTCATGGCACTGGGGCTGCTGATGAGGAGCCAATATAGCCATGTCTATAAATATGCAGTTACGAGAACTCTGGAAACATGAATTCTGGTAGTGTGACAGATTCAAAAAGCACTTTTTCTACTGGAGTAGGTTTCTAAAGTTGCTCTCTTCCTGTTCTACATTCAGATGCTGTTGTCTAATTAGGCTAATTGGCTGGCAAATTTGCCAGCTTTTAAATAAAATTAGTTTGTAGGTGAGAGAACAAATACCATCAGAAATGTGATTTATTCTTTCTTTCCATAATAATTGTTTCTTTTTAACTGAGCAGAGCTAGGCTTTATTGTTTCTAGGGAATTTCTGTTTAATTTACTGTATATGACACATTTCCAGAAGAAATGAATATTGGCAGGCTATTACTAAACCTTTAAGCAAAGTAATCATAATGGGGAGACTGACCTCCACCTTACCTGGCAGTAATGGATAAAGCTCTAGCAAATAACAGTTACCTGATGTTATTTTAACAAACTCAGCTTGCCTTAAGTCAGTACCTGTGCGTTTTCCTGTGATTCTCATTGCTTCTGAAGATCCAAAATACATTGAGGGTAATGAGAATGAATGATAGCTTAGATGTGTTTTTTCCTTCAACTGGAAAACTGTGGTTGTATTAAATCCACAGCTCCTGTGCAGACCTACAAATCTATAACATCCGTTTCAGATGAATTTGGAAACAAGGGTCTGCGTTCTTTTATTCTTGGTGCAGAGATTAAAATTGATCACAGCAGACACAAGGGAGCAGATTTGAGTATCACAGCTCAATGTGGTTAACTGGGATAGTGCACGGCTCCTGTACTCCTTAACTGTGCACATACAGGTTACGAATATTATTGATTGCAAGGGTCAGGGGAGGCTGCAGGGAGGTTATGTTGCATGATGCTATTTGGTAATTTTTAAGGGACAAGAGCTATGAACTCTCATAGCATCTGGGACAGGTACAGTTTAAACCTGACAAATGGAGATTTATGTTTGTGTGAGCTGGCAAAGCCCTTCAGGTAGAAATAATAAATGGAAATTTGATAGGATGGGGTTTTTTATCATAGGTCAAATATTGTGCTGTAGAAAAAGGGAAAAAGAGATTTAATTATTACCTTTTCATCAGAATGCACTAATGATAGGTTTTCAGTTGTAGATCTGTGCTACAGGATAATAAATAATGTTTAGAAGTCTTTTCTTGAGGCATCATTTTAAAATACATGTATAGATGGTTTACCTGAAGTAATTAAAAAATGCAGTGTAGGCAATTGATGCAGTAGTAATTACTGAATATGTTTTATAGTATCTTTTTGTTCTTTCATATGGAAAAAGCCAGTATATGAATATGCTAAGATTTAAGATGAGACAATATAATACATTAACAAAGAATGGGGAAAAATTTGTTTCCTATATTAAAATTTCACATAGAGTGCTAATTACTCATTACCTTTTGGCAGACCTTGCTGAATTACATTGATGACTTCTACATTAAAAAAAAAGGAATCCTTATAATGTTTTAAATATAGGAATGACCAGAAAGTCCTGTATTTTCCAAATATTACTTAGCATGTGGGATTTTCTTCCTGAAGAAATAAGTTTTACAAATACTTCATATAGATCCAGTTACACAGGGTACAAAGCTGTGATTGACTCAGCCTATTGTTTCATAGTCACTATATTGAAACACAATGAGAGCTATGGAAGTGGTGTGCAGCAAAGGATAGTTGTGGGTTTAAGACAAATGGCTGTAGATAGATATTTCTAAGATTCTTTACTGCTCTCTTCCATCAAATTTAGGAAACAATATTATAAAAATCAGTGTTTAGAATTGCAATGCAGATACCACCTATTGGCTATTATATTCCTAATATATCAAAAATGCAGGTTGATTTTAGGTAGTGTAAGTTGATGTTGTCTCAGTATGCCTCATTGCAACTTCCTTGCTGTACTGTGCCTGAGGTCTGACAAAGGTGTTATTCCAGAATATTAATGACTTAATTACTCCTCATATATTTCTACAGGATGAATTTGCTGCCTTTGATGTTTTTTTTCAGTTGTTGCTTTGTGATACTGTAGAGGCTTAGTATTTATTTTTCTTCCTGATGCCAACTAAGTATTTGTGGTTTTTTCTTTGTGAATGTTTATCATCAGTTTTGCTCTCATTTTATCTGTTCCCTGTGTATTTATTGTATGTAGCCTCTATTGATCCAGCTTTTCAAGTTTTTTTTCCATGTTTTGAAATGAAAAATTAATATGAAGAGATCTTTTCTATGCTAACATTTGATTTTCCCTTTGTAAATTTTCATTTGCTAAGATTATTTCAATATACCAGTTAAGTATAATGAGTCTGCTTGGGGAAAGATATTGTTTCCATTGCAAACAGGTATGGTAGTATTTTCTGCTTTCTTTTCAGGAGTCTGTTGCTCCCAGTCTCACAAACCAGTTTATTTTGCTTTCACTTCCACATATTTGGATTTTCTATAATGGATAAAAATCACTTTACTGTGACATACGGTTTCTGAGCTGATAGATTTTTTGTGTCCTTGGAGTTACTGATAGGCAGTCCCTGAGGAGGTGATCTTGCTTTGGGGCCACTCAGCGCTGTTTACTGAACACGAGTAAGCACTGGGACCAGTTTCTGTCCCTCTAGAGTGGTGCAGCGTGGCACACTGGCAAATACTATCTGGCTGGTGTCTGGAGGAAGCACAGCCCCCCTGTCTTTCCTTTGGCAGGTTACTGCTAGGAACAAACTTGTAGAAAGAAGAGGGAAAGGAACTGACAACATTAGCATGTCAGGTCTGAAACTTGAGCCTTCCCAGTTCAAGAATGCTCCTGAAAAATAACAGCTCAAGTCCATGGTGAGAAGTGACCAAATTCTAATCAGGACTAAAATCCAGTTTAGCTCTACTGTAAGCAGACTGGAGCAAGCTCTGCTCCTGGGTGGAATGATACGTTCTTGTGGTAGAGATGGATTGGACTCAGACTGCTAAATGCATTTTCGCTAGTGACCTTTTCAAATTTGTCGCCAGTATAATAAATGTTGCCAAGATGACTTAAGAAAGGTTTGCAGCAATATTCCACTTTATTTTTTACAGCAGATGTTTCTTCAGTTACTCTGTATTACAATTTACAGAACTCTTATGTTCTACAAATCAAGATTCATAGCAAACTGTTTCAGTGCTTTAAGTCCTGCAATAAACAACACCAGGCAGAACAGAACCAGAGGGAAGGTAAGCAGACGTCTGCATTCATCCTTCTCTGTGATGAGTTTTGCTTCATAGTGATCTTCAGCAAGTTCATTCACCAGGGCTACCAGCTAACTTCCTAAAATCCTCAACTTGATTACTTCAAATATGGGGAACATTAAGTATCAGTTTCCAAACACAGAAGAAAGGCTAGAAGTACTATTTATTTCTTAATTTAGGAATCTGTATATATTTGTACAACCTAGTATCACTTCTTCTAGTGTGTCCTTTAAAGAATCATGTTTTAAAAACATTTAGTGATACTGTATGCTTCAGTTCTGAGGTATGCATTTTAAAAGTGCTTTTAGAGGATAAGGGCTCAAAATGTCGAGTTCAAAATCTTTATGGTGCTTAAATGAATAGCCAGATATTGAGATTTGAAAAATCATTACATAATTTCTCCAGATCTTTGTTTTATCATCTTGGAACAATTATGTTTTTCATTAAAATATAGTATTTTAGTCATACTTGAGTGTTGCCCTATTAAAATTCAAAGCACAGGTCCCATAAGTTCACCATAATAAAATTAAAACCAGCAATTAAGACTAGAGGGATACACTAAAGCCTTGAGTAAGGCTGGACTGATTACAATAAAAGCAAATGAAGGGTGGAGCCTATATCTGATGGGGCTAATGAGTTGTGGTTCATCTTTGGACACTTTTGCCGACGATAGATGTCAGCCTGATCTGATCACGGGATCACTAAATGTGGTGAGGGCAGACCACAAGGCTGCAAGGATTTCTATTCCATGCTCAGGCAGTCAACACTGACTGTGTTGTCATAATCCTAATTTCCATCACTCACATGGATTGATTCTGAACTCTGCCTGTCATTCCCATCTGCGCTTTCTGATGTCTAGCTCCTGTGAATTTTGACTACCTCTAAACTGGACTTGGACAATTGGTACTCAAAGAGAAAGTGGATTATAAGAACAAATTTTGTTCTAGTAATCTGACTCCTTCGCTCCTGTTATTTCTTTACCATTTGCAAGAGTTCAGATACTTATCTCTGTGTCTAATTTAGCAACAAAGTAATGTGTGAGACCTACAGACTTCATTGCTTCCAGATTCAGCAACTTATTCATATGTTTTTAAAAACCATGGTATGGATATAGCTGTTCAGTTTAGAATGCACTGCAGCAATTGTGTATGGCTCGTGCTGCTAGATGTGAAGGGTGTTTTCACATATGCTGTATACAGTATTCATTCTAACTTGAGGGTAAGAGAAGGCTAACTCTAGCGTAGTTCTTTTACTTTTTCCCCTTTTAATTTTAATTTTCTATGAACGAAGCCTTTAGCCATTGTTAGGGAATAACTCCTAAAAACCTTGCAAGCATACCTCTTCCAAAGAAAATAAATCATTAATAAAAAATACAGAAAAGGAGCAGTTATATTGCAAAATTAATCTACCAGGCTTACAGAGAAAACAAATTTGAAGGAGCCACCTGCTGTGGAGATGAGGCAGTAATCTCAACAGCAGGAAATAAAGGGAGAGAGGGAGAAAATACAAAAGCGTAGACATTAAAAAAGTAATTAAAACACTTATCTCCATCAACATACATATCAAACAAAAAAAAATCAACCACCTAGAAAACATACTCTATTGAACGTCACAACAGGAAGTAACAAAGCTGTCCCCATAAAAAAAATCCCCAGCAAAATGAGAGAGATTCTTTACAAATACGAGCCTCAAAAGTATTTACTGAAGTGCTAATCACTAATGGACTGACCTTGAGAAAAGCTGGGCACTTGAAGAGTATGTGCAACTTTTCTGAAAGACTAGATGCCCAGTATCAAACCTTTAAAAATGTATGGAAAGTTACTCTCTAGATACCAATGGTTGTCTGTTCCATGCATGGTGCATGTCATAGCATGAGTTGTACTGGTGTGTGTAGTATAATCAGCTCTGGGGCACAGCTTAAGTACTGTGTTTGGATTGTGCATTTCAATATAGTTGATTTCTAAATTGTGTAGTATTGACCCATGGGCAGCAATGTTATCAGTATGGACATGCGTGAATGTGGCTTCTTAGAAACAAATTATACATAGAGCATATCCCACTACATACAAGTAGTTTCTGTCATGGCTAGGTAAAACTATAAATTTGACAGTTATGAAAGTTTATAGTTTCTGTGTTATCATTCAAAAAAAATATTTAAAACTCGTGGTCCGATTTATACATATCATGAAGTGTGTGACATTAAATAAAGCTGATTTAAATATATAGATTCTGGTCTCCAGTTCCTCAGCCCACAAAAGAGACTTGTTCAAGAAAATCAGAGCATTCAGAAATATTAAAGTGGTGCTTATGTGCTTGGATTTTACAGTGTGCCATGTACCTTTGTAGTCACAGTCTAACCATATGGTACCTGTAGCTGCAAGTCTTTGGGCAAGTGTGAAATGTCATCAGATGTGCTACATCTGAAATATTTTTGTATGGGCACACAAGGAGCAAGTTGGAACACTCAGTGTGTAAAAAAAACAGGGACATGGGACAAAATGGTGCTTTCCTGTTAATTCAAAAGGACCCTTTCAGAAGACAAATGGATTTAGAATTTACCTTCAGAGGGAAATTGCCTTAGCTCTGTATCTTCTTCAGCATATTCTTTTAGAAAAATTAAAACAAAAAATATAAACAAACCTTGTGAACAAAAATAATTTATCAGAAAATGTCACTTCCTCTATAAAATTCACATCAGTGTCTGGCCATCAGCCTTCCATGGCTCCTTTCCCCAGGACACATGAAGGGCCACAACCTTCTCCTGGCCAGGGGTGCAGAACTGCTGCTGCAGAATCTGTGCTGCCTCCTTACCAGACTGTGCTCAAGTTTCTTATGCTGAGTAGCAGGCTGGGGCTCAGCTTGTCCGGGCTCAGCCCCTCAGGTATTATTTCAAAAGGTTTGCATTGCTACCAGAGCAGATATGGAGAAAATCAATCCCGTGTTTCTTCTCTCCAGTTTTGTATGGGATTCATGGATATTTCTCCTCATTCTCAATAATATCTGATAGTTAAAGGCTTTCCACCCAATCCTAGGATTTGCTGTAATGGAGGCTGTAAAGGACAGAAGAGTTTTCCTTGTAAATGTGATTTTAAAAAATCTGGTCTAATTCTGAAACAGAAGCATAGAGATGGTAAAAAGGTGGAAAGATATCCTTGCCCTCTAACTTTGTAGCTCCAGATGTGTAAGGCAAGAGAACATTAAAAAATAATACATAAATTGGTGAATGAGGTTTGATGTTTGGCTTCCTTGTTTTAAAAGTTAGAAAAAGGGATGTGCATAGCCAGTCAATCACATTTTGATTATTTTTGATTGAATTTGGATAGATTTATTAATGCAAGTAATTTCATAACAAATTTGAAAGATTCAATATAAAAAATGTACAAAGTGTCTTCACTTTAAAAAAGTAGCTCTTGATATTTCCAAACACAGATTGTATTCACCAGGAAAACTCCATATTATCACAATTAAAAATGAAGGCAAGAAACCTTTTCAGTGTTTGATGTGAGGAAAATGAGAAAAAAAATAATGCTCTAGTTAGTTTTGTCCCTGTAGGCTTCTGTATATTTACCCTTCACCTTCAGCTCCATTTTATTTTTTTGTCTGGAGATGTGTTTTTGGTCAGCTGCCAGTGAAAACTACATTTGACCCTTACCAAGGACGAGAGCTTGTTTTGTATGTCATTTATTAAGATCGGTTCAGAAGTTCATTTGAAACTGCAAATTTGCCCAACCATGTCAGATTTAAGTAATCCAAACAGTAAGTTCAGGCTCAGAAGCATAGCTGTTGCTGGGGAGAGGGGATTTAATCAAAATAGGAGATAGATATGCAGTGCCTGTACTTGCTTTACTTTCCAGATCAGGCTCATAGTTAGAGTAGTAGCAGAATTAGCTGATTGATGTATTGACATGCCTGGATTTATTTAGTGCAGCAGCTGAGTGGACTTGGTGCCCTGCTCTGCAAGCCAATCCCTTACATTGCCTGTGCATCACTCTGGTACATTGCCTTGTACATGTGAAAAATTTACTGTAATCATTTAGCAATTCATATCTCAACTGGACTAGGGAATTGTATCTACATTTTCTTTAAAAGGAAACAATGGACCTGAGACTGTGCATGAAGAAAATTGAAGATGCATTGAAGAAAATATGCATCAGTATTGTGAGAAGAGAGAATACAAGACCTTAATAGGAGGCAGATGGTGTTTTTGCTAATATGTATGTGCATATATATATATCTATATATATATATAAAGGATATAAAAAGGGGAAGTTAAAGTCTGTGTTTTCCAAAGCCACTATTATAGTGGTTAAGGACTTTGGAAAGTATATGGTGTGTCATACATGGGAGAGACTTTGGTGCTGAGGAATTGCAAACTGGAGAGGGAGTTGTGGGGTTCAAATGAAGGAAAGAAGCAGAGAGAGTAGTGATGCCTACTGAGAGAGAGCTGGAGCATCTGGAGATGGAAGGCAGAGCACAGCAAACCAGAGGGTCAGGAATCAAGATGAATTGCTTTCTGTGCTGCATCTGACCCAGATTGGGACTGTCTAGGTTAGATTTTGCAGAGCTGAACTAGATCTGTCATGCAAGCTGTTATTTTCACAATGTTTCTACTTTCTCTATTCTTAGTAAATGCAGTTTTCCACAGCCCATGAGGCTTCATTGTGTGGTTTGGATATCAGTTGCTTCAGAAGCTTGTCCCCTGGCATCAGCAGGCAGAGCAGCTGAGGCTTCAGGAAGCCCAGGGCTGTGGCTGCAGAAGATGGGGGGCTCAGCATAGCCCTCTGCTTGTATAAGGGTGTGCAGAGCCTATCCAAACACCACCAGGGGAGCTGCCTTTCTAATCTGCCTCCTCTTGCTTGCCCTTCAAAAGAGCTGTTCTTCAGTGCAGGGGAAGGAAATAATTGTCATCACTAGATTTTGATACAGATTATTTAAAGATGGGAGATGTGGGATAGTGATAGATTGTTTCAGAGCACAGAATACCAAATAATAAATAAAAAAGTCTTTTTAGATGGCTTGCAAGTGGATTTGGAGAACAGAAAACTGACTTACTTGGCTTCAGCCCAAAAGCTAGGGAAAAGACCTTATATTTTTCTAAGCATTTTTTCTTGGGTGGCTCTTGGCTATTTTGTACTAGTGTGTGAATTCCCTTTTTCTAAAGGATCTCTCTGATTTATCTTCAAAGAGTATTTCTCTTGGTTCATTATTTTGACCTTAATTGTGTCTTTTATAGGTGACTGGGTTTTTTTAAATTTTATTTCTTCTCTGTAACCATTTGCTCAAAACTGCGTTTTCCTCTACAGCTATTTTTTCATTAAATATTCTCTCTCCCAAGAGGCTGTTGGCTATTTATCAATATTTGATCTCTCTGTAAAGCATACTTCTGTGGGGTGAATGTTTATTATGAAATGGTGTCTCTAAAGTGAATCTTATCTGTTCTTGATCTCTTTCTCTGGCTGCCTCAGTCTGCCTCTTTCTTAGCTTGCCTAGTGGCTTGAAGAAGTACTAAATCTCTCTATTTTAGCAAAAGTAAACGCAGTCATTACAATAGCAAATACTGAACAGCAAAAGGAGATGCATCAGAATCCAGTACAATACAATTTCCAGCAGGTGCTTAGCAAAGAGCTTCAATCTGTGCTAAGTGTTTGTAAGTATAAAACAAGAAACCCCCTGCATTTCCTTCAAATGTAAATATCATAAAACTGTTTTTCAGGGGGTTTTCAGCAAAATGAAAATAGTAAAATAAATAGCAGATAATGCCACATATATTGACTACCTCTTTGGCAGTTGTTTGGTCATATCAGCCAGGCTAAACATTATTGAACCCAATGCATTCTTAATCCAACTCCTTTTATTTCAGTGATGCCAAACTAGTGATGAACCTAGACAAAGAGCATTGCAACACTTCCTTTATTATACTCTTTGTTCAGCCTATGGGAGCTAAAATACTGATGCTGTTAGAGACCAAATAGTTTTCATTAGAAAATGATAAAAGTAGCAAAAAAAAGTGGGAAAAAAGGAGGGTTTCTCTTTGGGTTTTTGAGGGTTTCTCTTAGGGTTTGAATGAAGATACATATTAGGTGGAAAGGAAATTATCTTTAATGCAAGTTGCACATCCCACTAATGACAAGAGTGTTTTTCCCAAGAGTAAACAGAGCCCTCTGAGTTGGTTTATGGATATCTCAATAGAAATGGTTGCATTACTCTGTCCTCTGCCTGCAGGCAGTCACTGAGAGCTTTTTCTGAGGTACTCTTCTTGCCATAGATGATTTTGCAATATATACATAGAGGAAAATCTATGCCCTTTTAAAAATAGTTTCTTTAATGCATTTTACATATTGTACTTTCAATAGTACTAAGTATTTCTGGCAGCCTTTTAAGATATTCATTATTCATTAGCTGAAATTCCAGTCTACTCAGAAAGTACAGCATTCAAAGGTCTTGAGGTTCAGCATGTGCTAGTATTTTTTCACCTCATTTTTCACAATATCTAACTATAGATCAGTGTTGGTTTCAGAGTTGGGTGTTCGGCAACTGAGTCATGATTTTTCTTTATAAATAGAGATCAAATTTCAGGATTTTTTATTTGCCTTTTGTCCTGTAAGCATTTTGAATTCACTGACAGTATATTTTCTCTTGCTTCACTGAAACTAATAAATCTAAAAATGTATTTTATTTTTCTAGTATTATGGTAACTTATTCAGAGTTCTACAGTTTCAAAAAACTTTCTTCATATAGGTAACTCATGAAAAAATGAGTTTTCTCACTACCTAGTTCTGGTCGTATGCTGTAATGAGACAGATTTTTGTTGCTTAATTAATAGCAAAAGACCCCAAACCTTCCCTATTTGGAAAAGTGCTTCTCAATGTGCAATTCTGCATTACTGTAGATGCTGAAATTGTGTTGTTAGGGTTTTCCAGACAGTATGTCTCAAAGAGGAGTAATATTAGTCTGCTGCCACCCATGCCTGAGAATGGAGGGAACACAGATTGCTTTGTATGCTCCAGTTCTTCCTGCTTGCTTTGAGGATGCCTCAGTGCTAGTATGTTTTCTTAGAAAAATTGTTGACATTTACTCAATTTCAGTATGCAATTATTAATTAGTGTACTTTTGATAATATTATGGGGTTTTAGATGTAAGTATGAAAGCTGAAAATACCCTGATTGCATTTGCATGAATAAAATGGCTTAACTGGTGTGTCAGTTGGGCTGGCTTTTGGTCCTGTCCAACCATCCACACCAAAATGAGATGATGTTCTTTGGTAATTGGAAGATGCTTTTTGCTGCTTTCTTTTAACTGAAAGGTATTTGTTGCTATTAATAGTTGTGAGGTAAATCCTTGTCTGTATCCTACAGATTCTGTCTAAATGTGTGCTTTTGATAACTAGGAATAAATGTCAGCCAATCAGGACTTCAAGGTTTTGAGAAAATAATCAAGAATGGCAAAAAAATGATGGCGTACAAATACTCACAGATCAGACCTACAGCACTGCCATTTGTCCTCCTCCCCTCATCAGTTAAGCAGTTTGTTACTGCCTCATTTGTATTATCTGCTTTTGCACCCTGTTCTCTCTAATCCCTTCCCCTGCATTGGTTTTGTTATGAGTTATACAACTACACACATTATCGAGGAACCTGATTTTCAAGTGCCTGTGCTATTAAACAGTCACCAGTTATATAAGCTGCAGGTTACATATGTGATCATTTGCAATATTATTTTGGATACATCTTTGTAAAAGCGTTTGTATTGATGATGTTTTTGAGAACACGTGTGTAATTCAAAATAAATGTTAGTCGCTGAAATTTCCTGTGTAATTCTGATGTGCCATAAAACATTTATTTCAGGTTTGCCAGAACCAAACAGAGACAGTATATTCCAAGGACTGAGAATGCATCAAGGATTCTACACATCTAAAGACTTCTTACCTTTGGTAGCAATGGCAAGTAAACCAGGTGTGTGGTACTATGTTCTTGTAATCACATTCAATAAGTCAATAGCCATTATTATTATATTGAACTGTCTGGCTACAAAGCAGCACATCCAGTTACAAAGTACCTTCCACTGAATATGTCTGGAACAGGATTTTCTCTTGGTGAGTGGCAACCTCAGGAGTGTGGTCAGGAAAGTTAGTCTCAGAGATTATAAACTGAATAATCATGTATACAAATCTAAATTTACAGCAAATAATTTCCCCTAATAAGTTATATTTGTTATTTTGAATTATAGTCAAAAGATGATATAAGCTTCTCCTTAGTATAAAGTATCTTGATAAAAATAGTGTATATGAGATGGTTTGAAAAAATCTGATATTAAAAAAGATGTTTCTGACTTACACAAGCAGCTGATTTGTAGATTGTTGATAAATTCTTTCACTTGATCCCAAGTCATGTGCTGCAGGTTTCACAGACACATTTAAATCAGCACTAGTTCTTACCCAATGAACTTACAGTATAAGACTCAGGACAACAGGAATATGACAGGAGTTAATAAGAAAGTGCTCAGTTCATAGGCACCAAAAGCAGTCTTGTTTTATGGTTTCACATCTTTGTTTGAGCTCAGAGATAGCTGCATTTGCTCCCTAAGGAGTACAGATGCATTCAGTGCATTTGAACTCATAAGCCCCAAATATGTGATTTTTCTGCCACTTTCTTCATGGTCCAGATTCCCCAGACAAAAAAGAAATTAATGTACAGGTTTTGGGTGTGGGTTTTTTTTGGGTTTTTTTTTTGGTTTTTTTTGTTTTTTTTACTTAGGACAGAATGTGGTATTTTACATCTGACTTAATATAACTTGTTTCATCTACAAACGGATTTTCATTTCAGCATCATATAGGATTGCCTGCTTATTTAGTAGACTTTTCTTAAACAATTTTGAGGAATATATTCTGTGGCAGATTATTCTGCTTATAAAAGTAAAGTTTATTACCCCATTTGATGCAAAATATTTCAGAAGTAAAATTCTGCGTTCCATATGTCACATCTCTTTGCTGTTTTCATCAAATGCTTATTTCTGTCTGTTTACTTAAGCTCAAAGTAATTTTAAATGATTTGGGAGAAAAGGGTGAATTTTTGGGTTTTCTTTTTGAAGACAGAGATGTTTAAAAATAAAGCAGATTGAGAATATGCAGTGCAACACATTCATAGATTAACAAAGGAAAAGTAAATTCTGCAAAACAATCCTCTCTTGATACAATTTGACTAAAAATACTTCGTAGAATTCTGAGAAGATATGTAGCAGTTGTGTACTGTAAGTCATCTGCCTGCATGAAGATCTATATACTATGATCCACATATTTCAAAATATTGCAAAGTAGCCCTCTGGATTTGTTAGCATATCTAATAATATGGGGTTTTTTTAATATTAAGTCTACAGTGGGAAAAAGGATGAACTTGGATGAGCTAACCTTTTGTGATTGACAGTAATAGATAGCTCTTTGGTGTTGTCTGTTAATTAACATGGTCTCTTTTACTTAATTTTCCTGGTGTCTGTCTGTAGCTATAGCCACCTTTTGCTCTTTAAGGCATGAAATTTTAAAATAAAATATACGCGTACTACATCCTACTCTATCCCCCTTTTTTCACTGTGACAGTTATCTAAATAATAGGCATAATAGACTTATTCATGGTAAAGTACATATTCTGCCTGCTTATTAATTCTGAATGCCACTTGTTAATATAGTTTCCTCCAAAAGGGTTTCCCCTAGCAAATACAGAGCTGTGAATTTACCTTAGGAGTGTGTTCCCAAGAGCAAAGCAAGCTGCTCTGACTGATCCCTTCTAGACTCATACTCTAATGGCACTCTGAGCTGCCAGCCCCCTGCTTCACTTGTGCTTTTACCACTGCTCAATTTGTATGAGGTATTAAGTTCACCACAAATAAATGAGAAGAGTTTAGAGAGAATTTTAGACTAAGAATCCTATTAAATAAAAAAATCAGATTAAATAAATGTGATACCACATACATGGATGGGGGGAAATCATAGCATTTGTCATACATTAAGCATTTTTCAAATGGAGAGAGAATAGGTGTATTAGGATGTTGTTTCTCACTCTGCTTATATGTCTAAATGGAAAGGATTGTTTACTTCAATAATACTTGTGTTCCACAATTACATGTGAAAATCTGCTATAGTAGGATACTTGAGTTAAAGTACAATAGTAAATGGCCATGTTAGTGCCTCCTGACCTAGTGCCTCCTCACTGGATTCGGTGAGAATATAGCTTTGCATTATTTATGTCATTATTTTTCAAGTTATAACCATTTTCCTAATCAACAGTTAGTTGTACTTAAACATGTGATAAAGTGCAGTCTCATCCAGGGAACAGACACAGTTTAGTCTTACTTAACTATTTCTTGTTTAATTGAATCATCAAATACAAGCTGTAGATGATAAACACATAATGTTGTCATTTTCTCCATGTAACATTTTACAAATGATTTGTAGAAAACTACTGTACAGTAAACATTTTCTTCCAGTAGAAGAGCTAGAAATTACTGTAACAATATTCTTTTTCTTCAGCTGATGAATAGCCTCAGAATCATGTCACCACCAGGACAGTGTCAGTGCTTTATAGAAATCTGAGGGGACTGATGGTGGCATACTATTACACAAAACTATAACTATCAACTACTGGTCATCTCTTTTTTTTGTTGCTTTGTTCTGTTTCGGTTTTTTTGGTTTGTGGGGGTTTTTCTGGTTGGTTTTTTTTTGGTTTTTGGTTTTTTTTTAGCTGGGAGGATAATGAATCTGATGAGAGAGAAACTTTTTGAATAAAAAGATCTCACAATTCTAGTTTCAACCTGACAGGACCTACAAGCCTACAAACATGTTGTCATTTGAATTCTTTCTCAATAGAAAGATTCAGCTGCTTAGAGTACTGACTATGAAATTATGTATATGAGCATATCTTAAAAGGGGGAATAAAACTGTCTTTCAGTGGAGCAGAATAATTTGATAGTGACACTCCATGCTTGGAAACTGTAAGATGCAATTTTACACTGCTTTGAGTACAAGTACCTTTTGAGCTGTCATGCAGAAATGGTTTCTCTACTTGAAAATGGGGTTTTCCTTTTATCTTTCAGGGATGTGTGCCTGTCACTCTCCGCTGCCATCAATACATGGGAGTGTGATTGTGCTCGGGGCAGGAGACACTGCTTTTGACTGTGCAACATCTGCTCTGCGCTGCGGAGCTCGTCGCGTGTTTGTGGTCTTCAGGAAGGGGTTCACTCATATCAGGGCTGTCCCAGAAGAGGTAAAGTTGAATAGAAGCATTTCTGAGAAGGCATCTGAGTGATTCCTGTGTGGCCTGAAAGTGTGCTGTAGGTGCTTAACAGACATCTGCTAAAGGTTTTGTTTATAAAAATGCTCTTAAAATATATGGATGTTTATTAAAGATCTGCTTATTTAAATAGTTTTCCACTCTTGTATCCTTTTCCTGACAAGTCAGAGAGATGTATTTTCAAGCAGGAGATAGAATTCCTTGTAAGTTAGGAAATGAACTAAAATTTTCAATCTTGGAATCAAACGGCCATTAGAGGATTGAAGGTGGCTCTTCAGATCATGGTTAGATCCTAGAATGATACCTTCTGGCTATTGTTTAAGGAATCTCAGTGATTCTGACTTTGCCTTGTGAGCCTATAAAAGGCTTTCTCTATGTCTTTCCTTTCTTTCTGGTAAGAAAGGGACTTACAGTGATTTTGGCTTTGAATCACTGCCAGTGACAGTGAAGCAATGCTACTCATCACGTATTTCAGCATTCCATTTGGTTTTTAGTTTGGCTTTGCGCTTTGGCATTTATCAGGTCATTTGCACATTTTGAAATTATTCTTCTTCCTCAATTTATATGTAGTACAGGAGGTTTTTTTCAGATTTTTTTTCATATTTTGGTGATCTTTTTCCATTTTCATTTGTTTGATACATTACACTTCCATATACTTGAGAATAGCACAACATATTATGCATCTTTATAATGAGGTTTATGGTAGTTTGGTTGTCTGTTTCAAGAAGGTGGGTACCTTAGATCTTCCAGAAGGGGACTGGAGATGCAAAGAAAGTAATAGAGGCTTTCTTGGTGCATGGTTTACTTCTGTGGCACTTCAGTCAAGAGTTCTAGACACAATGAGATTACTGAAGCCATTGCACAGACTCATGTGCTATTCAGATTCTTTACTGTGATCTGAACCAAAATCCTTCGTAGAAGCCTGGGTAAATTTCTAAAAGTTATCAATGTTTGTACTCATCCAATCATGCAGAGGGTCTTGAAAACAGTAAAATAAAAGTAGCTTCATTTAGTAATGACCATAATAGAATCATGTCAGTTGGGATATTACATATTCAGAAGAGCTGTGTAGATAGAGACAGTGAAATTCTGAAGACGATTGACTTAAGCAGTTTAACCATGGCAGAGATTCAGAAGATCTTAAGTCTGGATTGTCACTCAGAAAACTGTTGCTTGTACATGGTAGTGAGCATTTAATAAAATCTTAAAATCATAGTAAACACAAATCAGGGAATGGACTAAGTTAATACTAGGCCACTTCTTAAAAGACACAGATATTTATATAAGAGAAATCTTTTGCCCTCAAAGAAGTTAAACATATTCAAAGTGATGGAAAAATAAGAAAATATATTGGAGAAATATTTGCCTTGAAAATTTACCTACTGCCACTGCTGGATTTGATAGCATGTGAGGCTCTGAAGCTGACAGTAAGATGACTGCCTGCATACTGGACACAGATTATTTCTACTGTAGGAGAATCCATGGTAACATCTTAAGTCAAAAAATGTTTTCTGGTTGGTCTGTTTGGAGTTTTTTCCCATGAAAATGCAGCATGTTAAAGTTATATATGTTATTGCTTCTACTCTACAGATGGAACTTGCAAAAGAAGAGAAGTGTGAATTTCTGCCTTTCCTCTCTCCTCGTAAAGTTGTTCTTAAAGGTGGACAAATTGTTGCTATGGAATTTCTTCGGACTGAGCAAGACAGCGATGGAAACTGGAAGGAAGATGAGGATCAGGTTGTGCGCCTGAAAGCCGATGTGGTGATCAGTGCCTTTGGCTCCATTTTGGGTGACAATAAAGGTAACCCTGACTAATGCAAATACAGATTGTTCTTTTAGCTGCAGCCATGTCCTGTCCTTTAACAGTTTTGTGAAATGGGTCTTCTGGAGGTTAATCAGCTTGTGCCTGCTGGTCATCTTAGAGTTTGTCCTTCAGGAGTTTGTCCCTCAGGTACACCTTTTAGAAAAAGACTTGGGGGTCTGGTAACTAAGCAGTTCTCTGCATATTGCTGTATAGAGCTGGAACTCAGCATTGAAGTACAGTTCCTCAGCATATATTTTTTCTTCTCAGTGCAAGTGGGATCTCAAAGAAACTCTTGGGAATTTCTTCTGGTCTCATTAATTAACTCTAGAGAAACTCATTATAGTACATCTTTAAACTGAACTGATCTGATCTCTGAAATATCTTTTTTTTTAACTTCACAAATTAAACAGGCATTGAAACATTCATTATTCTGGTTCAGCTGGTCTGGGTATTACTTATTTCTTGTGCATATAGAAGAGAACTGAGATTTCTCTATTACACAATATTTCTTAGTTGCACTTTACAAAGTTTAGTCTTAAAAATTAGCAATTATTTAATTCTGTATTAAAGGTAATTGGCACATTGATGACATTTCAGAGATTGGATTAATTGTCTGCATTTAGCAGAGAGATGAACATGAATACAGTTAAGAACATGGGAACTGAGCAGCATTTAGACTGTTCTCCTCTGACACTAGGTTAGATTCTAGGAGTTCAGGCACATGTATCAAATGACTATATAGAATACAAATGCTGACTCAGCAGAAAACACATTGATAAAATGAGAAGGTCTTCAGCTTGGAGATGGTTGTCTAGGTTAGCAGGTTATGGAAGCCTTGGTGAACAGTGTGCCTGCCTCTCCAGGGCATGGTCACGCCAGCTGATTAACCCATGACATGTTGTCGTGGTCCTTTGGGTATAAATGCTCTGACAGAGGACTTGGTAAGTGCCTCAGACTGCACAAGACCATAAAATTTGGTATTCAAAATTTCTTAGCATGATGTACTTTTGTGAATCCTTGCAGTCAAGGAAAATGGTAAATCCTAAGTGATGTAAGCAGGCTCTAAACGTGAATGATGTACTTGGCACTCCCTGCTCAATATCCAGTTGTATAGAGTGGTAAACCATCATGCAACCTTGAGAAGAGTCTAAACCCTCTCCTACAGTAAAAAGAAGGATCAGCCTGGTATTTTAAGGAACATGTGAAGTGAATACCTGGAGCATTCCTATCCTGTGTGTGTTACTAATGCTTTGGGGTAGTTTCTTGCATCCTAGGCTGTTTCTAGACAGTGACTGCACCCAGCTATTTACAGTGCTTGTTATTCAGGGCTGCCTGCTGCTGCCTCCTGCTCTACAGGGCACAGGAGAGAACAGATTCCCAATACAGCTCTTGGAGCTGTATTGCTATGGAAAGACTCTGGCATTTGTGTGGGTCATATTTCAGGGCTCAGTCTAACCTCCAGGAAGCAAGAAGAAGAAGATTTATGACTTTTTTAAGAGATTCATTAACTACTCTGATGATGGCATTGATCAACTGAGAATTTTTGGCAAATTTTGTTGGTTTTGTTGGTAATTTTGTTTTTAAAATCCTATGTTTAGGGTTTTTGGAAGGTTTTCTAGGATCTCATGTGGTAAGTCAATATTAACCTATGCAATCGATATATTTTGTTGTGATTCATAAACCCCATGATACAGGAGTGATTCTGTTTTCTCCCACGTTAAAAATTGCCTCAATTAAAAGATTGAACTTACTGTGCTGCTTAGCCATAGTACTGTGCTAGTCTTGTATTTCATAGGGCACATTCCGAGTCTAAATTAATTGTTGAGAGGTTTTTAAATAGGAACATAAAATGGGAGGGAAAGAGTCATGCAGTGAGCTGATCATGAGAGAATAGTCATTTACTTCGAGGGTGAGCAAAACACCTCAGTCTCATGCTGTATTTTGGGTGAAACTACTGTTAAAAGAGCAATCAATAAAAAGGAAAAATGCAAGTCATTTGTTTTGGATGTTGTGAAAGTGAAAAGAAACTAAGACTTGAGTGCATAGAGTGCTTATTTTGAGTTACCATTTCAGTTGCTTTTTAAGTCTTTTTTTTTTCCTAAAGTGTCTTAATGAAAGTAAAATTTCCTTTTCACCATTGAGCTGGATTTCAACCAAAACTCCAGACTACTTCAGTGTACATAACAAAAAGAAATGAAAAAGAAAAAAAAAAAACCCACCAAAACATCATCTTAGTGTTTTCTTGTGTTTTTTTTTTTTCTGTGGTTGACTGGTTTTTCTAAATGAAGTACTCTTCTGTATTCAAGAGATGAAAATATTCAGGTATTCCCCATCAAAAGATGGAGATGAAAATACTTGAGGTACTCAAAACTGGACAATGCCATGAGCAAACTGATTTGACTTGGAACTTGATCTAACTTTGAAGGGAATGGAACAGGCAACCTCCAGAGGGCCCTTCTTGTCTCAATTATTCTGTGACTGGGTGACTCAGGTGCAGGTTGAATAAACATGTTAATTGCTGCTCATACAAAGAGCTCTATCAATTGACCTAATTCGTAAGGCACCTCCGGGAACTGCAAATGCAGTATTGGTATAGGCTAAGATAGCAGGTTACATACTATAAAAGCTGGCTCTACTGATAAAAGAATAAAGAAAATACTGTCAAAACCAGAGAGATTAAAATTAGACTTAGCCCCAGTTCAACAAAGTGTTCAGGGCAGCCTTGATGCTCATGTTGGAAAGCTTTATAAGAAGCCATAAGTGTGTGGGTGACTGAGCAGAAATAGCTCATAGGTTAGAAAGTTTTTTCTAGTCTATTATCCCCAACAAGATGTTTCCTATTCTTGCATGGTAACTATTAAATTTGCAACTGAGATTCCATGCGTTCACAATAGGTATTTAGTCTTTTTTGTTTTGTTAAAATAAAATGCTGATGGTGTTTTTAAGTTCTAGTGGGTATTCATCCTCCCATTGGGAATCATATTAATGCATCACATACTTAAAAAAATTGACTCCTAGTTTCATTTTATGCTCCTGGAGTTGCTTATAGATGCAACAGGGGAGATGCCTTTTAGACTGTTTTAAGAAGGCTAACATTTTACTGAAAGCAGTAAAAAACTAGCCCAACAAATTGTTCAAATCCAACTACTGCAGATGGAGTAATACAAATATTTTGCTTCTTCTTGAAGAAAATTTTTTTTGTGAATACAAGCTGCTTTATTTTAACTGCAAAGCTTACCAGAGCCTTCAAGCCATTGTAACTGACCCACAGTTAAAAAAATAAAAGAAGCTGTGAGAGGAATTTTGTGCTTTTCCTTTGGTTATTGCTTTTTTACTTAGTTTGTTATTTTTGAGACTTACAATGTACAAGTGAATTACTGAAATATCTTCTGTCACCTTTCCTAATTGCAGCTACTCAACATACACACTTGCAATTCTGTGTGCTCCCTCACACTGTGTTCATCCTCTACAACCTACTTAACACCAGTCTCATTGGTTTTAAAGTCTGAACTTTGAATAACCCATTTCTAATCTATTTCCTTCTGATAAGCAAAGGGAACATTATTTTAGGATGCAGAATTTTGTAGCAAATGCCCTTGTTCTGCTGTATTTTATGAATTTCCAATGAGAACCATGGAGGAAGTATAGAAAATAGTGCTCAAAATCCACTACAAAATTCAGTGCAGAACAAAGGACTAAGCCAGGATAGGGGACTGGCAACCTAAGTTTAGTTTGACACTCTGTTTAGCAGGCAGCAATAAAGAGGAAGAATTCACATGTAACCAGAACACTGAATCTTAGCATGATAATGTCTATTTTATTTTCTTGGAACAGCAAAAAAAGAGAAATGAAAAAATATCCAAGCAAAATCCAAGTACTGCCTTTGTAAAAAAAATCCCAGAAATAGTAAGTTATTTGTGAACCAAAATATGTTTTATGAAAATGTTGGTAGTAGCTAGCTATAGCATCATTGACTGAAGGGCAAAACTTTATTTCATAATTCCAGGAATCAGTCACAACTTTCAGATATTTTGCTTTTATTTTTAGTACAACTGTCATCTTTCTTGGAAATTGCAGCAGGAAACCCCAGACTTACTGTTCCCCTAGAACAGTTCGGCATACAGCAAAGATAACTTTTCCCAAGTTGTTTACAATTTTATACTTTAACCCACTCATAGTTAATTTTTGTTTCTACAGTTTGATAAGCACTTGCTAGGGAACAAAGGAAAAAAAGTTTGCAGACCTCTGACTTCATAAGTGAGGAAGATTTTAGTTTTCCTTTGATCAGATGTAGAACTCCAAATGGCACAGAAACCAGGAGTTCTGGAACTTGGAAGGACTGAGTTTCTCCATAGAGCCTGCTCATACAACGGGGTAACTTTGACCTCAGAGTACTGAAGCCTTGACTGTCTAATGAAAGAGTAAAGGGGAGGAGGGGAGGCTGTGATGCCCCAGCTGGGAATGCCCTGGCATCTGCCTGCTAGCACAGCATCTGCCTTGCACCAACAGGCTTTGAGGCACCAGATTTGTAAAATATGTTATATAAAACTGAAATTTATATACGTTCAAAAGATTCCTATTGAAATAGGGAGGAGTTTTCCTGCTGAGTCATTTGGAATAGGATTTTTCTCCACAAATAGGTTTACTGAATGAGTTTGGGTGCAGCAGCTCCACAATCTGAAATCATTACCCATTCCCAATATTCAAAAGTGGTTTCATGATGATTTCTAAAGCCCTGTTTACTTAGGGCAGAAATTCTGCCCTTTGAGTTGATAGACATCAGGCACTTGTGCTTGCTGGTGGCAGACAGAAAACAAAGTCAGTAGCAGCTTGGAGCAGAACCCTCTCCCACTGTAACTGGGCCCAGCTTTATCCAGTCAAACCACTTTTTAATCCTGTTCAGGACAGTAGTGGGATAGAGAATGTTGGAAGTATGATTGTGCCTTTCTTTATTTGCTGGGCATTTAGACTGGGCAGTGTCAGCAGTTAACCTGTTAGTGCATGTGACAGCTGTAGTTATACATTTCAGGTTAAGAAAGTTAAAGTATATTTGTATTTTTCAGAAGTAATGCTACTAGTAATGCTTTAAAGGAATTCTGTAAGACGGGTATCAAAAATAACATTAATGAGCTACTAAAGCTAAAATTATAGGAACTTACCAAATTGGTTAAACATAAAAACCATTAAACTGTTTATTGAAGCTTCACAGATATACTGCAGCTAATGAGCATTTCTGCTATTTAAATAAGCCCAAATTGAACACACATTACATAGATGCATAATTAGTCATGGCAGTCACACAGAGACTCACTTTTAAAGCTTTATTTGAGGAATCTTTTCCATTTGATTTGTTTCGTTAATTAAAATATTTTTTCTGTATTCACTTATATTTTAATATTGTTTTTGCAAATGCTGTAATTTGCTGCTGTGTTTCCATTTGTGTTTATTTGCTCTGTGAATATAGCGAATTTGGAAAATATATTCAGCACTGTCCTTTTGTTTGGTGTTGTTTGTGTTAGCATCACTTGATAGTGGTAGAATAATTAAATTGTATGTTGTCTTTCATCCAGAAGGATCTTTTCAAATGATATATAATATCTCACTAGGCTGGGGAGGAGATAGCAGCACAAACACAGGATTGTAGTTTGAATTTTCAAGAGAAAAGATACGTTCGTTTTAAACTTTGAAGACTGAAACTGAGAGGATGAAGGTTTTTAAAGATACTCTTTACCTCTGTCCCAAATCACACACCAGACACTAACTATCTGGTTTGCTTGTTGGTCAGTGTCAAGCACCAATTCAGAGAAGCAATAATTCAAGCTCACGTTTGGTTCTTTGGCTCTCTCTCACTCTTGCAGGGGCAGAGAAGGGACTTCCCTTTCTGAAGACAAAAGTTCTCCCCCTCTTTGTGCAGGAGCTCTAGGAGATGGTCCCTTCAGCCTCCCAGTTGCACCAGGCATCCAAATTGTGAGGATATTAGGAGCTCTTATATAAAATGCTTTTGAACCGTGCCCTTTTTTTATATAACCTAAACCTTGGAGATTATAAGAAAGAAATAAATAGCAGTTGGATACAATGTCAACTTGGCCACCAGGGAAATGTTCTTTCTTGATTTTGAAAATACTGATCAGGCAGACAAATCCCCAGGCCTGGAGAGATGTTTCAGGTGAGGATATGTTGGACATTCTTCACACTCAAAAAGCTTTTGCTATAATTATGTCCAGACAGCTATTTTAGAACAAAGCAATTCAAAGAGATTTGAGAAGTGTAATAGATACAGGATAACAGAGGTAATACCCTATTTTTCCACAAGATTAAATAAGTAGTCAGAGCTCCCAGTTTTACATAATTTCTTTTGAAAAACTACATTTTCGACAGCATGTTGTCCTCAGACACTTTTACTGTGGCTCAGTCCTGTCTCAGAAAGAAGTCATCTATTAAATCGCCACTACCAAATCCTGCAGTACCAAGTTTTCCTCTGTTTTTTTTTTTTTCCAAACGTGTCTTTACAAGCCTACATATTTAACTTGTGAGAGCTGTCTAGACCACATGCTGAGATGGTACCACTGCATGCAATAAGTTATCCTATATATGATGAATATAAGATGATCAAAAGCTTTCTTGAAGTACAGACAGTCTGAGGCACAAAGAGAAAGTTAATGTATTGATTTCTGAAGGATTTTTGATAAAACTGCTATCAGCCAACTCTTTCCTTTAAAAAAACCCACACAAACGAAAAAGCCCAAACCCAACCAAACCAAACCCCTCATTTTCCAGATGAAAAATGTCTCAGTCTGAAGGTTGTGTTCCACGTGATCTTTCAGTAATTTAGATATTTTTACAGGAAATAATTTCTTAAGTTTTTGATTTTGTTGCTACCCAAATATTATTTTTTGTCAACTTAAGCCACATGTGTATGCCAGGTGGGAGAGACTGTGCAAGCAATAGGTCTTGCAGATAGATTAAATACTTCTGGTAGAAAATATGCTACAGTCTTTCAGCTTAGAACTGTCTTCTCTGACTCAGGCTTCTGAACAAGTTGCAAAAAAGTCTTTTGAATTTGAGTCCTCTGGATATGTTTGTAAATGCCAAGGTTGAGGAGGAGAGTGTAGGTGGGACAAATAGGTGACAATGCTTCTGCTTTGCTTCCTGTTTGATTATCTTGCCCCTGATTATACATAGCCTCCACTTTGAAATATACTTCTAATACATGATTTGGAGGTGAAAGGAAACACAGAGCCTTGGATGAAAATCCCATCACTGTGATGTGTGGGAAAGCTGTGTTTGAAGCTTGCTCTGTACTGAGGTGTGTGCTGGAACAATAGCATGACTTTGCCCTTTGTATGGGAGAAATCTTCATCTTAAACTGGCAGGTTTCTCTTTTACATTTATGACAGTGCAGCTACATCAGTTTAATTGACCTTGGCAGTCTGCATCTGCCAGTGGTATGTCCCTGAGGGACATTGCAATTTTAAGCTGCATTTTATTGCAGCATGTTCAGTTACTGCAGACAAAGCTATATAGCCCCCCCTATTTTGATAGATGCCATCAAAATTTGCTAAAAATATTTATTGAAAAGATTACTCTCTTAATGAAGCTACTTTGAAGCGCCTTGTGAATATACTAATTTAAAAAATATTAACAGAATATTCTTCTGAACATTTATGTGTATTTAATGACATTTATATAATGCCATGCAGTATAAAATATTTTTTTTATTTTCACATCTACATTATTTGGAGGACAATAATATTTCATGTGCAAAATGCCTATATGTGCTGTTTTCTAACAGCATGAAAATGTTAAGATCTCTTAATACATGCTCTAAAAAAATTCAGAAATTGTATTGAAAAAGATACAAAATATATTGTCTTCTTATAGCCATTTAATTTTGATTGTGGTTTTATGGTTTTATTCTTAATATGTGTAACAAGTTTTGAAGTGAGCCTTTCTTCCAAGATGTTCTGAATTTGAATATTAAGTCAGGATGTCTTTGACTTTAATGAGAGATCTCTTTCTCAGCATTAAATTTTCTTATTGTTATCAGCATATATTTGACAGATTTTAGCAACAGTTTTTTCTTTTTTTTATTAACATATTTTTCATTTATTTAATTACAGTCAGAGAGGCCATGGCACCTATCAAGTTTAACAGATGGGGTCTCCCTGAAGTAGATCCAGAAACTATGCAAACAAGTGAGCCCTGGGTGTTTGCAGGGGGTGACATTGGTGGCATTGCCAACACTACAGTGGAATCCGTGAATGATGGCAAACAAGCTTCCTGGTACATGCACAGATACATCCAGGTGACTTCTTCAAAAGTATATCTCTTTCCCAGTTTTATCTGCTTTTAGATACTTCTAAAAATAATTTCATTGTGGTTTTGATTAATTATACAAATTTTGAGAAACTAATACCTAGATTATCTGGTGATTAGAACATCACAGATTCGTTCATCTTGGATCACATGTTAGAGTTTGAGTAGATGAACTCACCTTTCTTACATTATCTTAACACCAAAATTCAAGCAACATTTTCTTGGCCCCAGCTCTGAATTCCACTCAAGGGAAGTAAGCCACCCTGCACAACAGACACTGCGAGCAGAAGCCTTAATTGGGTAATTGGGGAAAAGGAGTGAGCTCCGTAAGTATTAAAAAGTAAAATATTCCAGTAGTGCACAAAGTAAAAATTAACTACTGCCAATGTTGTTACCTGGGGAAGACATTTTTAGTTTACTAACAGTTTACAGAATGCTCAGGTTATCTACACTGGAACCCAAGTTTGCTCTGATGAGACTGATAAACTGGATACAAGAGCTTGACAAAAACTAAACATTGAATGCACAGAGGCAAATAATGCAACGGAGAATTTACCTGAGAAATGTAAGATGTACAGGCTTGAAAAACCTGGTAACCCTTTGGTTCTCCTTGCGTGTTGCTGACTCAGCCCTAATTTTTCTAGTAGAAGAGCACAAAGTCTAGAGGAGCTAAATAGAAACCTCCCAAGGCAGAGACAAAGCTTGGAGAACCAACTGACAGAAAGTGTTCGTAGTGCAGGGGACTTTTAAGAAACATGATACATGATTCATTCTCCCACATAAAGAGATTTGAACAACTGAAGTTGGGACTGTAACAGCTCAATGTCTTTCTCCCCCATCCATCTGCTCAAAGCCTCTCTGATTGCATGTTTGTGCAATTTCATGCTGTTGGGGTCTGATTTCACTTCCTAAAAATACTTCAACTGAAAGCTTGTTGTTAGTATCTGTGCATATTTTTTCGCACTTGTTCTAAAGCACTGCTTGTGTCCTGCCTTCTTAGACCCTTTGAAAATGCTGAGTGTGAAACATCTTTAATCCCTGACCTGCTTGCTTAATTTCTCAATGCACAGTGATTTTGGGTAACTGTAGTAGGGGAGAGAAGGTCCCCTTTTTGTCTCCTTATTCAACCTCTTAGAAATACAGGCATTGTTTATAAAATCCTTTATTCTCCTCCTTTTTGTCTCTTTATTCAACCTCTTAGAAATACAGGCATCATTTATAAAATCCTTTATCATGTTGCTTCCTCCACAAAGCTTTTTTTTATTTTTTTCCTTCTGGAATGTATTTAATACCTTGGAAAAAATCTGAATAGTCATGGCTTGAGAATTAGAATTTTAAATCAAGCAGACTTGCGATATTAGAGAATTTCTGTTACCCTTTGCAGGTTTCAAGGCAGCTTATTCAACCTTACAGTCTCACCAGGAAGCTAATGGGAAAGCCTTACAGCAATCTTCACAGGAAAGTTTCCAAATGTCAAGTGTCACCTTTCCAGCTGTTAGATGAATGGGTTGCCCAAGGGCATTTACTTGGATGTGCAGCCCTTGTAAAATCTGGTTGCTGTGGTGCAAAATGCTGTAATTTGGCAATTTACTTCACCAGTGTTTGGACCTGGTAGAAATTTTAGTGACTGGAGGAGTTGGTTTTTAAAGAAGTTGTTTAGAGAAGGCTAAGAGGAGGATTGTATTACCCTGCTGTTCATAGGGACAGGTGTGTGCACATGTGCCTGCCTTTGTGCTCATGTGTGTGCATACACTCAGTTCACAGCTGAGCTGTATCCTGGAAACTTCCAAAAGCAAATGAAAAAAATACCCTTAACACACCATCTTACTTTCTCTCTGCTGTGAGATTCTAAAGCAGGCAACTATCCTGTGAACTGAGTGTCTGAATCAAGTACACATTAAATTTTAAATAAATGCATTGATCCTGTCTGTGTTTCAGTTCAGGCGTAGGTAGCCATTTCCAAAATCACTGACTATCTCAGCACTAGAATCTGTAAATGATGCAGTCAGTCTTCACCAAAATAAAACTATTCCATAGGATTTCTCAACTAGTCCAAGACAATGTCAAAGAGTGTAACTCAAACCCACCATCCTGACTACTTGCAGAATGCAGCGTTTGAACAGCATGCTGCTTGTATCCCAACCTACTCCAGGCAAAAGGCTAAGCGAACAGATGGGGCTGATTTGTGCCCTAAACTCCAGTCACTGCAAGCTCTGGCACGTGGTCAAGTCAGGCGTGAGATCCAGACTCCAGGACTCTTCAGCAGAAATGCCTTATGTTCAATACTGAGAGTTATTTACAGAAGCTTCTTGGCTGCTCTTATGCTGGAAACTTTCCATCATTAGTTGCCTAAATATCTCCTGCCTCTTAACATATTCCTCCCACTAAATGAGGCATAGGTTCATCTCAAAAATTGTTGCCTGCAGCTGTGTCAGGTTAGTTTCTATAAACATGACCGGTCAAAGCCTAACTAAGGATAGCTGTAGTAGAACCTGTTAGGAAGTGCAGTCAGTCTTCCTAGAACCATTCCTTGCAAGTCTTTAGAGATCCAGACAGAATCAGCCTAATTCATACAACTTTCTACTAGTCACATTTTCTCACAATTCAACCTTCTTTTTTTATTCCATGAATGATGTAAAAATTTCACTTAAATAATCTTAGTGATTTATGTAATTCAGGGATTGTAAGCCTTTGCTTTTGTCCAGCGGTGACTTTATGATCCTATGCAGAAGCAATATAGGCTGCTGTTCTCTTCTAGGCCTCAGTTACCATTCATTTCTTTTTGATCGGTGAATGGATTTAATAGTATAATAGTTACATTCAGGGTAACTCACAATTAATTGCAGGACTAACTTTTAATTTTCTATGCCTATCTTGAGAGCAAAGACAGTTCCAGTATTTTCACCCTGGATGACTGTGCCAGTCCTAATGCTTCACTCCTGCTCTATTCATACACTTACCTGTGGGTTATTTTCCCATATATGACAGTTAAGCTGCCATCTTCTTCTCACTAAAATCTCTCTTTAAAAGTAACTTTTTTTTTCTAAGTCACAATAAGTTTTCATTTATTTAAATCTATTTTCTTCTTTACTGTAACCTTCCAGTGTGGAAGTTTCTTTTATATTTTTCCTAGACTGAAATGTACATGATACATTTAGAGAATAGAGGCCTGGATCCCAACTGATATAAATTGCACTTCACTAAGACATTATTCAAGATGAATTTTGAGCCCATCACAGTGTTATTTGGAACCATGATTGTATATTTTCTATTTTTTCTCTACCTATGCTGTCATAAAATATATGGGCTTTGTATCTGAAGAGTATAGTGTTGATTCTTTATCAAGATTGACCATTCTCATATATTCCTTGAGCGTGCATGAATATACATGATTTCATAATCAATACCCGAATTGAGAGGTTCCCAGGAAGCTTGAATTTGAAGCCATTAGTTATGTTGCCTGTTTCTTTTCAGGATAACTGCAGGAAAAAATGAATGTTCCTTTGCTTAGCTAGAGCAACATATGAAACACTAGCATGCAGCAATAAAGCACCATTTGCAAAAAAGGTGAATTAAAGGCAGGTTCAGGAAGCCTGGTAATTTAGTTGCTTGCCTCTGAATAAGCAATATGTCTGTTACAGAAAGAGAAAGCCAGAAAGGAGCTTACATAATCTCTATCAAAGTGGAAAGAGCCCTGAGCAAATGTGCTGTATCAAGGATGCTGGACAAGATAGTCCCCAGGTGTCCTTCCAACCACAACCATTCAGAGATTGTATGAAATAACATAAACATATTTACCACAAACTTAATTAATGGATAATTGGAGAGAGGCTAGCAGAAGCAAGGGAGAAAAAACATGTGTTAAGATCAGACTTCAAAATGGAGAAAGCCAGAGGAAGATGGAAGTTTCAGGAAAACTCTTCCAGGCAGTAGGTCTTGTGGAGAAGACTCTCTGTGAAAAATAACAGTACTACAACTACTTGCTTTCACAGTCTATCTTTGTTAAAGGGTAGAAAATGTAGTTAGACCATATCACTCTGGTTAGGAATTTTCTCCATCTAAAGAAAATTAATGTCAAAAATTGCATCAGGTCTAAAGCTGAGTTCTGTCTCTTAGCCCTGCACTGCAGCTCGTGTGCTTTTGCCTTCAGGCCAGTCCTTTACCCTGTTTAGGGGGAAGTAGACCCACTGCTTGCAATGTGCTGGAGATTTTTCACCACCCTGTTCTGGTCTCCAAAAAATTGTCGTGATTGCAACAAGTACCTGCAATATTGGTAGCTTAGCTGGTTGGCATCAAATTAAGAGGAAGAATGGACCACACTTTTTGTCCTCTACTTCTAAAAATCTAGAGAAGAGTTATTATAAATAAACTCTTGCCTGCAGGCTTTCTTTTTCTATTTGTTTGTGCAATGTCAGGGAAATCCTTCATTATAAAGATGATTTCGCTTTCAGGAAGCTATATACCATTTTTGTTTGCCAAAAATTTTGCTTTGTAGACAACAATGCATCAAAGCTTATAAAATATATTTATTTTATAAGTATTGTGCTGAAAGGAAAAAAACAGCAGAAAAAAAAAGCAAAAAAGGAAGTGATAGGGAGGAGGGAGATAAATCTCCAAAGATGTATTGCCACTGACTACTGAACCTTCAGCTGCACCCAGCCCCTGTGTGTTTTTATATACTTGGTTTATTCCATTGAAACCTTTTGTATTTCTCCCCCTGCCACTTCTGCTTGGGTCACTTCATCATTAACAAACCATTAGGCACATATTACAGGGCCTGAGTGCATGTGGCTGGAATTCTTTGTGGTTCTGCTCTTTGGCAGGGAAGTAAGGCAGGAGAAATGGGCCCCTGTAGATAATTTGGGCAGTGGCTTTAGACTGGTTTGAATGATGGCATGCAGGAGGAACGTTCAATTCCTACATGGGTTATTTTCAACCATGTGTTTCAAAAGCCTTTCACTGCTTTGGCGTTTTTGTTTGTGTTTGTTTGTTTGTTCGTTTGTTTTTGGTTTGTTTTGTGTTTGTTTGTTTGTTGGTTGGTTTTTTGGTGGTTTTGATTTGGTTTTTTTGTCTTGTATAGGACATACTTTCTATTCTACCATAGAAAGGTTACTAAGAATCACTTTCAAGCAGCGTTCATTTTAGGTGAGAACAACTTTAGAGATTTAATTGTCCTGCTTGGGCAAGGAAACAGTACAATGGAACTTCAGATTCATATTCAGCACTATCTGCCTATTTGTCTATAGCAAATGATATTTACAGTTGTACGAGCTATGAATAGTTTGTGATCAATCCTCAAACTGAAATGTATTCACAGAGAACATTTGAACAATTCTGAATAGCAAATTAATTCAAAGTAGAAAATTAGATTTATTGCTCACATGTGCGCGGAGAGTGGAGTTGACCAAACAATTTTCCATAAGTCTTTCTTCAATATCATTCTGTAAGAATGAAAATCAAAGAGTTTGTTGAAAGAGTTCAGTATATCAGTGTTGATTTCAGTGGATTTCTCCACTTTCAGATACGTAGGAGACAAAAAGTGCTATCATTTAAAAAATGCTAGTTGAAATATTAGTTAAGGAAAACTAAAAAACTAAAAAAAAAGTTAAAAGGATGAAATAAAATTCAAAGTAATAAAAAGATAAAAAGATAAAACTTTCTTTCATTTCCCCCCCCCCCCTTTTTTTTTACTTGCCCATTAACAAAAGCTTTTGAGAATGCCAGGCTGTTTGGTTTTTGAAGAACTCAGATTCTCCTGGTGTAGAAAAATAGCCCTAAGGAGTATGACATAGAGGAAGCAGTGAGCATTGAGGAAGGAAGAAATGGGCATGTTTGGCTTTTTATGAAGTGTAACTGCATTGGCCTCCAGCTTGGAGAGGTCATGATACTGAAGCAAGTTTGGTCCCAAATGTTAGGGGTCTTCAGAAATCAGCTTTTCTCAAAATGTCCACCTTTAGGGACCCATTCAGGTTTGCATCATTCAGGCTAGGACAATTCCACTACTTTCAGTGCTTTTAAGCCATCAGAAAATTTGGCCCCAAAATGTATCCTCTTTGTCTGAAGATTCAAAGATCTGGGGTCAGAATAGTGTGAGCAGAATCCACATAATCCCAAAACAAAACAGGCATGAACTCTCAGGTTTTAAACCAGCCTAGGAAACAAAAGGCACAGAAAAAGACAAAAAACTCCTCATCCCGTCTGTGCTTATCAGTTTTCACAGGTAAAAATTGATTAAATAAGTTCCTTAAAAAAAAATCAAAAAACCCAAAAGGCAGCAATTCCTGAGTGGCTTAAGTTTTTAGTCTGCTACAGAAAATCTTCTCCAAACTTCACGAACTGGTTCTTTTTGTCCTGCTGAAAAAAGTCTTCTTTTTAAAGATAGAAGAAACTGCTGTGCTCTTAGCTGTGACTTATTAGGAACACAGACAGTGTAGGGCTTCTCTGTGTTGGAAGTTCCTGCTTTGTTTCTTTGTGATTTTATTGAGTCAATCATTTGAGTGAACAAAGATTTAAATTCTACCCACCACAGCCTAGACTCAGTATCCATACATGGAAAAAGCTTTTCTCTCTGCAATTTTCATATTATTAGATGCAGCATATGCATTGAATGCTTTTCACTGACTTTCAGAGAAAAGACTTTCAAATGAAAACAAAAGTGGCCGTGGTGGCACAGCCATAATGTATATGATGCTTTTGATGGCAATCAGACACTAACTTTTTTCAGTGTTGAAGTATATTCATATTACTACAATTAAATATAAACCAAACATTAATTTTGCATTGGTATGCCATTGTGTAGGCTATATAAAATCCTTCAAAGTGGGCTGAAAAAGGTTCACAATACATGGAATAGGGCTAAGTGATGTTCCCCATGATGCTTTCCCTCCTTTTTCACTATTTCTTATACTTTTTATAGTTTGGCACCTGAGAAGAGAACTAGAAAGGGTCTGTCTGCATGCCCTGGGCTTTTTCAATCTCACTGTTACTGACTGCTGTAGGGAATAGAGATGGCTCTTCAGAAAGGCTGAACAAACCAGGCTTATCAGTACAGGATGTAAAGTAACTTTTTCTTCATTATTTTTGTTACTTTCATTCTGTTGTTTCCAACATAGCATAGTATTTCAGCATGAAGACTGTTTGGGCTGAAGATGTTACATGGGTGAGTGTTTGCATGTTTTGCTGATTTGCAAGTCTGAACACAAAATAGAGTACTTAAACATTACTCCCTTATCAGAATTAACAATAAATTGTATAAAAACAGATCAGAAAAAAAAATTGAATGATTCAGTGTTGTTGTTGGTTTTTTTTTTTACAGTCCTTATATGGTGTTGCAGTGTCTACAGTTCCAGAACTGCCTCTCTTCTATACTCCTGTAGATTTAGTGGATATCAGTGTAGAAATGGCTGGACTGAAGTTTCCAAATCCTTTTGGCCTTGCCAGTGCAACTCCTGCTACTAGTTCTTCAATGATTCGAAGAGCATTTGAAGCTGGATGGGGCTTTGCTGTCACTAAAACATTCTCTCTGGATAAGGTGAGGAAATATTTTAATATTTTTTAATATTTTATGTTTATGTTTATTTTGCATGTAACCGTATCTTTGTATAATTGAAAAATATGAATCTTTGGGGAATGGCTCTGTTATATCCAACTGGCATAAAGATAGCAGGGGAGGGTTATGATACATTGTGTAGTTTAACTAGTCTCTGAGCTTTCCACAGTGCAGTGACACAATTTCTGGTTCTGTTTGTTGTTTCATTCTTCCCTTGTATTGCCCCAACTTCTAATATTAGCCAACTATTAAGTGAAAAAATAATTTTTAAAAAATACTGCAGTGAGAATGTTTTCTGTGAAGGATCAGAATGTAAAGGGAATGAGTAACAGCTTTGTCACATAACTCATGAAAGGCAGATTCTGTGCCAGAGGCTGCCAAGATAAGCCATTGAACTGGAGGTGCAGTTGCAATGTGATAATGTGGCTGCAAGGAGGAGGCTGGGTGGGTAGTGGAAGAGGAGGATGGAGGCAACATAAAACCAAGCTTATGGAGAGAGGAGCACGGTGACATCAACCTTCAGTAACATGTGATGGAGGAGGAAGGAGTTAGAATTAAGTCTTGAAGTCTATGGCTCAGTGTGGCACCTTAAAAGAAAGCATTTTGTGTAGTTTTAAGTGTGTAATTGCTTGTTTGAATTCAGGAGAATTACAGCTTATTGTTGCTGCATTCAAAATGGTGAAGTGAGACTGAGGAAGAAGTTTAGAGAGTGAAAGAAAACACCAGCTTTGATAAACAGATCACAGAGAAAAGAAACAGATTTTGGGCTGAGATGTAGATATGGTTTGACTTGTGGAGAGAGGAAGAAAAGATGAATCCTTGAACATAGGCCTAAGTAACAGTGTGAGTAATAGCAATGTATTGTTAACCAGTAACAAGCAGTAGTGTGGGCTGAAGAAAACTTTTGAATTTAATTTGGATGCAAGGACCTTTTATTCTTGGTTCAGAGGGGGGATATACAAGGGTACTGATGGATGGAGCAGAATAGAAAAGGTGGATTTGTTCCTCTGCCACCTTTCCATGGGTAAGTACCATAGGTGAATTAACTATAGTGGGTGCCCCTCTACTATGAGGAAGGTGTAAGGACGAAATGCTGTATTGCTACAGAATACTCTAAAATATGTTAAGCTGGATTCTCTTACACCTGAATTAGCCCTGAGGAACTAAGTGTTCTTCTGGATTGCAGTGGAGATTCCGATCTATCTCACAGGGCTTCTTATTAAAACACTTTTTAGGACATAAATGTCATTCAAGTATGTTTACAACTGACTTACATGTATAACATACCATCAGCTGTAATTATTCAGTGCCTAGGCTACAGCCAACCCATACCAAGTACTGAGACTTATTTTTTTATCAGTTTTATTGCTGGTATGCTGGCAGTCCTGCCAGACTGCATGTTGATTGCTGTGCTTCTCGAGAGCTAAACAGACACAGGCTGAGTTCCAGCTTGGGTGGGAGTTCAGGAGGAAAGACATGCAAGTTGTAGGAAGTGATGTTGGTGCTATACTAAGCAGCAGACTCTGAGTCATTTCTGAAATGGCGACTGCGAAGTGTTCCACTGGATGCCATGCTCTGGAGGTGTGACTCAGATGAAGATCTTTCAAGTTTTTTTTTTTTAAAGTATTTGTTGCAATAAGATGTTGCAGGTACTATTTAGGTTAATAAGTTCAGAAAAGTGCTATCTAGTGAATTCTAGTTCAGTGATTGTTATTCTGCTTAAGCTTCCTTGTAATATTCAGCAGGAAACAGTACTCTGTACCTAAATTCTTGAATCATTTTGTGTCTAGAAGAACTGTGTCCCACCCAAATTTTGCCTAGTTTTTTTATTGTTCTATTCTTTCTAGTGCTGCACTTCACACAGGTGTATTTGTGGCATGATTTGAGATGCTTGGCTGAGAAGTGCTGCAGAAGCAAAATTGCTTTCATTTATCAGAGTAACATGGTAGTTAATACTTCAAGAATAACTATTTCAAATGGGAAGAAAAGCTCAGTAGGATACAGCAGTTCTTATATGAACTGAGCATTATGGAAAGACTGCTCTTGTTGACTTAATGCTAGAACAAGTTGTTGGTAGAGAGTTTGAAATATTATGGGTTACCATAATGTGCTGACTTTTTTTTTTCTGATTTAGCTTCTGATTATGTAGACATAAATCTTGCGCAGTTTTCAGCCGGGAGCAGAATGCTCTCCTGGGCTGTGGTACCGAAGGTGAGGATTTCAGATTGAGCTGTCCTGCCCAGCTAGTCAAATCAAACTACATAGCAGGATCGAGAGCAAAGATTTCCTGATCTGAGCCAGCAGATTTGGTGGGAGGAGGAGGAGCAGCTCCCCAGACAGTACAGTTCCCAAGAGTGGAAGAGCTTCTGGGAAGGGAGAGAGCTTGCTAGACACAGTTTTTGGCAGCTGAAGCTTTTCCACTTCAGCCTTGATTGTATGTGGTGCAAGTAGCATTCTGTGTTCTTCTCTGCTCATTTTCTATGTCCTGGTAAAGCTTAACTGATGGGCTTCCTTCTGATTTGCCAAGCAGGTTATGCTTATGTGTGGCCATGGGGAACTTAGCAGCAGCAGAAATTCTCCCTTTTCCAGAGCCAATAACTGAATTTGCCACTGTGTTCGGGCACTGATGGGGGAAACCGGTGAATTCCCTGTTTACCATGGGCATCCTTTGGCACTTCAGCAAAAGTGGCTGATGTAGGCTAAATATGAGTGACATATAGATGGTGAAAAGCATATACAGCCCAATCACCAATTTCCATACATTAACTACAGTGTGATGGAATAAGGTCAGAGAGAAAAGCATGATAAATCTTGGAAGAAGAGCATCCAAGGACAGAGATAAAAAGGACTCAGGCTGGAGAGCTGTGATTCTTGTAAGACACAGGATTTATTTCATATGAGCTACTTCTCCTTTGCTCTCTTCCATCGTCTAGCACAGAAAGCTCTTCTAAAACACAAGGCCAGGGATCCCTGCAGTCCATGAGGGGCCCTACTGCCTGGTACAGAGGAGCTGTTGGGTAACAGTGCTGGAGTTTAGTCTGTGGACTGTGATTTACTCCCTAGTCTTACTAATCCTCGTGTGGCATGGCCTCACCTTGAAAGCTTCACGTGCTGCCCAGAGGGAGTTAGCACAGAGCGCAGTTTCCTTCCGTGCTTGCTCCCTTTTTAAACACCCACATACCTTGATCGTAATTGTCTTCATGACAACCTTTGTAGCATTTTCTGTTTGTGGGGTAAGCATTTCAACTGGGAGTGATTCAGCAAATTTTGTTCTTGCATACTACTGTACTATTGTTAAAACCTACAAGAAAGCTAATGTAAGAAATAGATGAAATTCCTTCAGGGTATTTATACTTCGAAATACACTGTGCTCTACACACTTTAGAAGGTGCTAGATATTACAGTGTAGAGCAAACATTAGTCATAGGGGACTGTACCTGTATGTGTCTGTTGGTATCCGTGAGGGAGATAGTGACTTGTAGAATTTTATTTATTAAATTAAAGATCTTTGGATAGCTGCTTTAGTATCAACTAGATTTGATTTCTTCCAGAAAAGGGAATAACTGCTTTTGAAATGGACAATCACTAGGAAAGACAAATGGTAGTAGAATAGAAGTGTCTCTTCACACACCTTTTTCTACATTCATGTCTTCCCTTTTTGACTGCAGGATCAATAGCTCATTGGTCTGTTGGTTCAAATAGTATTTCTGTCTTGTTCAGATAACTGTATGCAGCAACATTATTTGTAAATTCCGTTTGCAAGGTATTCAAGGGAAATGAGGGAGCTGCATATCATAGAGTCCACAATAAATGGATACCAATTATTACCTCTTTTAGAGCTTAGATTAACAGAAAACTACACACAGAATGACACATATTGCATTAATTAGACACATAACTGTGAGTGGAAGGGTTTTAGGAGAAGTGTTACAGTGAGCTGGTATTTACTAAGAATTTATTATTGAGCATTGTTTAGAACACAAAATTTGTATTAAAACCTGTAATCAGAAAGTCTGTATAAGCATAATATCAAAACAAGTCAAAGGTTATATAAGGTGTGCACATCCCTATGCCATATTCACTACCACAGTGAGGAGTTTATGGCAGAAATTAGGGTTTTATCAGCTGAATTCAGGCTTTGTTGTTCTCTCACTGCATTGTACAGGATGTTTAGAAAGATGAAAAAACAACTGGGTTAGCAGAAATGTTTGCTTTGATTTTTAGATGCTTCCTTCACTTCTAAAATTTAATTCTGATTAATCAGATACATCTGTCTTTATTTTGTTGTGACATGCATTGATTTGTGATGCTGTCGCTTTCAATAATGCAGAAACAGTTGCCTTTATTATGAGAACCAGCAGAAATCAACATGCAGACTAACTTCATTTTTAATCTTTAATTCTTTTTCATTACACATGGAGCAAGTTGCCTGGATAATTTCAAAAACTAAACTACAATTAAAACTAGATTAAATTTGAACTAAACTATAGCAGAGGAAACTTTCTAGACGTAATGAATATGTTTATGCAGTCTACAGATGCAGATTTTACAGCAGATTTTCAGAACCATTTCTAAATAAAAATGATTGCTGGCAGAGAATTAATTAATTTGCCCAGTATATATTGCATTTCTATGTGCTGTTATTACAATATACATATTCAGGCTTCAGCTAGTTCTCTCTCTGTACATTTGCACTGTGTGCACCTTGCTTCATAATTGAAGGTGGTAAAAGAATCATAGTACAATGATGCATTGTTTTCCATAACATTAGTATTTCACAGAAGTGAATCTGTATTACAAAATGTATATTTTTGTATGATATTACAGCGTAGTAATTTAGATTAAACTAGTTATAATTTATGGTGCCAAGCCAAAAAGCTATTTAAGATGCATTAAAATGCAGAACCATGACATTTGAAATTCTGATGTTCTTAATATGACAAAGGTTATTCTATGGAGTTTTGCTATAATATGAAATATTAATATTTCACAATACAGTTTTGATGAAGTACAATTTGCCTAGCTTGCATATGATAAAGAAATTAAATGCTTACCAAGGGAGTTCAGTGAGAATTAGAGCCCCGCCTGAACATCTGCTTGAAATGTTATTATCCTGTCCTTCTGACAGCATCGCTCCCTCATTGTTTTTCAAGATTGACAGCTGAATATTGTACTGATTTCTGCAGCAAATATGTCTAGGTGAACTTTGTTTGGTTTTTAGGAATTTAGAACATGCTTTTGATTTCCATCCTATAATTTTTTTTTATACTCTTGACATTTGTAGATGCCAGATTGAGGTCTAGTATGCTGTAGCAAAGATAGACCATTGACTTGCAACGAAATGCCAGTTGATATCTCAGTAAACAGAAATATTACTATTCTTTATTGTGTGGTCTGTATGAAAGCTGTATGGGCTTTCTTTGGGGAGACAAATGATCAGATTGTTAATGTCAAATATAAAAGGGACTGTTTGCCTTTCTACTAAACAGCATTAGACAACTTTTATTAACTACATTTTTTGAACAGAAAAATGAGCGTTTTATGGGATTCCTTAACACACAAAACTCTTAAGTTAAATTATTTTCTTGTTTTACAAGTTTTAAAATTATTATTATTGGTTTTAGTATTCTTAGGAGTTACATCCTTCATTTTGTTCAACATTCCTGAAAGAATTTTAATAAGAAATACCGTCTTTATTGTTTTGTAATTTCTTGTATTTTTAGATCCGTGCATAAAATCAGCAAAGTTTAACAGGAGAGGTAAAAGGCTATGCTAGGAAAGTGCTATAGAATGTAATTATTATCTTTGAAAATGCTGTAGTTATGCTGTTACGTTATTTAGCTACAAAAAAGGAACAAATAATTCTGTGAATCTGAGTAAGTAGCAGGAAAACAGACTTTCCTTCTTTTTCCATGAGAAGAAGTATTTCTCTGGTATGTTCAACTTCAGGACCAAATCTAATCTCTCTACTTAGTTTTACCCTACCCCATTTAAAGAAGGCTAGAGACTTCTTTGTGTGCAAATAACCTCAAAAGCTTCTCTAAATTGCTGTCTGAGGAACTGGAAACAACTGCATTTAACCATTCTTTTTCCTCAGTCCATTCACCTGGTGATGTAGGGGTTTGGCATATCTTCACCCTGGAAGAATGCATCTGGAGAGATGTAGCAGAGCTTGAACACAGTGAAAGAGAGACCAGAGATCCCAGGGCTGAGAGTTTTAACAAAGTCATTATTGATAAGCCAAGTCCTTTCCTACCACAGCTTAAGTCTGCACCAGGTAGATGCCCACCTTAAACTGATGCAGATGTGCTTCTTGACACCAGTGAATTTGCAAGTGAGGCACTTCGGACCATTCAAAAATCTGTTTTTGTCATCAGTAATTCTGGTTCTTTTGGCCAATTAACATTTTGAATGCTGAAGATAACAAACTGCATTTTTAAAGCAAGAGTTTAACAACAACAATCCGTAAAAAGTTTCTCTCTCTCTCTCTCTTTGTGATTGTAGTTACTACTTTAGAAATGAAAAACTTCTTACAAGTTTGTGATAAAAAATTAAACCTCTGGGGAAATGTTTAGTCCCACTCTTCTTGTAGCATTAAATATCACAGAAATGCTGCACTTCTTCTGCAGTGGGAGTCTCTTCTGCACGGAGTCTCTCATGGAGAAGTCTGTTTTCTCAAGGCGTGGAGCACAATGTGACAATTCATCAGCGGAAGACAGAGGAATCTGTTGTGCAGGGGTGTTGCACATTGAGTCAGTAAACCTCATCTGTGCTGAAGGACAGATTTTTACAGAGGATCAGCAGTTTTCATCCCATGTTATCACTTTTTCTGCCATTCACCCTCACGGGGAGAGTGAGTGTGGCTGTGACTTTCATGCCTTATGCCTTGAGCTTGTGGCACAAGTTCCACAAAGTCTAAGCTGGCAACGGTTTACCTTTCTCAGAGCTGCACACAAAGCTGGCCAGCAAAGGTAGAACCAGATACATGTCTAAAACTGGTTCTTGGTAGGCTGCAGGATTCTCAGTTATGTCTAAAGGATTTGGTTTCTATTCCATCTGGGGCTTTTTCATACAGTATTTAGAGGTTGTTTCTTTTTCCTGTCTTTTTCTTCTGGAGTCTGGTTTAAAACAGTGTAGCCAGAGTGCAAATACATGTACGAAGTGTAAGTGTGAACATTAATCTTGAGCTTGAATATTTCAGGCAGCTTATGTGTAAAAGACTTGTAAATCAGTCTTTAAGGTATTTTTTAAATCTGAAAACTGTTGTGTATTGTAATGAAACTTACAGTGCACTTAGCTTGGCATCATTGAGGAGCAGTTCAAGTGTAATTCTGAAAGAGCATACAGACTGCAACACTGAGGATTTTGCTACATAGGCCTTTATATAAAAAATAGCTTCCAAAAGTGGGAGTGTTCCTGCTCAGCATAATATGTGTGCTGTTCTGTTCTATCAGTGCTGTTCTGATAGTGACCAGTACTTAAGAGAGGACATAATTTCTATTCATAGCACAACTATTACCCAGTAAGTCAAACAAAATGGATGTAAATTTTACACTGGTTAAAAATCAAAACAGTATTTCTTTTTATACTGAAGAAGCTGCTTTGCTCTTTACTAAATTTGCTTTATTTACCTCGTTCTTCTGAAAATACCTGCAAATATTTGTCAAGAGAGAGACAAGGAGAGCACACATGCATGACTTTCCAAAACTGATGAGGATCTGCAGTTGGCTGTATCTGAAGTACTCAACATTTTTGAATATCACATCCTGAATAAACAGGATTCTAAAAAGCAAATATGTAACATACTTGTGTAAAATACCATTCGGCTACATTTTTCTGTGGTTGTTTTGTATGTCTTTGGAAGGTTGTTGGTGATCTTGAAAATTACTCACATAATTTTTTGTGTGAAAGGAATTCAGCTAAAAAGGCAGTTTGAATGTAAGCTAGAAATTGGCAAGTTGTAATTCTGAAGAATTTTCACATATTTTCCATTCTCAATTCAGATTTGTTTCAAATCTTTTTGCTTTCTGCCAACCAACTGCATCTAACTTTCTTAAGTGGCATTAATATATTTTATAGTTTATTAGAAAATATTCTAGGATATTTTTCTTAATAGTTATATTTAAAACACACCTAAGACAATCACAGCATAAAGCAATACTTAACATTTTTGAGTTTTAGCATGAATTACAAACTTCCCTATTTTTTGAAATTGTTATGATGCACTTTAATAGCTAACCACAGATGTTCAGGAAAAAATGAAATCTTTATTTTGTCAATATAGAATTCCAAAGTTTCTCTTCTGTCAAGTCATTGGCTTTTTGATTCTTCCAATTTGATTAAGCACATTTGTCAGAGTTTGGGGCCTTTTTTCCCTCATTTCTACAATCTAATTATAAAAATAAATCCAGAATACCATCTAGACTTCAGTCTAGGCCTACTGAGATACTGAAGTGGAATAAAGGAAAAGTGGTTGTCATGATTCAGTTGCTCTGGTTCAGCATCTTTGCTGATGTCTGCATTCACTGCTGTGGCCAAAGGCTGGCTTCTGCAAAAGCCTGGGTGGCACTTTGGGACCCCACTTGTGCCCACGGAGGTGCTGAGGCTGCAGATGCCTTGGGGAGGTTCTTCCAGCACTGGCCTCCTCCCCTGGCAGCAGCTGGTGGCTCCTGCTCCAGCTGGGAACGCTACAAGGCAGCCGTGCTCTTGGGGGCTGCTCTTCTGCTCTGCACCACAGCAGGCTGAGGAGACCTGAAGCACCTCATGCAGCAGCTATTGCCCCAGGATTCCTGCTTGGACCATGCAGTCTTGCAAGGTGTTTGCAGGAATGTGGGCCTAAATTGACTCTACAGGGATGCTGAGATTGGTGTCAAGAGTGTATATGGTGCTGTACAGCTCATGTTAAGAAATTTACAGGCTTTAGATGGAATGGTGTAACTATCTCTGAACTGGCATCGTTTCCACACACGGGTTTACAGGGTTTAGCGTAATCATTTTGGCGGAAGTTTTGGTTATACCAGTGGAGCTTCTATGTACAGGCGATACACTTATTTAAAGTGTTTAAGTTATCTCAGGTCTTGAATTCCTGCTTGGTAAATTGAAAGGATAAGGCTGTGTTCAACATCTGATTTGCCCACACAAGAAGTTAAGAAAGCAAAGAGCTGATTTTTGAATCTCATGGTGATATAATTGCATTTACTCCTGATTGACATTGTTGCAAAAGCAGAATAAAACCACATATGTTTAAAAAACCTGGCAGGTTCTTATGTTAAAATACCTATTACTAATCCAAGTATGTATGTGAGTGTATTCTAAATAACATTTCATATCATTATTTGAGATACAGAATTATCTATTTCTTTTAACTACAATAGCAATTGTGGGATTCTATCCTTCAGTCAGGAAGTATAGGATTTTCATGAATAAATCTTCTAGAGTTAATTCCAGGATACAAGTGTATCCATTCTGTGAACTTTGGAATTACTACTTTAAGAATTATCCAAAAAGCTCTTGTCAATGCTAATTGCAAAATCCAATTTTTAGTCTATAGAAAAAGGAAAAAGGAACACACATTTTTAGGAATCCCTTAATATCCATGTTATATTACTCTTTAATTGTAATTTCTCACATCTTGTATTATAAAGACATACAACTTTAGATTTGTGTGGAGGACTTGATACTACTTCAAAAATTATTTCTACTGAATTACTCTAATGCTATTAAATTATTATTGAGTATTGACATTTTATACTTTATTTTGGCTTTTCTGGTGCATTTTAGACTATGAAGCAGTTAATTACAATGCAAGCTATAGATCTCAAAAGCAGCTATCACCACCTTTTCACTGTTCTAGAACATATATTTGAACCTACAATATGTTAGTAAGTTTTAGGTTTTTTTTCTTTAACTTCTGCTTGCCTGTCTTCTTTGATAATTTAGTGCATTATAAGAGGAAAAAAAATCAAATTCCTTAGCCACATTACAAATGAAAAAGACATAAGGTAATGTTATAGCTGAATGTTTCTTTGTTAGCAGCTGACCTTCTACTCCTAGAGAAAAGAAAGTCTTGGCTAGAAGACAGTTCAATAAATGAACAGGCTATATATTGATTTTTCTCCCTCTTCCCTTGTTATGTAATATGATTTCCCTTCCCTTGCTGTTGTACAGGATAGGGCTGGGATCATGGTCGTGGAAGCGTATGGGAATGTGTAGACTAAGGAAGGCTGTCACAGCAGTCAATAAGATCTGAGAGGTGTTGACTAATTGCCTGCTAATTACACAGTAAATTGTCTAATTAAGCTGATGGTTAATTAGGGTACGCTCGCACAGCAGTCTTATGGAATTTTTGTCTGATGTCTGGGAAGCAGCTTGTGTAATTGGCAAACTGGTAAGGACTGGCAGAGAACATGCCTGGGAAGCACGCTGCCAGTAGATGACAGAGTAAGGATGCGTTTGCACAAAGGTTGTCATGTGAACACGCAGGGGTTTGTTAGCCTTCTCCAGCTACGTGGCAGCCAGCACAACCAGGGAGCGAGCTGAGAGCTGCTGGAAGCTGTAAATAAAATAAGGCTTAAGCACGTAACATTAGAAAAGCAGTGACATGTGCTCTTTTATTTTAGTCAGTTTGAACTTTAGATAAACACAGGGTATCAAAATTCTCATGTACAGAACTTCACCAAACTGCGTGACTTGACCGTGGCAGTAATTATGGTATTGTGATCTATTTAGTGGAGTCCCAAAATGATCCTGTTTCCAGGAAACTGCTGTATGTATGTCATTGTTGAAAAAGTATAGTTGTTAATAAGGATGCTTGCCAGCCATCATAACCATCATGTGTGGCATTCTGAATGCACTTTAATTGGCATTGTGTCCGTCCCTAAATGTGACAGAGTATGAGCAGGCCATAATGGTGCTTTGAGTAAAATGTGTGTGCACTGTGCATGGCTACAATATCGTTAATGAAAATCTAGATTCCAGATTCTGACCCAAAGCCAATGGCAATGNCAGTGAGTCTCGCTCATTTTTCGTCCCTGGCAAAGAACTCACGGAGGGAACCTCCTTCAAGGGCCCAGGGGGTAGGTTCCCAGCAGTGTGTGGGGGAAACAACAGCCAAAAAACCTCTCACAGTCGGGAATATTAGCCAGAGAACCTGGGCAGTACAGGAGTACAGACACGAAATTCAACCAAGCATGAGTTTGCTGTGACTTAAATTTTTTGTTCAGTAAAATGACATGGTACGTGGACTTTCTTAAAGTTAATGACAAAGGTAAATGTCTTGCAGAATCAGAATTGCACAATATACGATAGGGTCTTTGCTTGACATTGTGCTTTAATTTTAAGTTACACATCTGCACAATCTATGAACAAAATAGCTCTTTGTATATCATGAGCTAAACCAAAGAAAGTGTACATGTATATATGTACTTATTTGTTAAGAATGTTTTGATGTCACTGGAGCAAAGTGAAACGTAATATCCACTTTGATTCCTGGAAGTCACATTTGTTTCAGAGGTTCACATCGTTTTACTCCTAAGCATTTGGGGTATGTGGTTTGGGCACAATGTCTTTCTGGAAGAAAAAGAAAAATTAAGTGAATTCTGGATTGCTGCTGAAACTTGGTTTTCATTTTTTTTCTTTTAAATTGAAACCACATATATGTTTCTTCTCCCATAAAATAGAATTTTAAAGCAATCAAAATTTGAGAGGTTAAATTATACTTTCTTCAAATTAATAAAGTGAATTTTATCCTGTGATCTTTCTGTTTCCACTTACCTGCACAGTTAATAATGCCTTTATGTAGCACCTTCTATGTAGTGAATGTTTGTTTCTGATTTTTCCTTCAAAAATAATTGAGTAAAATCATGGTACACTGAGAGCATTCTCACTGTGCCAGTCATCAAACACAGGACTCCAAACACTCACAGGCTAATCTAAAAGGCCTTAAACCTCCTCTGAGGGGAATTATAACAATACTTGTAATGTTTCTCCTCTGTGTATATTTCCACAGAAGAAAAAGCTGCAATTCCCCTGAATAAGATCCTGTGAATTGTTGCATGAAACAAAAAAGGTGAAATACATTGATTCAAATCAAAACCATACAGGGATGCCCTGTGTACATAACTTTCTTTCAAATAGAATATACTTTAAATTTATATTTAATATTTATATGTAGGATTTTTCCACATCCATCTGCACATATGTAAAAAATAAACCTCTTCAATTAATTTTTTCTTACTGCTTTTAAGGTTTATTCTTTAAAAATATTGGAGAAACTATTGTTTTTGCCTCTGACAGCGTATTCAGGAGCAAAGCTCACTTCACCAGCCAACTGCAGGAACTGAAAGCATACGGTACAACCATCACAGTTGCTTTCATTTTCTGTCATGGGGCAGCAAATGGACACGTTCTAATGCATTTTATTCTCTGAAGACAAAGAAGGGAGTTCAGAGGATAATTGTTACCTTATTATATCCTTCAAAAGGAATTTCTGGCACATGCTATTATGATTTATGCTTTAATAAATCACACAAACATAGAAAAGCATGGTATAGTAAATGTATGTGTGTAAAGCATTATTGCAACATGGCAATCTGTAATAAAAATTGTATGGTAACAATGCTGCTGTTAAACAGCATCAGTAGCCAACTTATTTTAGAAATAATTTGTTTTAAATGTACCAATCTTTTTCATATGCGGTTGTTGGTCAATTTTGTATGTCTGTGGCATCTATAAAAACTGGAAATATTTCCCAAACTTCCCTAATGCAGCCTGTCCTAGAGTATCTTCCTGGTCTGTTTTCAAGCCTCATACTTAAACAATGGAGTGAGAGGAGCACGCTGTCGGCGTGGTGTGGCATTGTGTTCAGCTTTATTGCCTGTGATGGTTCTCTCCCTGTGCAGTTCAGGAGGGTTCCTCTTCGCACCCTTTTATTTAATCTGTATATCAAGCCATAGAGAAGGTTTAGTAAAGTGACATTGATTGAAGTGTTTTCAATATGTCGAAACTCAGCTTTATAACTCTCAGCTGATTTAGCTGGAGCAGCTGATTGCATTGTTCAGTGTTTGTGGGAGACTAGGGCATGGTTGAAAGCATGCTGAGCAAAAGTCAATCCAGACAAGATAGGAGTGATGCTGGGATCGTTACAGGAAACATCCAGAGGCTACAGCAAGAGAATTATCAGTCCTTCCGGCTGAGGGATGTAGCTCCATTCCAGGCTGTAGCTGCAACAACAGATAAGAGCCAGAAGCCTACACCCATTTTATTTTCTGAACACAAGCTTTACCATGAGTATCCATGCTTTGTATTTCAAGATTAACCTACTGCCAGCTCGTGCTATATTGGACTGGGTCTTAAATCTATCCAAATATTGTCAGTGGTGATGAACTTCATGGCTTGAATTCTGCCAAGAGAATCAGAACTGCCCCCAGGCTGTACTGCCTGTGTGTGTGCTGGGTGTGCTGGGGTGGAGCAGAAGGACATGAGCACAGAACACTCTTGTTGCACGGGCTTGGAGCTCCTGCCCAGGGTGATCTGTAACAGCCCAAATCCCTTAACTCCAGCACAAACTTGAGCTTGTTTTTCCTCTGTAACTTTGCAAGAATTGAGGAAAGGATGAATATTGGGTTTCTCGTTGCTACTGGATTTTTATTATTCTGTTTAAGTTTATACTGCTGCCAAGAACAGTGTTCTCAGAAGGTCAGTTGGTTGCTGCTCTTGTGTAGGAGGTATATTTTAAAGACTGACAGGATTACCTGAAATACGTGATTTCACATGGAGGTAACACAGGTCTCAAACACATAAATAAGCAAAATCTTATTTTCCTATATTCTGGATGTATTCAAACTCGGATGAATTTCTCTCTTGACATCTGTGGATTTTTTTGTTTGATATCCAGAATTTTTTTGTGCCTTTAAGAAGAACAGAATATTTGGAGTATATATTTTTGGAGTATATATTTTTAAGTGTCACTTTTCTTAAATGGTTATATTTTCATTTCTTATTCTAGGCTAAACATTTGCATTTATCTTGGTTAAACTTGAACAAAACTATCAGCCAGAAAATTCATAATAGTATATAATAATTTATTTTTCTAGAAACAGAAATGCAAATTTAACTTTCACTTCACAATAATACTGTCTACATACAAATACATAGTTTTTTTACTTGAGCAACTTTACTCTCACAATATAATTTACATTTTCATTTCTATTTTAACACCATGATTAGAGAAGGCTCTAAAAATGTGTGAGAGAGTAAGAATATATCTGAGAATAAAGTATTAAAATGATAAACCAAGAACCATCAATCTTATGACTTCTTTCTTATGCCCCTCTCTACTATACTAAAAGTGATGCTTTGCTACCATAACAAAAATTGTTCTTACTGTGTGTTGGGAGTTACATGCTTGCAGATACATAAGCTCAGTCTTCTGATGTTTATTTCATTGCCTTTTGGGTGGTGTTTTTTGTGTTTCTTGTATTCCTCCCTTAACACAATTTTTAAAAATTAGTTCCAGAGAGTGCAAGGATTTAATGAGATTTTAAATGATCAAAAAATAACAGTTTCTACAGAAAGAGTGACGTATTTTGAGCTCTGCTAAAAATATACCTGATGGGTAAATTTATGCAGAGGAGAGACTTGATTCTGTATCCAAGATCCTCCATGTCTAGCCTGTTCAAGGGTTCACATTCCTACTAGGTCTCTTCCTCATGTGTGTTCCCTGTCTTTTAAGAAATCTTTTTGCAGCCAGCCATTTCTCTGCCTAAATGAGCAGGTGTCATGGGCAGTGGAACATCCATACCTGTTTGGTTTTTGCAACATGCACTGAACTGCTTCCTGCTCCTACTGTAAATGTTGGAATACAACATCACCCATATTCCTGCTTTTCTATCAGTTAGTCAGGAGTTCACAGTGTGCTTGCTGATAATCAAACCCACAATGTTAGTGCCTGTTACATACAAAATAATGTGACTTAATAACATAATTGAGGATGTAGTATTTGCATTCAGCACATGTGTTTACAGTGAAGTGTCTTGATACTGCTGAGCTCTCAGCGACAGAAACATCAAGTGCAACAAAGAAAAACGTTTTTTTTCCAAGTGGTTGAAATGAGAGTTGTTTATTTTAAGAGATGTTATGTAAACGTAACTGGGGGAGGAAAAGTAAGCCAGCATTTCCAGCCAATCCACGCCTGCACACACACATCTCTGCTGGCCGGAGCTTTCCCCTTTGGTGCCGTTAGCATTTTCATTTCAAAAAACGACAGTCTGCAGTGGAAGCAGTAAAAATGTTCAACCTGTGGTTTAAATTATTGATTTTTTTGAATATTGAAGCAGTATTTCAAATGGGTTTTGTTTGAGTTACTTCTGGGTAGAGGGTTCCAGAGGTAATTTGATATCTAAAAGACTGTGTATTTCAAAGCCATTTCAGTCTTTTGAGTTCCTTCAGCTGATCAGCTGATTGGGTAAAATACCTTATTGTCTCCTGAATTGCAGGCAGTAGATAAACTGCAGCTTGAGGTTAGCACATAGACCAGCATACAATGCTCTTGGTGATTTCTTATGTGTACTCAGTGTCCAATCAACTGACAAAAAATATCTCATTTATTTTTAATGCAGTAACTTATCTTCACTTTAAAAAGAAAAAAGTTTTTGAGGTGCTAGTGTTCACAATCAAGATGGGGGGAGTTCTGTTTCCTGTATTGCCAGGCAATGATGCATAATTGAAACTAGGTGAATTCATGGTGTAAAATCCAGTATGTGTAAATAAGAAGTAGGTGTGTGTGTTTTCACAAATGGGTTGTTACATTACTGCAGAACAGAATGGCTGTAGTGAAAGAGAAGACACTTTTAAAGAATTCATATTCTTTCACAAAGGGCTGGGTTGTTGGTGGTTGTACATGTACAACATTTAGTAAATTAGCCCTTCTCAGAACCCTTCTAGTCACAGAAAAAAAAAAAAGTAAAAAGGTATTACTTCAATAAAGCTCAGATCTGGCAGTGAAGCCATATTGGAATGAATATTGGAGTTGATGCGAATGGTGAAAACGAAATTAATTGCAGGAATGGGCCTGGTTAAGAAGTTATTACACTAATGACACTAAATATCACAGAATAATGGTGTGAGTTAGATTTTAAACAGGTTTTTCCCTTAAAGAGGCTATGGGTTAAAGAGTACCAAAACTAAAAAAAAAAGAACTTCAGTAAAGTATGGATTATGCAACACTATTTATGCAAATTATGCAAATTAAGTTATTATGCACTTTATTTTGCAAATATTGATCTATATATTTCAATAAAATTAAAATATATGAACATAAGTTGTGAAAAGATGTGTGGCATAAAGAGCTTATGTAATGTCCAATTGGTTTCCATCTTAAAATAATGCTACAACTACAATACAGTCCTACAGTAACTAGTTTGTGTGAGTGTAGTTTAAGAATTTGTCAGATTTTGTCCATCCTCTTGGGATCTGCCCTATAGTGTTTTGTATTGTAGTTTACAAAATCTCATTTAAATCCTGTGAGTGCTTGCTGTACTTATTTTGTGTGTGCACAAAATAATTTTATCCATCCTTCTCTAGGTGTGCAGCAAAGAAGTCTGCCCTGCTCTGTACTGGCTGCACTAAGGGGAAGGTTGTCTAAAATAGCAGAGGTATAAGAATCCAGACCCCTACTGTCTCCAAAACCAGAAACATGCAGTCTATACCTGCCTGTATACTTATTTTTTTTGCTCTTTAAGTGAACACTGACTGTACTCTGTAGATTAGTCTCCATACGTGGGGATAAGCTTTGGGCTGAGAAGAGTCTCGGTAGCTCCTGGGCGTGTGAGGTAATGCTGGGTGTCGGAGCTCTCCTTGGCCCTGATGCAAACTTGGCTTCATTGCCCTTGGAGTGAGGTTGCTCCTGTGATCTGGCATGTGGAAGTCATGGATATATCCTGTTTCTTAGTGACATTTTGCAGTGAGCTGTGCTTTAAGCTCCACAGTTCCATGGTAGGAAAAAGGTAAGGACAATCCCTATATTCTGTTTATTGCTAGTGTAAGTATCCCTAACCAAGGACTTCCTGTGGGGCTAAACCCCTTATTCCTTAAATATCTTTGTACCTGACTTTTTGTGTTTAGCATCAGAAGGCTTTTGAATCCGTGCTCAATTTTAAATCAATATTATATGGGAATAAGCAGAGAGCCTGCAAGTCAAGCTGCCTTCTCTAGCTTAGGACAGATTTACTCTTAGTATTCCAGGTTTGAGCATGTGTAAGCCTTTTGTAGCAGGTCTCAGCTGGCTGTGCCATTAATGGTGCCAGAGATCCAGCCACAGCTGTCATACACTTTCTTGCACCCCTGTGGCAGTAATAGTGGGAACATTTACCACGGATTCCCAATGAAACCCTAACTCAATTATAGTGTCTAACAACCACCTTCCTATTGATTTCAAGGGAAATGGATTTCATATCTACCTTATCTGTGTGTGCTGCTAGATCCTCTGATGAGCATATTTACTTTAACTGACAGACCTGAGCAATGACTCCAGAGAGGGCTGGGGTTTGGGACCTGGTATACATTTAATGAAAAAGGGCATGCTTAGCTTAGAATAATGTTTTCCCTCGGTGGTAAACAGGAGAATGGTCCTGCTAGGAATTTCCATGTATCATGGCTGCTTTCAGTTCTTACAAGAATATTTTAATGAGCTTTGATCTTTTTGCTTTATTAGATTTGTTTTATGTCCCACAGGGTGGATTTTAAAAGCCGATAGAACGTGTCATTTTTCATGGGCATTTAAAAAAGTTAATAGGCACTGGCTAAGCTACTGCTATGAAAACTTCAGGTGAATGTAGAGCAAAACCAGACTTGAGATGAGGCCTCTGTGTCTGCCACAAGCAGATGGGAAACAGGGCTTGTCCTTTGGCATAAAAATTCTATGTGCACTTCAGCACTTCTCTACATGGATTTCTGCCTGTCAGAGGGGGTATAACATCTGCAAACACTGAATGTTTATTTATTAAGGGCTCAGTCTGTAAAAGCAGAATCAGCCCATCAGGCCGGAAATCTCCGCTTTGAAGCTCTCAAGTGGAAAAAAGCCATCTCTGTCTAGATTATTGAGCCCATGTGTGGTGCCCCTCATGATGACTGATGGATGATCACACAGTGCTCTCAGAGGACCTCAGATCTCCTGATGACAGACCCAGGCATGCTTGTTTTACCCTTCCTGAGCTTGGTCCACCCAGGGTTTGTATTCCTAAATGCTCTCCCTGGGATGTATGCATCCTATCCCAAGTTCTGTATGAGCTGTCCTGCCAGAGAAGTAGTGTCCTAATCAATCAAAATATGCTAGCAGAGTTTGTTCTGTGATTACGGAAGTCAGAAAAAGCCTGTTAGTCATTACAAAAATGGTAACTAATTCAGGATGATAGTTTAATTTGCAGTGCAAGATTTGAGATGCCTTGCGAGTTGATTCACAGAAAAGTAATTTTGAAAGAATGTTGTCAATTATTTGATTTTTCTTTATTTAGCATAAATCTATTCTGAAAAGTAGTTCAACTACTTTTATGTTTGTGAACATAAAATCTAACAGTTTGCATGCAATACTCTTATGTGTGTCCTTATTCTGGTAGCCAATACAAAGAGGAAAATGCTAGGGCTTTTTTAAGAATTTTAAAGTAGATGAGACCTCCAGAAAAATCAAAATCTGTTTTAAAGATCCTGTCTAAAATGTAGTGCTGAATTAAAATTGGTTTGAATTTCTTACAGGATGTTCAAATGCTGAGTTAAAATTCACAGGGGCTGATATTTTCATGGTTTGTTTATCCCCATGATTATGTTATCCAGATCTCTGTATAATCAGGCTCTGAGAATGTGGCTTAGCCTTGAAATCCCTGATCTTACAAAAGACCCTTGACTTCCAGAGGACTTTTACATGGAAGAAGATAAAAGGAGTATGTTCAAAACAAAGTTAATGTTCAAGAGCTCAGTTATCAAAGTAGTAATCTATGGCTAGATTATCATTGGAATGTAAAGCAAAATCATCCTTTAAATACTTCCACCTTCCCTGTACCTCTTTTTCTACAAATTGAAATTATACAGTGCTACCTGGAGAATTGACACTTCTAAAGTTACATACCTAGCTATTTAAATATCATCCCAACTAGAACTGGTATTGTTTCCTTGCATTTCTGACCCCTAAATACACAGTAATGTTAATCAATGCTTATAGTATTTAGCATTCTTAATCCTAACGGAAAAAGAAAATAGGTAAGTAGGTTCAAGACGTACCGTAATATTTGCAATTCATCCCCAGCAGAAAATTTAAATACATGCTTGAAGGAAGTAATGTGACTCTCATCCTAATTACTCAATCCAGCAATAAAAATATTTTGGATTATACATAAATTTAAATATAACTTTAGTGGTCTGTAACTCCCTGATGTTGATTCTTTGTGCAAGAATTTTAACAAGTCTTTAAATAGGATTGTAGTTAAAACATTTTTATTCTTGAAGAAATCCTGTGTTTTTCCCCTGAAGGAAGGCATCTAGTCTCCCCTCCTCCTAGGAGAATATAATAGTCTTGATTTACTTACAGAAATCTGGAGGAAAATATTTTAGTGGTAGTTCACAATTTACTAATGGAGTTTTACAAAACAGCCTCTAGGAACAGCTAGAAATACATTGATTATGTGGCTTCCCTGTGAGAAAACAGTAATTAAAATTGTATCACAGATTCTATCAGGACATGTTAATATTTAATTAGGCAATAAATGAGCTTGGTACAGGTGTCCAGAGTTGTTGACAGGAGCTTTTTTAATCCATGTAGTATTGTCTCTTAAATAAATAGTTACCTCTTTGCTTTTTTCCAGTATGAAGTTACATGCCTAATTAGCAGCAATTAGTATTGCAGAGTTAGAATTATGAGATGAACTGCAATTCTCTTCTATTTTTCTTCTACAGAAGCTCATTCTGTGGTCTTGTGTGTCTTGGCTTCTAGGTCATCCTGTTAGGAACTTCCTGATACTGATGTTGCCCTATTGCCTTCTTACAGTAATTTGTTTAGCAATTAGAAAATAATATTATAGAAACTAACATTGAGTTTTCTCTAATGATGATGTTTGAAAAAAGTATATTAATTTGGCCTCCCCATCAAGTACAAGGAGAATTTGTATTCTCCTTGTAAGCATGATTCCCTTTAGTGACTCTTTCAAACTTGCTGCTGCAAGCATGTAATGTAATTCTTCCTTCTCTTTCCTGGGTCCTCTTTCTTTTTAAGGGGTCTTACCTATGTTGCTTGCTCTGATTTTCTTAGGCTCACACTTCTATAAGTGCCTTTTCATTCCCATTTCATGGGACCATTCAATAGCAGTCACGTAGAAAGAAGTCTTAAGAATTGCTGCTCCTTTATTTGGTCAGTTAAGTACATTTACTTCACAACAAGTTTTGATCACTGATTAGAGGCTGATACTCCCTAACAGCTGAAAATGGGCTAATATTTTTAGATGTCAGTGAAATAATTAATCTGTTAAGGCAAGCTAAGTTTTTATGATCTAAAGCCACTGTAGTCCCAAGGGTAAGCATTATAGACTGAAGTACTATATTTCAGTTATTATGTGTTAATTTTCCACCTTTATGAATGTACACAGGTCCTTAGAAGCCATGGTAAAGAAATATCAGTTTAGGATACAGATCAAAAGCTGCAATCAGTGCAGATATTTTATTCACCCATGTGCTGCCATTTATTTCATTCTCTTCTCCTCAAATCATTAGCATTGTGTCATTTGCATTGTGATTTTCTGTTCTTGTGACCTCTTACTGAAAATTAATTAGTATTTTAAGGCAATTACTGAACATTTTTCCCATCAGTCAACTAAAGCAACCGTTCATTGATTAGGTAGTTTATTGTATCAAAATACCAAGACCCAACAATTATAGAATCATTCAGGTTGGCAAAGACCCTTAGGATCATCAAGTCCAACCAATAACCCTGAACTGCAAAACCAGATCCAAAAGTGAATGTCTGCATACAGATTCAACTTTCTTTCAAAAACAGTAAGTTCTACTTCTCACTTCTTTGATGGGTGTAGTTTTTGACCACAATACATTTTGACAGCAGAAATTTAATCACGTCCTTCTGCTTAGACCTTTATCAGAAAGATGATAAAAAAATGTATGCTCACACTGATCACTAGCAAGAAATTTTTAAAATGTCCTTCAGGTTTTTTTTCTTTCCTTTCCATCCCTCACTTCCCTGTCTCACAAAGAAACTGATATAAAGCTGATGAGAATTTGGATTTGCTTTGAAAGCAGCTTTTGTTCAAAGACTAATTTTAACCTTGTGATAGAAATTGCTTTTTGTATTCTGTTGAATGTGATATCTAGTAATTGTTTGTCAAGACAAAGTGCTGTAGGACATAATACATTTTAAAAATTATCTTTCGTAATTACAGTAAAAGTGCCCTTATATTCTAATGCCTAGAAAACAAGCAAGTATGTAAAAAAAAGAGAAAAAAATTAAATGTTTTAATTTTAAAGCAATATGGCCTTGTATTGTAAAAAGTGGTGGGTTTTTTAACCGCTCAAGCAAATGTAATTGTCAGCAAAGATCAAATGCTTCATTCCCTTATGAAAAATACAACGCAACTAGAAAATATTGGTAGATTTGACACAAACATTATAGTTGCTATTCTATTTTTTTGTACTTTTACTCGTAATTTGTATTGTATTTGGATCTCCTTATTTATTATTTTAGCAAGCTTAAGTTTGTAATATTGCAACTTGGAGACAAACTTCATGTCAGAATTAACAAAGTTTATTTCTTTAAAGCAAGGGCAGCAAACCATTTCTATTTGACTTACAGTAGGGAAGGGATTGCTCCACAATTATTCTAAAGTAAAGAGAGTAAATTTTTTTTATTTAATACACTGATCTAGAGAGATTATCCAAAGAACTTGGGATTTTGCTGTCTTCATCACAAGTTACCAATACTAGTGGCCTTCTGTCTGGGAATTGCATTAGTGAGGAAGGTGTGCTGAGCAAGCAGCAGTGATAAAAGCTTGGGTAGAAATGAAGTTCAGTGTCTGTAAATTTTGAAGTTCTTCATGCGTTCTCATAGTTAAATCTTAAAGCACTAATGAGACAGTATAGAAAAACATTAAATATGTGGTAACTAAACCTCTAACTTGTCATTTATCTTTCACACAATATGAGTGGTTCAGCAGTTCTTCTTCAAAGTCCTGACACATGCTTTTTCCCTTATGGGGCTGCAGTTTTCTGTGCTAACTTAGTGATTTGGAAAGCCAGCTTACTCGCTGAAGCTGTAGTGTTAAATTGGTTTAATAAACACAAATGTGATAGTTTAATGTTGTAAAAGCTTTTATGAGGTAATGGTCTATTTTTTTTTAAAAATAGTATGCATAACTCAGATTATTCAGTCAAGAAATAGAGTAGGATATTAAGGAAGATTTACAAGCACTGTTTGTGTTCCAGACTTCTGGAATATAAGTACATATTTGGGTACTTTCATCTTTGTAAACACAGAACAGACAGACATCAAAAGACAGATAAGAATATTTTTAAGGTATCCTTTTCCCCTCTATAGCATAATAGATCTTGTATGTAAAAGCTGAAGAAGCACAATTTTAAGTTACAGCAAGGTTCCTTTTCAAGATGTGTTCTGTACTAGTGGAGAGATCAGAACACTTATGCTTTGAATCACCAATGTGAAAAATGCTGGAAGGCTGAGGAAGTAATATGTTTTAAAATCCGGTTCTAATTTTGCTGAAGAAACTTAAAAATAATTATTTTACATCATGTTATCATTATATACTATCTGTCTTCAAGAAAAAGAGAGCAATGAGAAGGAAAGAGAGGGCTAGGTGTAGACTTCATTCACAAAAGCAATGAAAAGAAAGAGGTGTCTTTATGGTACTACATTTTTCATACCTGGTGGTGGAGAGATTAGAGCAGTTTCTGCATGGTGGGATGTTCTTAGATAAGTTTTTCTGTCAGGGTGGTTTTCATTTTTAAAAAATGCCTCTGTGTGCACTGAGGGAAAGAGAAGGAGAGAGTGAGGAAGTGACATAGATGAGATTTTGTGCTTATATGGGAAGAATAAAGTCTGGTCTATTCCCTCACTAAAAAAATGGTAAATGCAGGTGTTAGAAATTCAACAGGCAGCATTGTGTGCAACATAGCAGTGGTTTGTGCACTGGAAGGTGCCAGCCAGTGGCTACATCAAACCTCCTTGGGCAGAAATAATATGCAAATTTTCTTGCCTTTCTCCAGGAGCCAGTAAATCTTCCTATGTTTTGCAAAAACCCTACTCTACTAGATAAGGTCTTGCAACTGTTGGAATGGTTTTGTGTTTGTAGAGGTCCTTACTGTGCATTTATCTTCCAGTTCAGCTGGAAAAATTGGGAAATTCAGGACAGCAAGTCAGTGCTTTGGGCCTCATAAAAGAAACCCTGCAGAGATGTAGTATGTCTCAGTTCTGATGGAGAGGAGGGGAGGAACAAGGCGGAAAGGTTGTATAGGAACAGCGCCGTGTGCAGTGGTATTGTTGCTTCAGGTTTCACTTGTCTTTTGTGGATGGTTAAAACTCCAGAAGGGGTGATACTAGACACAGTCTGGCTAGACAGCTGAGTCACAGAAGAGGCAAATCATCACAAGACCTTGAGTGAGAGTTGGCAGGGAATTACGAGGACATAAGTCTGTGATGCCGTTCATATCTATGAGGGTGTGCAAACAGCAGTGAGCCAGATTTCCAGAATGCTTTAACTACTGTGATATTAGGCAGAAAAAGGCAAAGTCTCCTCCATGTTTTCACATAGGTGAAATTGAATAAAGTTCTACTAGGGAACTCTTACTAGGGTAGTTAGGGAAAACTGTATCTTGATGTTGGGGGTTGATTAAAGCATTTAGAAAATAAGCTCTAAAAACATTTCACACATACTAGATATTGAAGTCTATACAACCTTTTCAATATATTTTTAAAATGTTGGGGAGAAAAGCACATCATAATTTGGTTAAATAACTGCGTTTTGCAGCTACTATACTTCATTATTAAAGAAGGTGGTGTATTGAAAATAGTACGGTAGGAACTTACATTTGAGCTGATTTTTTACATTGCGGTTTACTGTGCACTAACTTTAGGTATGCTGTTTTGAAATACTGGACTGAAATTACCTTAATAAGGTATTTATTTAGATTTCTCCCTCACAAAGAAGCCATTGTGGCTGCTTTGGTGCTCATTTGGATGTTTAATGAGCAGCAACCCCAGGAATGTACAGATGCATACTCCACTTGGCAAGTATAACACCCTCCTTTCCTAGAAGAAAGGTAGGTCAAATAAATTAACTTTGTTAAAAATAGTAATCTGCTCATTGTGTTTAATCTTTTTTCTCATATTAATGAAAAGAAACTGATAATGGTCACTAATTCCTATCTGCTTTCATACATTAAAGCTGAGAAAAGCTTAATTTGAAGTATGAAGTGACTTTCATTGACTTTGGGGGCCAACACTGCAAGGCAAGTTCTCTGTGTCTCTTAGAAGTCTCTCAGAGTGAAGAAAACACGTTAACACTTGTTATAGTGTGATTAAATGTATTTTTAAAATCTAAAAATCTTATTTGAAACCTTAATTGTGCTGCAGCCATTTACATTGCGGAACACCTGTACTTCAGGAGTGAATACAGTGAGTGAGTACAATTGCTTAATAGATAAATATAAGCTAAATTAATTTTTTTTTCCACACCCAGAATAAAAAATGCCAGGTGTTCTCTTAAACAACTGTCATGTAAAAGGGCTGATTTTCTCAAACCATTTGTGTTTGATTAGTCTGTCAGTGGCCCAGGAAAGCCAATGCCCTCGTGCCCCACCAATCTGTCAGTGTTCCATTATGGGGATCCTTCACTGAACAGGCACTGGATCAGAGGGCAGCTCCACTGACGTGTTCAGGGTCACACAGCCCAAGAGACAGCCCTTCCTGGGGCTCCACAATTGAGTGTATGAGCCATTGCCAGCACCTGCCAGCACCCTTGAAGAACTCCCACTAATAGTGTTCAGAATAACATTCTTTATTAATATAATAGAAGACTGTGACAGGTTAAAGTTCAAAGATTGCTGGTGATAGTATCTGGCTGCAAGATTATATTCAAAGCAATATGGATAACCTCTAATTCCCAACAAAAGCTAGCTTGAGATAATCAGTGTACATAAAAATACAGTTCTTACCCAAGAGGCATCCCTACGGGGGAGAAGACGGCTCCCTTTGACTGATCCCAGAAGTTGTGATGGAGTATTCCCTGTCTTCTCCCTCCTTAACTTACTTTTATACTATTTTTTATATTTGGGCAGAGCATGTATTGTGAGTGGGAAGCTGGGCATATTAACCACTTTCCATCTGGGAAGTAGCAACCACGTTTTCTCCTTATAATTTTCCGTACTGTTGTAACTGTGTCTGTAACTTTCCACTCCTCTCCATATTCTGTTTCATCCTCCCCTTAGCATGTACATTAACTGCAATTTTTGTCATTTTCTTTAATTTTACCCCTCTTCCCCACAGCAACCCTGTTACTTCAAGTGTTCATTAACATACTTTTAGCAGACATATTTTTAATAAATTGGGCAGAAAATGAATGTTTTGAGTTCTGCAAATAAATAGAAACACATCAGAGCTTTGATATGAAAAATCATACAGATTTATTCTCTTGGTTCTTTTTATATTATTATATATTTTTATTGTATTTGCCTAGCATAACTACATCAACTGAATAGGCATGAGGTGGCACAACTGTTGGGAGACTGCTTTTCTGCAACTGGTCTCTTAAAGCATTTTTCTCCAAATACTTATTTTTTTTCTTTTTTTTTTTTATCTTTTTTCCTTTTTTTTTAGTTTCTAGGAGACATGATTATGAAATAAAAAGTGAACTCAGTTAATGAAGAGCTGTCTTCTTGGTTCTCCTAAAACAATAAGTCTGAGAGAGAGGTGAATGGCTTGATTAATTTCTACGTGTCATTAACTTCCATGCCCTCAGATGACAACGTTAATACTCACAATGTGAATTATTTCTCTGCTGATTGGTTTAGGAGGGACACACAATGGATGTACTTATTGCATGATCTAGCACTGTGCCCAACAACCCTTTGGATGCCCTAAAATTTGAAATGCCCCTGCTGTCCTGCTTTCATTGGTCATTATAGGCATCATGGTTGAGATTTTACAATACAAAAGTCTGTGGCAATTACCAACTGCAAATGTGGACAGTGTGAAGCAAAGCAAAATCCAGAATGACTAGTAAGATATGAACTGATGTATTGATACATGCCTAAATAAATTTAGCTGACTAAAAGCTGCTGAGTGTCTGGACTTTATCTTTAAACGCTTGTCTCAAATCTCCCAGCCCATTAGACTTAAGTAGTTTAGAATTCAATGATCTGATTGCAGAGTTCAGAGATTATTAGAGCAAATGGGGCCTGATCAATGCCTTGGGTCGTCTTTTCAGTGTGTTAATTAATTAATCAACAGGAACTGAAATATATGTGTAATGCAGATTAAGTCAGTCTCAAGTCACTAGAATACCAGAATTGGTCATACACAGGAGAGGGGAATCCAAAAGCAGCAGGATATTAGTGCTTTTATCTGTGTAACACCACTTTCTTTGGTGATGTCCTGAACTAGAGATACTTGCAGGATTAGTGTGATTGTTTCTGCTGTGCTCTCCTGGAGAAATGAATACGCTTTTGAGGCAATGGAAGAAATCCAGTAACCGCAATATTCATGATTCACAGTCGGCCTTTGATTCTATTTGTTGTCACTGTTTCTCTTCATTTACATTAACCCCAAAACCAGGTTCTTTTGCTGTAATCTAGTACTGAATACAGTTTCCCTAATCCCCAAGTCCACATCGAATTGCAGTATTTCCCCATGAAACAAAGTAATTTTATGTGGTATTTTCTGTTATCTTTGCCAATTATTTTTTCAGGGTTTTTTGTTTTGTTTTGTTTTGTTCCCCCACAGCTTTGTCTTTTAGTGTGGAAAGATATAAACTTTGTTCTCCCCTAGTTGCTCCTTATTAAAAGTCTTCTATCTTTGGTCTTCAGAGTACATGAAAATGCTGTGCTGTTTTTCTCAAGGACCATACATTTCCTCCCTTGAATGAGGGAGTTAGATACTTGATTTGTTTTGGACATTGGAGACATTCTTCTGTTCTTGTATGTGGACCTCTCCTTTCACCTGCATGCAGGAACCAGACCAGCTCATTGCTCAGGTCATCTCTCTGTTTAGAACCAATAAAGTTTTTAGGTTCTAACCCTGAAGTACTTCCTGTCAGCTTCTTGCTTCCGTTCTCTTGTGGCTTTTTATGCCCACGGTAATTTTTATTAACAGTAAAAGGGTTGTGTGCATAGTTGGGATAAAAGGAAAAAACTGGTTTCAGAAAAGAAAAGGAATTATCAGTGCCAGCATTTGGCCCCACAATTCCTACAAACAGGAAAAGTCAGTGTTCAATTAAAACTCCAGAGGTGGTTTGTCACAAACCCCATGGACTGGAGCACAAGGGCTACTTCAGCTGCTCTGCTGTTACCTGCTGTTTTTGGAGACAGCAATAGCAGTTGGCCAGCCAGCAGAATTCCCTGTTACAGTGAAACAGCCTGTGGTACTGTGTAAAATTTATTGAAATTTTAACCCAAGGCCATGAAGTTGGCTAAGCCCAGCCAGTAGATCCTTTGCCCAACTCTTCCCTTGTTCAGATTTCTGATAGCCGTAGCAGGAGACAAAAGATGAAGAGGTTGGTAAAGCAAGTTCTGTGTAGGTATTTCACACTCATCTCAAAGAGACAATTTTCTATTCTGTCACTTGTGTGATTTTATTTTGTATGTACATAGACAGATTCCTTGAATCATCACATAAGTTATAAATTCCATTTTGTTTCCATGAACTGTGAGTCTCCCTGTGCCTGGGGCTGTCATGTGCTAACAAGAGACAGGAGGAGTGCCAGAGTGCCAGTCATTACAGACTCTTTCCATCTAGTTTACTCTTAACTAGGAGGGACAAATGAGGAACAAGATCTTATAAAAGGACAGCATATCCCTCCCACAAGGAGCCAAGACAAAGCAGCCAGGTGGTAATGTTTGGATTTCAAAGCCAGGAAGGATTTTTGGAAGCAGAAATGGCTTGGTCAGGAAAGATAAACTGATGCATGGACACACCAGAGAGGTCTTGTGACACAGAGGTGGTGGGGAGGCAGTGGAAGCCTCTACTTCATTGAAAGAAACTGATGTCTGTGCTTCTGGGGAATGGGAGGGGAAGGTCCCTGAGCACCAAAGGGGATCTCACAAAATCTCAAGGAAAATTCAACAGTGAGGAAACGTAGGCAGAGAGATGTATGTGTGTTTACTATTTCATATGGCTCCGTGTATCTCTTGTGGTAATTAAAGTGAAGAATGGCTGCTTTTGAGACAGTTTGCAAAGTCTGTGAATTCCCTGATTCAGCTCTGTGGGATCCTGGAAAGAGAAATTGTCACTGAGATATTGACTATAACTGAGCTCTGGGAGAAGGTGTGTCAAAGGTGTGGGGCAGCAGCAGCAGTTGCAGGGTCTAAGCCAGGGTCTGTCCTTTTGGAAGGGAGAAGAGATTGCCAGGAGACCCAAGGCAGATTGGAAAATTTCAGAGTGTTTTTACGTGGAAGCAGACAGAGGCTTTGAGAGAGCCTTTCTAGGCTGTAATATCTCAGTCTTTGAATTCTTACCTGTAGTAAGATGAAACCGAGTGAAAGAACACCAAGGCTTGCACACAGTGAGATAACAAGCAGTACCACTGGTGGCTCCAAGCATTATCTGGCAAACGCATGCACACAAGCGAGCCGCAAAATGGAAGTCAGACCACGTACATCATCATAATTTGCACTAAACCCAGGAGTAATAATTCCCAGCAGCAGACAGGCTGTTAGCTCAGGCTTAGTGCCATGCTACAGTAGCCACAGAGCTGTGACTGCTTTGGAGCATGGGAGAAGGCAGCCCCTGGTTGCTTGCAGCGTGGTCAGGGTAACTCCCCACTGCAGCTGCCCCTGTGCACCCTGTGCCTGAAGGGCTCGGGCTGCCAGGCACTGGCTGCGTGGTTGCTCACAGGGAACAATGGCCAGTGTGCACCAGCAGCTTTCCAGGATGGAGTCAGAGCACAAGCTCCTCTGAGGCAGTTTAAAAGGACTGAAATGCTCAAGAGGATAATGTGGAGCAAACTGATGTAAATGGTTCCTCTGCATAAACTGCAATTTTTGTAATTTGTTTAGGGAGCGAGGGGAGTGCATTTTGCGTATGGTTTTGGTTTGCATAAATTCAGAAAGTGTTTGAATTATTTTTTTCTGAAAATATAACTTAACTGTTGAGAGGGAGGTGAAGGTTTTGTGATGAAAGGAAAATAGTATAATAGGAAAATGGGGGATTAATGTGGTGTCCATGTTCCAGACTTACTAGGTCTGAAAATAGATGAACTGGCTAGATTACCTTGTATGATTTTTACGTATGTAAATGGACATATAGCTATCTATCAATATAAAGTATTAGTGCATATTTACTGTATAATAATTAATTCAACTTTATAAGCAAATTAAGATTGCCTCAAATTTAAATACAATGTGAAGAAAAGTCCCTTTATCCTCTGTAACTGCAGCATTTGGCAGATTCAGGAATAAATAATCTTTTGTGGCAAGGGTATGCCTTATCAAACATATGCAGATCAGTGCTAATTAATGCTAATTAAGGTTTCCTGTCTATCTAGCTGGAAAAACGTCCAAATGTTATGAAATCCAGTTAGTATGCCTATTACCCTAATTGTTTTATATGGGATGGTTCTTAATTAAAATATGTAAATTTACCTTAATTGCTATATACTAATAGAGGTTCATGTTATCTCACTAAAAATGACTAGATGGTGAGGAGGGGTACTTAAACAAATAATTCTGATACGTTTGTAAATAAATGACCTTTACTCAAAATTATTTTTAATTGGAAATTGGCAAAAGGAACATTTTGCCATCTATGTTTCTCTTTAGTTTTAAATAATGTCAGAATTTGCGGTTCTTTGTTAATATAGATCTGGTGACATCGCAGCTTAATTAAGACTATTAAACAAGTCAACATTTTGTGTGTTTACTGTGTGTTTCAAAATTGTTTGCTAACCTCACACTGACCTTCAGAAATGTCATACTTTACAATATTAATCTTTATTTTCACTATTTTTTTGTTTTGTGTTTCGATTTTTATCTCTTTTAATCATATGGTTTTATTTGTGAAGTTTGATGTACTGGTGTACTTTTGCTGGTGCCTGGCCTGTGCCTTTGCAGCAGAGAGACTGGTGAGCTGCACCTCTTTGAGTGCAGGACATGGACTTTGATCCTTTGGGGGGATAGTTCCCATGTCTGCTGGGACATGACTGAGGCCCACACAGGTTTCTACACAAGATCTTGTGTGGCCTCTGCCCAGCACAGAACCACTATTTGAACAATATTTTGTATGGCAGTTCATAGGTGTACAATATTGGCATTTTCTTTATAATTATTGTGCCATTTCACACACATTTTTCTCCAGAATGTAATTGGAGAACCTGCTAATTTAGAGAATTGCCCTATAGTTGTAGCTTTTACTCATAATAGCAGTAGATTTTTAAAACACCTGGTACATTTTAGCTTACGTTATAGAATATACATCATCAACATAAACCCCACTTTGCAAAATCTATCTGAAATGATTTCCTTTTTTGCAGGATATTGTAACCAATGTTTCTCCAAGGATTGTGCGTGGAACTACTTCAGGTCCTCTGTATGGCCCAGGGCAAGGCTCTTTTCTAAACATTGAACTGATCAGCGAGAAAACAGCAGCATATTGGTGTAAAAGCATTGCTGAACTGAAGGCTGATTTTCCAAACCATGTAAGTGCCACTTAATCATAAAGATGCAACATACTTCCTTGGAATCTCTAGTTTACAGGTCTGTGAAACCCACATATTTAGTATTTATTCAACAGATTGCAAATTGCTTTATTGACATCCAAGTACACTGTTAAAAACCAGAAAATCCCATCTAAATAATATTTATGACAGAAAATTCTGTGAAATTGCTGTCATGCAGAGGACAGTCATGATTTTTTAGTTAGGCTGATGTTTACTTTCAAATAGATAACATCAAGGGAAAGAGTTGATTCCAGTGTGGATGCTCAGCAGTTCTGTTGTGAATAATTTTATGCTTAAGATAATATGTAATTTATAATAAGAATTGTTATTGTGAATTGAATTTGATCAAAAATGAAAATGTGTTCTTTTCATTCTTAACCCAAATGTGAAATATTCTTATAGTATTTTTATAAACAATTGAGTGCTCTAGGTGGAAAAAACGAATACTTGAAGCTTACTTTACTACAAGGATAGAGTTTTGTTAGAGCCTGTTTGGCTGGGGAGTATCTGTCTCAAAGGTAATAATCACAGTTGGGAGCAATGGCACCAACTAGTTGGCATAAATGGTTTTCAGCTACTGTTCTGCTGAATAAGGACAACGAGGTAGAAAGTAAAATCCTCCTCAATCATTATCTTGAATGGATAGAACTAGAAATCCCAGAGCTTTCATATCTTCCATCTTGGAGTTACTACCTCCGTGCTTCAGCCATGAGCAAAATAAGTGAACGTTCCTGAATATATTATGACATGAAGATAATCAAGAGGTTTTTTTCTTATTCCTGGTGTTTAAATGTGCACATCAGCAAGTATAAAAGTTTTTAAACATTTCATATTGACAGTAAAAGTGCTGAATGTTTAATATCCTCCTTCCCTATGAATGGACTGTGTGTTTCTTTGCTGAGATTCTTGTCACTTCATTTACTGTGACTGAGCTTCATCATAATGAAAGCGTGAACCCAAAGATAATATCCTATTCCCTGATTTTGATTTTAACATCCTCTGTCAAAGTCCTGGGCACTGCATGCAGGCAGACGCCCATTTCTGTTGTGGGAATGCTATCCCACTGAAGTCTTCACCAAAAATCCCTCATAGCACTTTATGCCTGACATCAAACCATGCTCTTCCGTGAGGAAAAGCACTAGCAGCATTTCAAAAGGAAGATTTGAATTTTCTGAGACCTAGTGTTGTGTGTGGGATGAAGAAGTCCCACTCTTCCAGAGTTCCTGGGGTGAACATCTTCTGATCATCCCTCGTTATATGTGAGTTATTACTTTGAGAATGTGAATTCAGTTTCTGCATATTGGCTATGGCTGCTACTGTGGCATCTTTGAGGTTGGTAACGCCTGCGTGGGCAGAGGGGAAGCAGCACCCAGCAGTAGACCTTGGCATTGCTTACAGGGATTTTTAAAACATGCCTGTGAACTCATCTAAGAACTGTCATAAAATTATAATGGTAAATTTGTTACTAACTGAAAACAGAATTTAGTTCAGAGAAGTCTCTTGGTGCTTATATTGAGATATTCTGTATAATTACAGCTTGCAGAATTTTCTTCACCCAGTTGCTGTTCACTCCTCTAGAAGGGGTTTTTCAACGTTGTGTGTTTTATTAAAACCAAAACCAGTTTCTGAGAACTGTTTGTGTGAACTTAATTAACAGAGCAAAGAATGACATTTTCTGCTCAAATGAAGGCCAAACAGATGAGAACACCAGTGATTACAGTAAAAAAAACTTATCTTACCAAGGCAAACCTTAAAAGCAAATCAAAACTTACACATAATAATTACTTTTGCTGTGAAATACAATTAAGTTAGAGTAAGATTTTTGTTACAGATGAAAAGGATATGAGCAAAATAGCCACCTCACTAAAAAATGATCCCACAACAGCATTCTATCTTCTGCCATTGGGAAGAAGCAAACCATAAAGGGCAGCTAAATTCCCCCAGCAGAGGCTAGGGTGTAAACTGAATTTTGCAATATGTTGTGCAGAAGAGGACCGCCAGTCACAGCTCCGTGGGCAATGCCACTTATCTGTGGCATGTTGCCTCTATAAATCAGGAACTAGCATCTCCCTTGTGCTGTCTTCAAGCCCTGTAGTCAGTGGCCTCCTTCTTTGTCTCTTCTGTCTTCTGATTCTTGCTTGTAGCTTGCAAATATCTCTGACTGGCAGTCTTTCCCTTTCTGCTCTTCTATACCTTCTCCTTTTGACCCCAAATCCACTTCAAGTGGATGAGGGAGAAGCTGCCACCAACAGGAACTTGCTTCAGTGCCACCAGCAGCAAATAAAATATTGTAAGAGTCCAAGCAGATGAGAAAGCAGAAAGTGTCTGGATTTTGTATGTTACCTGGTAAAGTATTATCTAGAGCTGCTTACTGGAGTCAGCCTACCACAGGTGGGAAATGCATAAAGTTGTCAGTTCATGACTAGGCCATAACTGGGACACACAGTGGTTAAAGTGCTTTAGTTAGTGGGGTAAAAGAACTGACACTAATGTCACAACAAGTCCCACTTTCATATTTTATTCACCAAGGAAATACCTGATTATATGGTGTATTGGTGTACTTGTCAGCCAAAACATGGCTGGAAAAATGACAGAGTATGGTACATTCAAGAAATTAGTTTGCCTAGGAAATATGAATTCAGCCAAGTAGAACTCACCTAATGATATGAACAGGAATGAAAACAGTGCGGAAAAAAAATTGCTTTTATGTTAGCAAACATCTACAAAATTTAATCATTGGGAAGTGGCTGAGAAAGTTGGAAAAAAAAAGTTATAAAGCCTGGGAGGAGAACTTACTGCTAACATTTTATATTCACATACTTGACAATAGCTACAATCTGGCCATTATCTGTGCTGGGAACTGTGAATACTGGTGGTGGCAGTATGTCTTGGTGACCTGGTAAAGCAAGGAGCTGTAATCTCTTTAGCATTTGCACTGAGGAGAACAAGCTTGAAATGAGCAAGGTTTGAAAATAGTAAAATACTTCTCTGCAGAAAAATGTGTATCGAAGTTTCACTAAGAAGGTGATGAACACAATTGCCAAATAGTCTTTCTACACCTTCTTATAACTGGTGCCCTGTAGATGATAATAAGGTAATAAAATAAATTTAAAAGCTCAATATGCAAATTAGTTTGGGTCTGGGTATGTGCAGGAGGTCACAGCAGTACAAGGCCTTTGACAGGACAGCCTTTGACAGGACACTTCATGAAATAAATTGCAGGGGAAATGTCATTCCCTACCAGACTAAGAGAAGTCCATCACAAACAAGCAAATGTCTGAGAAATTTGTACCACAAGAAGGAACTGGGATCTTGAAAGAAGATGGAAATTTAATGTATTTTAATATTGCTATGTTAGTTATTATACTGAAGTCTTTAAAGTAAGTTTTTGGCCTCCTAGCTCAAGATAAATGAGTTTGATCTCCTGCATGACTCTAGGGAATGTACATGGGATACCAGATTGTCAGCTGTGACACCGAATCTGTGATTCAGATATCGGTGTCATGATGCGTTGAATTGAGAAAACTCTTCTGCTAGAAACAGTAAGTACTTGTGGACCCCCAAACTAAGCTGAAAACTCTTGTCTTAATGTTTGTTCTACTGCTTGCAGAATGTTGCTGACAGTCTTTCTGACAAGTTACTCAGCAGAGAGCAGCTTTTCAAGGCTGAAGCTGTTAATGTATTTTTGTTCAACGTTTTGTTCAGAATGTCCCAGGAACACCTGTTGGGAGTAGCCATGCTAGAGACTGTGTGAGAACAGATCACTGGTTCCCAGACTGGTAACCATCTTCTCTGTAGCATTGTGGGGGTTTTGTTGGTTTTTGATTTTTTGGATTTGTTTGGGTTTGGTTTTTTTTTAAATCTCCTGGAATGGTGCAATTAGTTTTTATATTATGATTTTTTTTTTACCACAGAAGTGTGAAATAGGGCTGCCAGTTTTGTTTGGATTTGGTCTTTGTGGGTTCTTGGTTTGATTTTTTCTAATTTAGGTAACAAACCCAGATTTGATTTAATTCTACCCTGTGAGGATAGGAGAAGATAAAGGGCTACAGAGGAAAAAAAATACAATCTTAACAGCAATGAGTGCATTGCTCCTACAAATAAATTTTGGTGCAGAAACATGCAGTGTTCAAAGAGATGAAATTATAAGTGAATAGAAGTAGATTTGCAACAATTATTTGGATATTTTACATGGGGAGGTTTACTTGGTTTGCCAGTGTGTTCCCTGAAGCGGTGCCCTACATATCAATCTTGTGTTGGACCAGTTCAGGTTTTAAAAACAGCTTTTGTCTACAGAGTGTGAACAACATTAATCTCTTTATATAAACCTTTTTCCTCGCTAAGTCTGCACTAATAGTAGACCCTGTAATCTGGTTACTGAGAGGAATTGACCAGAATATCTAAAATTGCTGTAGATCTCCTTCGAGACTTAAAATTAAGGGACATTAGGTGGAAAACCTTTTAAGATACAGGGGACTCATAGGCTTCACAGTTTTACTGTGAGAAGGTCAAAGTTGGATTTCTCACTAGAGGTATTAGTAATAATTTATTTTTGCAGGTATTATTATAGCTTTTGCTTTTAATGGGTATTTAAAGGCCTCTGGGATGTTGTACATAGTATTTACATTTTGAGATACCAGTCACGGACTTGTGTCAGGTTATGAAAAGCAATAGTTTTGCTCTTCCTAGGCCTACTATACATAGCTTTACCTTTCCATCACAGAGAAATGATACTTTGTACTCCAAATACCTACAAAGTTGTGATAAATGTTGTGATAAATCTCATGCATCTTGACAAGCTCAATATCTACAATCTTGGAGTAAAACATTTCTGAACAATCAGGTAGGGCCATGCCCATGTGGATCTCACTTGGTACCAACATCAACCCACCATCTTAGTGGGGAGGGTATGTGCTGTGCATTGTCAGGCACGTTGGAGGAGTTTGCTGGAAGTCCAGATGCTTCTCCACGTGAACGGAAAAGGACAGAGCACAAGGGGAGAGAACCACAAGGTGGGCTGCCTAGAAGCTTGCACACTTCCAGAAGTGCAGAGCAGCTATTTGGGTTGCTTTATCTGATTTTTGGGCCCATAAATCACATTTAAAAAGCTCCAGAAGTTGTTATTGCTGCAGCTTAAATTTCCCAAAGCCAGCCGTCATGGATGCTTGGTAGGAGGTGAAAAAACCCACACGGCAGTTGTTAAATTCACCATATGGAAAAGATCCCTTTCACTACAGAAAACTGGCAGTAGGCCCATTCCCTTAACATCAGAGGAAATCCTCGCTGAAAAGAGAAGGTGAGGTTGGAATAAGGCACTCAACACTTTTGCCTTGTCCACGAACTAAATCACTTGGCTCTAGAGAGTGTGGAGCACAAGAATGGCCACAACTCCTCCATTTCCAATTGCTACTGTCATGGGCAGAAAGGAAGAGATCTCAGAGCACATGACCACATTTCCTTTTTCTCTTTGTCATTCACCACAAGAAAAAGGGAGGATGAAAAACAGTAAAGAAAAATACTTCCTAGAAAAGAGAAGGAAAAAAGCTGCCCCAAAAGAACAGCAGACACATTGACAACATACCTCTGTGTGTTCTGGGGAAGCTTCCACTTTTCCCCCATCCTGAGGGTGTCCCCATTGCTCCTTATCCTGGTTCAGCTCTTTATGAGCCAGCAGGATGCATTTTTCCCATGTTCAGTCTAAGCAAGAATTCAGCAAGAATTCTGATTTACACAGTGAACAAAACCAGAGGCTGGTAACAGAAATGTTGATGTATTGTGTCTTCGAGATCACATTTGCTTCCTTATAGGAAGGAATTTTTTTTGGAAAGGCTCTTCCACAACACATAAAAACTGCTTAAGCCTCACATGACCTGAATATTAATAGAGATGGGTCTGAGCTAAAAAATACAGTGGTGTAAATTTTCACTCCTTGAGGCTTAGGTGTTAGTAAAAAGAAAGAGAAAATACAGGAAAATTCTCGTCTATCATCTCATCTACCAGCATGTTTTGATAGTCATGTTGGCTATAGCAGATTTGCTTCAGCCTTGAAAACTAGCAGAGGAGTGACGTGGAGTCAATGTAAAATCTCTTTTCTGGGAGAGATCTGGGGAACTACAGGCTTAACATTTTTATCCTTGCATGCAAATTGGTAAAAGCTGTTCTAAAAAATAGAACTAGTAGAAAGAAAACAAACAAAAGAGTGAAGAACTCCCTTTGTAGTATGTTATGCCTTAAAAAAAAGTTCTTTGAGGCCATCAGGAGAAATTCAGATGATAAAAGTGAGCTTGGGTTTCCAGAAGTATTTGGTAGGGTCCTTCACTGAGGAATTTGAAAGAAATTAAGTTATTATAAGATTAGAGGAAGAAGCCTACATGAATAAATAACCAGTTAAACATAGAAAACAATGTTAAAGAATAAATAGTCAATTTTTACAATGGATAGAGAGCTGCAGGAAAAATTTTTAGGGATCTCTACTGTGTTCTGTGGTGTTTAAAATGTTTATTAACAATCTAGAAAAGAGATAGAATTTTAAGAATGTAAACTTTGCTGATAATAGTATGTAATGTAGGGAGATAAAGATGATTGCTGACATAAACGTTTGTGAAGCATCTTGCATTATTGATTGGCCAATGAACTGTCAGGGGAAAAAAAATGAAAGTAGTATGCAGATGGGATAAACCAATGATAAATTTATATGTACAGTGAGTGATTTTAAGCTAACTATACTAGGATTACAGTAAGAGAGCACCATGAAAATCTCAGCTTAATGCTGAATAACATTGAAATAAAGCTTATCAAACACAGAATTTCTAGGAAAGGAAGAAAACAAAGCAAAACCCATCACTATGTCAGCATGTTGATTCTTTTTTTTTCCCCTTCACATTTTGAATAAACTTTGTGGTTCACATCTTGCTGGATTGGAAGCAGAAGGGTGATAGGTGGAAATGAGTGATAGGAGATTCTTCACCACATGGCTCGGCAGCTGTGGAGCTTATACTCATGGGGCATTGCCAGTCCCAGAGGTACATACAGGCTGAGAAAAGCCTACTGGAAAAACTATCTGAAAGCATCACCTCTGACTCAGGGAATTCCTGTGCCACAGATTTCTTAAAAGCTCGGCAAGTTTTTTAGGGAAATACTACTGTGAGCTTGCCCTAGGGAGCTGCTGCTGGTGCGTGTGGAAGAAGGGGGACTGAGCTGTGTAACCCATTCCTGGGGATTTCCACTGGCAGTGCACAAAGAGGAGCTCTCAGGTTTGCACCCAGGATCAGAAGCCCTCTCTGCCTCCCAGTCCTGTCTCAACCTTTGGACCATTGCTTCTGTATTACATTTTGACAACCTGATTAGCATGTAACTACATTACTTGAACTGAAGCTGAGATATAGATATATTTTGTACTAGTCTGAAATGATGTGCTAAGCATTTGTAATTCAAATGCTACTTTCAATTTGCTAAGATTTGCTGCATTTCCAGAGGGTCACCTCAGACAATCCTACATACAGTAATAAAAGAAAATCTGCTAAAAATTTACCCAGAGACAGCATCTGATCATGCTTGTACAAATGACCATGCAGTACATGTCATGTTTGATCCCAACTGCACAATATTCACACAGATGTTGTTTATTTTTTAATTATAATTTTTTCAAAAATATGGTTATTAATCTGGCAAAGAAGTGGAAACATACTCTGGCCATCAATTTGAGGGAATTTTATTTTAGGAGAGCACATATCTGCTGCTGGGAACCGCAATTTGTAACTGAAAATAGGACCACATGGTAAGTTCAGTGAGACTGTTACAATCAATTTATGATTCATATGTACATGTTTGTGGTGACAAATTAGGACTTTGAGGAAAAATGTGAAGGAGGTATTTTATGTTTTGCACTTGGAAACTACTGCTTTGTTGAGAAACCTGTCAAACTAGTTTAGTGCAGAACTGTACTTTCTTCCTCTCCATGTTATAAAGCCATGACTTATTTTGTTTGTTTTACTATCACAGCTAAGGTTTGAAAAATAGTGAGTAGTTCAGTAAGGCAGAAGACTATTTGTACATATGCTAGGAATATCCTTTTGATTTGAAAAGTGATTTATTGATCCCTGGAAAAAAAAAAAGAACTATTTTCACAGTTCTGTGTGGGCTATGAACACATCTTTAAAACTTTAGCCTTGGGGTAAGAAGTAGGAGAAAATTAAAGCAGTTTCTGAAATACTTCACCAACCATCTCCTAGAAAATGACCCAATCTGCTTGATTATTGGAAAAGACAAACTCCTTAATGGCTAGCATCAGCTGAAGCTGCTTCAGGATGTGCTTTAGCAGTTGCTGCTAAAAATTCCTTTTCTGCAGAGATATGTGAGTGGTCATTAAGTAGAATTATTGACAAAGGAAATGCCCTAAACATAAAGACAGTATGATTAAAAAGATATTTCTGGAATGTAATTCTGCTGACAGTGACATGAAGAGTTGCATATTTCTGTTCATCTTATTAAAGTGTGAACATGCAGACTATTATTTAGAGGGAAAAGACAATCTCTTAAAAATCCCAACTGTTTTCTCAGTTTGGTGAATTGCTGTGTGTGCAGTGGAGGGTTCAAAATGATCTGTGTGATCTGGTTGAGTATCAGGACTGTAGATTGTAGAAATGTCCTCCATAAACTGCAACAAAGGAAATGGCATCATGCATTAAAGCCCCTGTATGCTCAGATATCCATTTCGCCCCCTCAATCTGTGCTTAAAATAGCAATAACAACCTTGGTGCAGGGCATTTCCTGGCGACTAATAACTGGCCAGGGTTAATGGCCCTCAGCAGTGCCTCAGGCCATCAACTCCTCCCAGCCAGTCATTACTTCCTGGGAAATGCCCTTTTCTGGGTAGTTACTGCTTTAATATTAAGATGTAGATGCCATTGGATGGAGATAAAATGACCTTGTGGCAATCTTACAAAATAAATGTTAAAACTAAAATAAAGGCAAAATTTGAAAATTATGGAGAGTCAACAACCCATCAAAATTAAAATCTAAAGTTTGTAAAAATGGCAAAATTCTGCTAGTCTGTTTACAAAAGATTGGTACTGTGCAAAATATATATCCCCTAAATACGTCTTCCTAATTTCCATTTCATGTTTGTCATAGGCAATTGGCTAAATTATAGAATTTGATCTCTTAAAATGCACAGTACCTTTGGCATTCATTTTACTGTCTGTGATACGATTTTAGTCTTTTGTGAAGCGCTGAGCATATGTGATTTAGATAATTCTGCTTTTTCTTCTTTTATATTATAATATTTATATTATAATAGTAGTAGGAAAGCTAATGTATACCTGATCAAAGTACTAAGTATATGCTGTTCCTGTAGCCCATATTCTGTATATTCTGTGATGCGGTTTACATTTTAGGCATTCTGCTAGAGCTCTAATGAAGAAAAATATGAAAGCTAGGTCTATATTTAAAAGGCTTGCTCACATACTTATGTAGGCTAGGAATACTAAAAATAAAATGGCATCTAAGTGCTGTCCTGGCAGAACCTAGTGTAGATGCAGTTCTACCACCAAACTGTTTATTTTTGTTCAGAAGCAAGCGCGGCGTTTGCTGCTCTGAACTGTGCTGGTGGAAGGAGAGCTGCCGCTCTGCAGACACGTTCTAGCTCAGACAAGAAAGGCAGAGGCACATGCTTGAATCTATCACAATTAGAGCCAGCTCTTCAGTATGATTGACAGCAGCTGGACTATATCCCAGCCTCCTGTGCTTTCTGGGGAGGGGGGCTAGGGAAAGATCTCCAATTCTGAGAGAAATGTGGGAATAAAGTGTTCCAAGATGTTTTTTCTTTTCTTTATCTACCAAGAGGAACATGTAGATTAGCAGAATTCTTAGTGAGCTCTGAACTGATCTGATCCTACAGCCTCAATATTGCTGGTAGCTTCTAAACTTTTTATGCACGTTGTGTTTAAGAACAATATCCATAAACTTTTATATAGTCTTCTACTAAACTTCTCATATCTCTCACAATTCTATATTCTAGATCTCAATTCACCCTGTTTTATATTTTAATTCTTTTGTTTGTTTGTTTGTTTTGGGTTTTTGTTTAGTTTTGATTTTTTGGTTTTTTTGTGGGTTTGTTTTTCGGGTGGTGTTTTTGGTGTTGTTTTGTTTTATTTTGTTTTGTTTTCTAATGAACTGTGCTTAAAAAAGGAGCAACTGCTAAACATGCAAAATGAGGTGGCCAGCAGAATCCAAAAAAGCAATCTTGTTCTCTTCATACAGTCTTAGTCTAATACACAGTTGTGTGAACACGGACATGCCAACCAATTACCATGGGATAGCAAATTACAGTGTGTCAGTGTGGTAACTACCCCTGTTGGGAACTTGCAGCAAGTACAGGCTGATTCAACTTAATATGAATTTCTTCAATTTTGGACGTAGCAAACCAGCCTTATCTCCTGTTTTATGGGGTTTGAAAGAGCACTGGAGCAGCCACTGGCTGCAGGTGTGCCCACGGGTGGTAACTCATAAATCAGCAGTAACCTCTTTGTGTGTTGAAACCTTATATGCAGAGCTAGTGGAGATGGTCTTCTGAGTGTTGGAGGAAGTGTGTGACAGTAAGTACTTATTTACTGAACACTTAAACCCAAGTAAATATTTTAAAGGCTTGTTTAAAGGAGACTTAAATACATCCTTTGTTGTGAGCCATGTGGGTTAAATATAAACTAAGAAACCAATAGAGTGCTTTTCTCTTCTGTTTTCTGCCACTACACTTCCCAGTCTCACAAATCTCAGGAAGAATTTCAGTTCAATTCACTGCTTATTTTTATATCTTTCTTGCATTTTTAAGTGCAAGGTTCGTTTTCTATTTCAAATTTAATTTTCTTTTACTTCTTTTTATGCTTAATTTTTTTTATAAAATTGTAGTTATGTTGATTTTTCTGTCTATACATAATAGCTAATTTAAGTCTCATGTTTGGAAAAAAAATATATTGAAGCTCTGTTCCTAAATTTCAGGGCAGCATTTATAAAAATCTGCTTCACTTTTGCCGTGTAATATGATATGATAGACTTATTCTTAGCTACACCATTCTTGGCCACCTAGCCATTTATGCTCTCTCTATATAACTGTATTAAAATCTGAGTATGCTGGCAGAGTGTTTCATTTAAGTTATATACAGCACAGATGAGATCTGTGCGATCTATCTAAAGATTGTGCGATTTTGGGTACCCCAAATTCCTACCTGTGTGCAGTGTGTGCATCTTAAAGCGAAGGGTGTGCATTAAAAATGTATGTGTGTTATATTTGCATTCTCTCCTCCCCATGTACTGTCAGCACACCTCTGGTTCCTCGTAGGACTTTTGCTTTTGATTCTGCCAAAGGCATCCACACTTTACATGATTTTTGATTTATCTTTTTGGGAACACACATACTCACAGCTGGGACATTGATAAAAATCTCACCAACATTAGGTCTTTCATTTGAGTGATCATTTGAATGAGGCTATAAGGCTGTAGAAAATTCAATGCATTTTAATTTTAAAATGTCCAATCACATAGCAGTATGCTGAACAAGTTAGGTAACAATTTTATTAAACTTTCAAATATACTAGTGAAAATAGTAAGGCCTCTTTTCAGTTTCTCAGCATCTTCACATGAGCTTCCCGAAAATATGAAGAGGTGGGTTGAACTGGCACTTGAGGAGGAAAGATTAGTCAGAAGGTAACTGCCAACTTACAGCCCTTGATTTTGTGTCTTCTTTGCTGCTGGAGTGTAGCCAAAAAACTACTTGGGTCATCAGACATAACAGCTAGCTACTTAAGTGAATTCTAATGTCTGCATAGAGAAAAAAAAAAAGCTACCCACTCATGAGATTTTCTGATCATATCACAGATGGGAGCACTGCAGACCTGCCATCAGGAGGTTCAGTGCAGTCGCACTGTTGTTCGCTGAATTTTTGGCCCGGCTGGGAAATACCAGGGGATGATAGGAAAGATTTATGAAGAGATCAACAGAAAACACAGATTTTCATCTTCACTTCTTGGAAAGTTCTGTGCCTGACAAAAAGCAGAGTTTCTTTCATTGCTAATGGACTACTTTATTATAATTTTCACTATAGAAATATTTATATATGAAACATTTTTTTTTCCAAATGAAAGGCTGTGGTGGGGATGGATCCCACTGGTCTTGCTTTGGCCATTGAAAAGATACCATGCTTTTAGCCCTGTGGGCATTTGCAGATTGTCTCTGATCATGAGGTGAGCCTGCCCCATTGATCAGGCAGGTTTGGGACTGTGAAGAAGCTCTCCTGTTTTTGAAGTCCCATACCTAGACCAAAACCTAGGGAAATAGTATTTATAAACTATTTGTATATAGTACTTAAATACAAATAGTATTTAGCGACTGGTAGGTGCCCCATGCAGCTGGCATTTAAAGCCATCAGATAACTCCCTGAAGATAGGACAAGCCTTATAGCCTGTTCCTACACATCTTCTTAACTACCACACCCTCACCTCTCAGAACAGCCTAACTGAAGAGTGGCTTGTGCAAAATCAGGTAAATTATCACTGATTTTCAGTATATCACTATGAGGATAATGGTGCATAGAGAGAGAGTGGGTGAGTTGTGGAGGATGCAACCTGGCTGACAAAATCGTTTAGTCCTTCTAAGCATCCCTCTGGCACCAGCAATGTCACATGATGAAGTAGATCACAGGGCTCTGAAGTGTAAGAAGGGAAGAGTTTTTCTCTGTGCTCTCTGAGTCACAATTTTCTCCTCTACTAGCACTGATACTGCTGGCTTTCTTGAGCCTTCAAAATCCAAGGAAGTGAATTAAAAGAAGCCCTGGGGGGGTGATGGAACACAAGAAGAGATAGGGTGGACTTCTCAGAGATGCAAAGAGACAGATTTGACCTGGGGAATTGCTAGCTGACGGAGTGCAGGGGTTAGGAAACTGTGATGAAGTTATTCATTCTGTATTTTGTCTCTTCATATTTTCCGCTGAATTTGTTTTCTAATAAGTTAAGCTGCTTTGCTGCTAAGCAATAGGGGAGATATATCTGTATATATCTAGAGGCAGCCAAGGTCTGGAAGGGATCTTAGGGTTCCTTTCAGTCAACAGCTGCTCATTCCCTCCACGGGAGCAGCCTACATGCCTGGAACATCTTTGTCTCCAGTTGGCTTCCCCTCTCAGAGGGGCACCCTGCAGAGAGTTGCCTGTGCTATTGTGAAAATAAAGAGCAACAATTAGTGAGGTGCTCAAAGAACTGTGGTTAAAAGGACTTTGCTTATCTGGGCAGAGAATTTGCTAAGAGAAAAATTTCTAAAGGTGAAGGAAAAAATTCACAAATTTGTGTAGCCTTTTGCCAGCCTTATTTTCCTTGCGTGGTCTTGAGAATCAATAATGTGTCAGCACCCTGGTGAAAAGCTTTTGCTACAGGTCATAGCATGTGTCTGAAATATCATAGAATTAGATATATCCTTTTTCTGTTAGCTTCTCCAACAATGTATTGGCCTCCGCTGCTTTCTCTTTATATTAAATCAGTGTGGAAAGCACAGAAATACAGCAGGGGCATGCCAATTCCACAAGGGCTTGCAGGCATTGTTAGAAAGAAGTACTGCCAAAAATTAGTATCTGTCTTCACTCTCCTCTTCGATTCAGCCTTTATTTCCGTGCACTCATGTATTTGTTTTCACTCATTACCAAAGAGACTAAAGGTTAAACTAGGATAGGTTTCGTATGAAAAATAAAATCCCAGATATTCTATCAATTTTCCAGGGAAGTCTTTAGCTACATAGGTAATTTTCAATGTGATTTGAAGGGTTTACCTGAAGTACTGAAATTTTCAACAGTCTGTCATAAAATGGACGGACATACTTCTTCTAGTCATGTTAAATATTTGAGCTTCCCTGAAGTGCTCTATACAGGTGCCATATTCTCTTTCATTGTACATATGCTTTGGGGAACTCTTATTCCATGGTTCCCTCTTCGCTGTTCAGAAGTTACCGCATCTTAATTAGAGTGCCCTGAGTCGTGAGAGATGCATCAGATCTTTTTTTTTCTTGACCATTCACTTTTTTTTCAGTTGCATTGCGAATTAGCAGGACTCTCATTAGGTCACATTTCATTTTCATTTATGCACACTTTCCATGTCTGTGGTCTGTGCCTGTACATTTCTGAGTAAGCAGAGCCAAGGGCACGGTAGCTCCACTGCTGCCCTGGCAGTGCTGATGTGGTGTTGAGTCTGACGTGGTAGAGGGGCACTTGCAAGACCAAGTAGATCCCTTGTTTTTCTACAGGTGCAGCAAGTTCTGAAGTGCAACCTGTTTAGCTTTCTGCTCCCATCAAAGACACAATGTTGTGTTATTTCACAAAGAAAAAGGTTTGTTTATAGCGTTTGGGTTTTGTCTGAGGGTGTTAGAACCTAACAACTCTAGGCCTGATTTTGAAGTTGTAGCGCAGTGTACTCACTGAAATCCATCAAATAATCTCGTTAAATAGGTGGATCTCATTGATAGAAGCAGAGTAATCATATGAAAATAACTGCCTTTAAAAATAAGCATTTCCATTTAGCCTGGGATTAGAATCTTTGGTGTTTTCTGCTCATGCTGACTTTTTAAATGTAATATATAGAGGAAATCATAGTATTTTCAAACTTTTATCATCATCCTTCTAGACTTAGTTGTGTGCTGATAATGTTTGGCCTGTTTTTGTGTTGCTCTCTTGTATCTAACTTCCCCTTCCTTGAAAACACAAATGGGAGATCTCACTATAAAATAACAAGGTACACAAAGTGCTTTATTCAGAAGGTTTGCTACAGCTGAATAATAAGCATGCTAATATCCCCTGCTTGTCTCATTTTCATATACTCAAATGTATGTATTTTAAGTGCAAGTGAAGAAGGAAAACAATGGATGGTTAGAGATGGTTAAGTTATTTACTGGAGAGTAAATTCCCTGAAAAAAGAAGAGAGAAGAGAAGCAGAATTGCAGGTCAGCAGTGTCAAGACATTCTGCATTGCTTGTCTTTATCATCATGCAGAATCTTTTTATTAAGGCAGTGCAGAAAGAATAGATTTATGGACTGAAGGTACGATGCTTCATATGTCCATATCCATCTAGATTGACAGCTCCTACCAACATGAATTTCCCAGGAGAGACAGTGTTACTGGTGTCAGTGGATGGCATCATTTACTTCAGTGTTCCATTATTAAATTGATAACAAGATAATTCCTCTGCTTCTCAGAGACATGACAGGTTTTACAATTGTTAACTTTCTTATTGCATGGGATTTGATGTTCTAGGTAGTTTTTAATAAGAAGCTTATTTTTATTTCAGTTCTGCAACAAATCAAAATTTACAAGAATGTACAGGAAAAGAGAAACCAGGCAGAGCGTACAAGGCATCAAAATCAGGCTGGTTTCCAGAGGGTTATTTTTATAGCAGGAAATGTTTGTGCTCCCGCTGTTTTTCAATACTGCACATTTGAGTGTATTTGTGCAGTACAGAATGTTTGCTGTGCTTGTACTCTTGTCTTGTACAGTGGGTGTTAAAAGTGTTCTGTACATTGGTAATTCTGGCTCTATTTTTTTGAGGGGAATCATTTCATCACTCTCTGCATTTTGAAAAACAGAGGGTGGCCATAGGTGGCACTGAATAGCACAAAGCCTCCAAGAACTTTTCTGCTGGCTCAATGTGGCACAGCTGGGACTCATCCTGAACCTGATGCTGTGTAAGAGGCAGGGTTCGCTAGGAAGGCTATTGGTGTGAGTCTTGAGAAGTGAGACATCTTGAGTGGAACAACCCAAAATCCTGTGTTGCTGTTGTTATTCCCTCACTGCCAGCTCTTTGCTGTTGAGACTGCCTAAGATCTTAAGCGCTGTTGTGAGGCAGTCTGGCCTACGGCCCGTATGTTTGACTTACGTGTGTGAAGAACTATGAGAAGTCCGTCTGCAGCAGGTCTTTTTTCCATGTAGATATTTACAAGGCTATTTATTGTGCCGTTGAAATAGCAAAGGAGTGCCCTATAAACTGTTCTTTGTGGACTTCTCACCAAGTGCCTGGTGGGCCATGTGCTGCACTTGTGCAGGAGCTTCAGGAAAGGCTCCGGGTGCGTCGGCTCGTTCCCATGTGTGGGTGAGAGATGCTGTGGGTCAGAACTGAGTGTGGGTACCCCTCATTCTGACAGATGGGGGATTTAATGCTGTGAAACAGTGATGCAGCTGCCAAGTTCTCCTCTCCTTGTGTGTTTGTGTATATCTAGGTGCCTTTTCTGCTGGTGAGTGGTGAACTGAACATCTTATTTTTGCCATTGCTCTAGAAAAATTGTATCATCACTGCCAAGCTCCTTCTTAGTAAATGCTTCCTGAGTAATTTTAATTTTAAATGTTTGACTTTGTTCAGACTACACAGGTCATGTGGCAAGGCTATACTGTGTAGTTTTAGAGGAAAAAATGTGTTTTGAGAGGAAGTTTGAGGTCTTTCCATCTGACCCAAACACAGATACCTTTTGAAGTTTAGCTTGATCAACAGTAATTCTGTGGGTATTGAAATCTGATTCTTAATAAAATCTTCGATCTCTGCACCCCCTCTTTAAACACCAATTATCCTATTCCTTATCTCTACTTCCGAAACAAATAGCTGTTGAAAAATCCAGTCCTTCAGCCTTCTTGAAAGCTCCTCTTGATTTTACAGCTTTCAGGGGAGTGGTCTTTAAATATGATGCCAAGAATCTATTTCTGTTTTTTGCAAGGACTGTGAACTTAAAAAATAAAATACTGTGGATTTGTGTCAGTTGTTTAGAAATCAGAGAGGGGAGAGAGGGGTGCACGTTGTGGCCAGGAGCAGTGTCTAAACAGAGCATCTATGGACATGATGCAGAACTGCCCTCAAGTCTGGTGCAGCAATAAAAAGGTACAGGCAGAGAAGAGCAAGCAGAAATTATGGTGGCTGGATTTCCTGAAGTGCAGGGAGATTATGCACAGGCCTGGAAGAGCAGGCTCAGAACAGATACAGGCTCTGGCCAGTGTGAGATGACCCAAATAAATATGGTTATCACAGGCATGATGATAGAGGACTGTGATTTCATTCTGGATGTTGAGAATTTTTCTTAAATTTGCAGGAATTCACGGTGTTCACATTTAAATCCAGATGGCTGAGACTTTTTTTTTTTCCAGACTGTTTGAGTGTACTGAAAGGCCCTTACTCCCTGCAGAGCAGTACAGAACAAATGGTAATTGTCAACATAGAGTTTTACTGCTCTCTGGCTTTAAATAGATGTGACCCAAACTAGACCCAGTTGTTGTTTTTTCTTCCTCCTTCTTTTTGTTTTGTAACCTCTTGCAGTGAATTCCGTGTGCTAGGAAAGAAAGATCACTTGAAAACATACACAGTGGCAAACCACATCCTCGTTATTTCTTTTCATTCTATTGCATTCAGGAGACATCCACATAGAGATAATGGATGAGAAAAAAAACATTCACAAGGGAAATAGATTCTAGTTTAAGCTTCCAGGGGATTATTATAAACAGGGAGAAAAATATTTTAAGGATTATGAGAAGTACCTTGTCAGTGTTCTTTTAAGTAGAACAACTACTAATGCATTAGTCACAGAATTGTGGGAAATGTAGCTTTTTACTTATTTAGCTACAGTATATTCATCTTATAATGGTGTCCTAACTGGTACATTACGTACCCTCCCTTTTCCACCTCCCTTCCCTCCAACGAAAAACAAGTTTTATTGTGGACCTTTTTGTTCCATGAACGATCAGGAAAATGCTGAACACAGAACAGTGTGTGGTGTTGCAAACGTGCATTTGTTCCTTTATAGGCAATTGGAGGAATAGTCTGTCACGTTGTGTGGTGCCGGGGCGAAAAGCCCTTGTCTGGTGGCACCTGTCACAGTGATGGTCAGGGAGGGACAGAGTCTGCAGGGCTGCTGCACTCCCCGGCGCAGGGCGGGGCAGCAGCATCTCCACAACAGGCAAAATAGCAGCTTGGATGGGGGAGAGGAGGGAACAGCTTATACCAGCTATGATTTTGATCTGGAATAAGGAATGGGCCAGGGGTCCCACTGTGCTTCAATCATGCACAGTTTGCAGGCAGCCCACACTCGAGCTATGACAAAGCTGCAATTTAGTCAACCCTCATTTACCACTTACTACACTTCAGCAGCAGCTTCATTGTAAGATCTGTCAGGAGTCTACTTTTGTGAGCTGGGAAGCGTGTGCAGCCTCACACTTGTGGCTCAAACCACTGTAATTAAGCTCACGTCAGGTTGCCACCGAAAATTTGAGGAATCAAAAGGAAGGATGTGCTCTCCACAGATGCTCCTGGGCTGGGCCATGTGCTGGACTTTCATGAGATACCAACTGTTTGGGGCTATTGAATTTGCAGGGTTGGTAATGAGGTACATGGCATTGTAGGCACTGAAAATATGAGTGAGAAGAGACTAAGAAGCTGAAATGCTATACAGTTCTCATTTATTACTTTCCAATAAAACCTCTGCCTGTTATCACTTGTAATTCTTACTTTGTTCTTGCTATTCTTTTTTAGGTAGTAGGAGATAATAGTCTATATTTTCTTTATAAATTTCCATGTGTGATTTTAGGAGTAGATCTGAACCTCAGGCATCACTGATAGTTCCCCTAAATGTTCACACTGACAGTGATTATTTCTTTTCTTGGGCACTGAATCCAAATGAAAAGACTGTAAAGGTGTTCTGGGGAAGAACAGTCACTTGAGACAGGACAGTTTTGTTAGCACAGAGTGCTGGGGGATATTCTTCCACCTAGGAAATAAGTTTATTTTCAAGTTATAAGAGAACACTGGGGGGGAGAAAACCATAAAATCTCTACTATATTTAAATTTTCATTATTCCCTCTGAGATCATGGCTTTCCTATGAACAGTCATGGCAAAAATGTAATTTTTGTTTTCAGTTATTTTTGTTATTGTAAACCACTGCTTTTGTCAAAAAGTATGGGCTTAATTTTAAATATGAATCCTAAAACGAATCAATATTAAACATGTTGTCTTAATTAGCAGCTCTTTGAAACATCACAGATCATGTTCCTCCTCTTTTGTACATTCCCAGCAGAATTTTCAAATTTCATTAGTAACACTTGATGTAACCTAACTCAACTATTTATGAATCTAGTCAGCTGCCCTTGTTGTCTTACAACTTTGCCCAATGAAAAATTTGGTTTGTTTTAAAGCTCAATTGTGCAGATTTCTGATGTACTTTGGATTGTGACTGCAACTGTGAAAATCCTTATCATGTTGTCAGTGTCTGAGCTGCTGGGTTGTTTTTTTGCTTTAGTTAGTTTATAAAAAGCGTGAATTTGACAAGATACGGTTTCCAGATAAATTCCAGTTACTTTAAATTTTTCTCGTATATAATTTCTTAGACAGATTTGTCACATTTTTTGCTTTTAAAAATTAAAATCCTTTAAAAGAGATTCCTGTTTATTTCCAGAGCCCTCAATTTGTCTTGAACATTCAAATAGGAGACAGAGCAGATTTTGTTTCATTAACATTTGACCTATACAGCTATATAATATTTCTCCCTATTGAAAAAATTATGGTAAAAAAGAGAGACTCTTTTTCCCTGTCAGAGGGAATAAAAGCATGGGCAGTATTGATTGTGTGTGCTTAATGAAGAGTTTGGTCTTATATTTATGCCAGAGGTGAGCACAAATGGGCACCTTCAGGCAAGGCAGGCACTTCATCAAACACCTCCCTTCTCAGCAGACTCCCATCCTGCAAACAGCAGCCAGAAGGGTGGGTGGGTGGGTGGTGGGCAGTCTGCAGGTAGGTGGGTGCATTGTAGAGGCTCACCAGAGCAAAACAATGGAAATAATGATGATGATGATGATATGTGGTATTTCCTTTTAAATTAATAGAATGTAACCTCACCGTGTCAAATTTTCTCCATACCTGTCTTTTCAAAGTGCATTTCCTTCTGTTCTGAAGATACCAAATACCTCCTCCTTCTTATGGAGATAATTTGAGAGTTTACAGTTTCCAGAAATTGTGTGTGTTGGACAATTTTTCTACACCATGCTTTTCGGTATTTGTTTGAAATGAATGCATCATTAACCCTCAGCATTATGGGAAAGTTCAAGAGAAGTGTTAAAATGAGGGGGTGACAGATTAAGCCAACCCTAGATATTAATGAGACAGTAAAACTTGTTTGGAAAACAAAAAGATTAAAATCAAATGTCACATTACCTGTCAATCAAACTTTCATGTGAAAGTTTCATGTAAGAGGGCCAAATAAACAAGTGCATGGCCAGACACTTCTCTATTCTCCTCTCCTTGTGTTCCCTTTGAACACAGACTGAGCTGGTAGACTTCTGTTAAATTCTGTGATATCTTTTCTGATTTAACATTTTAGCAGTATAGTTTTCTGTTGGATTTTTTCTTCCAAACATCATCCTTCTAAGATGTCCTTCATGCAGGATTTCTGGGCTGATTTCTCTGCTGATCTTACCTCAAATGTATCAACTTAAGAATTTCAATCTTTGGGTCCAGAACACATGATTTTATTTTAGTCTTAAATAGAAATTAGCACTGTCACTTGGACTGGGTATTGACCAGAGGAATAGTTAACATTCATTTAACAGTAAATAGTACTGTATGCAACTGGTAAGTTGTGTGTCTAGGTGCCCCCCCACACCCTGAAGAGTGCTATTAGATCTTTTTTTTTACCTAAAAACATGAACCTCAAGACATATTTTAGAGGGAGCAGCAGCTAGAGGCAGAATCTGGACTTGAAAGGTGCTCAGTGTAATGAGAAGGAAGGCAATTACACAGAATAGCTCTGGGGAACTGGGGCCAGTCAGTGAATAGGAAATAAAATGTGCATTGTGGGATAACAAAAGCTGGAGGTTCTCTGGGCCATTCTGCCAGTCCTGCAGCTTTTCCCCACATCCTGAAAGTCTCCTCCCAGTTGTCTCTGGGACACCAAATACTTGTGGCTGTCTGTCACTGTCCTAAAGTTGTGTGGTAAGAGACTCCAGGGTCTGGATTTGGTGTATCCTGGATTCCTGAAGTCAGCTGGAATATTGTGTTCATACACTGCCACATTAGAGTGTAAACTCTTGCACTGATGTCTTACCTACCTCTAAATAATCAAAATGCTTCTCTCATTTGTATTAATAGTAAATAACTACTTAATTCCTCAGACCTCAGGAACAAGTATGTCTGGCAGTGTCCTGGTTGGCTCTGTGTGAAGGACAGACTTTGTTCTCACTGTGTCACATGACAAAGAGAATGCGTATGGATAGAACTTCTTTAAAAAACAGGGATATAATAGATGAGTTTGTTCACTGTTTCTTGTCCCCAGTGCAGTCTGCAGCTATATTTCACTCTCTAGCTCCTGACAGACAGTGGTAGTTCCCATATGCAGGCTGTGCAGTTCATGTCTAGAGCCACAGTAATGTACAGTATTACAATAATGTATATATGCTCTTTCCAGGTTCTGATTGCCAGCATCATGTGCAGCTATAACAGGGAAGACTGGACTGAACTTTCAAAAATGGCTGAGGTAATGGTTTCCTAAATGTGTTTCCACTTTTTTTTTTTAGTTTTCCTTGAAAATATGAGCTGCAGTAAGGAATTTCTTGAAAGAAATAGATTTAAAGTGAAAAATGAGAATTTAAAACATGTCCATTATAATTTGTTTATTCTGTGTTTTCATTAAAATGATGGAAATGTAAATTTAAAGGAAATCTGTTCCATAAAAATGGTCCCTTGGATTTTAAGCAGTGCCTGGAAAGCCTTTAGTCTTTGAATCTATACACTTTTTATTTGCATTTTAAGCAAACTGTATATTATGACAGATGCCCTGATAAAATTTAATTCTACCTTTGAGAGCCCAACTTGATCTTACCTTGCCTAGAGGCACACTAGTTTGACAGCACAGAAGAAATTTTGAATATAAAACTCTTGAATATTTAAAGTATAAAGGGCTCATTTAATGCCATTCTAGTTTTAATACAGACTTTCAAAAATGATAGCTGAGAAAGTCAGCATATATAATAGCAGTCAGCAGGCTTTCTATAATATAAATCCAATCTTACAGAAATGCAAACAGACTATGCACCTGAAATTTCTATTCAATTTGAGGAAAAAACTATTTAATAACATGTGCCTGTGTCCATAGGGAATAGTATAAGAAATACTTATCAGGACTACACTAATTTCATTCAGAAAGGTGTCCATATCTGAATGGAAAGCAAAGTTGTTATGTTTAAATTAAAGTGTGTTTTCCATATAAAGTATGTAGAAGAAATTAAAAGCATAGTATTAACAAATTTAAGCAAAGGAAAAAATTATCTTGTCATTATTGCTAGCACTAGCTCAGATTTAAATGTTGAAATTATAAATATGCTTTTATATATGTATGGATAGAGATGTGGATATTTTGAATTTGTGTTTTCATATGGCAGAATGTTTGGACATCATTGTTGCTTTACTCAGTGTCCTAAGCCCTCCTGTGGTTATGTGGGATGACACTTCTCGATTTTCTTTGAGCATTTTAAACCTATGAGGAAAAAAGTCACTTTGGGGACTTAGGGAAGTGAAATTAAACATTATCAGTAGTTAGCTTGGTGATCTTCAATGCTATTTCAATTTATACCTGTATTTACCTAATTGACCATGAAATCATATTTTGGAATCTGTGCTTGACAGAAGCAGTGCCTCTTTTAAACTGATTAAGATGAATGGCTTTATTGTGCCATTTGCTCCTGTTTTTTTAATCCCGTGGTGCTGCTGTCCAACTTTAAGACACATATTTCCAATCCACGCTTGTATTTATGTTACCCCTTTAGAAAGGAAGTGGTTCTTTAAATGCAGTCAATGATGTGTAACCTATGTGATAGAACATTCTCCTGGGAAGTAGTTGTTGGTGTCTGCCCTGTGGAGAGCAGCTCTAGTTTGGGGAGCCCTGGAACGTGCAGCTGAAGAGCGGGGATGTTTAATCGCACATTAGGATCCTACCTAGGAGGTAATGGATGTGGCTTTCACAAGAGCAGAAGCCCCAGAAGGTACCACAGTGTCTCAGCAGGAGGACGACCTATTCATCCAAAAGGTCAGCTTGTCAGGGAGGCCGACAGCCCCGGCACGGCCAGGCTCGCGGAGCCGGCCGCAACCGGGAGGGTTCCTGGGAGTGATGGATGGCTTCTCCCTGCTCACGCACTTTGGGAGCTGCTGAACCATGGCCACACAGCAGGAAAAGTTACTCCAGTTCAATAAGCAAAAACAAAATGCAGATGCAAAACAAAACCCTAGTTAGAGCCACTGGAAGGCAGCAGGAGAGATGTTCGTGTCAGGCCGGAGCAGTTCGGAAAGGAAGAGGAGCGTGTCTGTGTGCTGCCCTCGGACAGCTCGGCTCCTTCCCCTCTTAATTGTAACTAATAGAGGGCGATGAACAGGAATTAGCATGAATAATATGTTTGTTTAGACTTTTTTTTAATTAACCTCTTGTTCTTCAGAAGCAAATTTACTTAATGACAGAAGCTATGGCACAGTACAGGCGCCTGCAGAAAATTTGGAGACTGAACCATTAAAGGAAACACTTATTACTGAGTTACAGTTCTTCAGAGCACAGCAACACCTGTGTAACGCTGCCTGCCAAAGCTCTTAGTGCTGCTCTTAGGCCCTGTAATTACATTTAATTTTTTAACATTTTCCAGAACCAACTCTTTATTCTGCTCATACCTTTTTACTTTGTTTTGTACTCTAATTCCTTAAGAATCTTTGGAAACCACATGAGTTTTTGAAGTTTTTATCTGTAATGATCAACATGCTTCTTTTCTAGGGTATCATAACCATAGCTTTTTCTCTTAAAAAGAAAAGTAAGTCAAATGTCTGAAGAAATCTATTTAACATGAACAGTAAATGCTACAGGAAAGAGTACATTACTTGAAATTAATTTTTCATATTTTTTTGTCCTTTCACATGTTTCATAGGTTGCTGGTGCTGATGCACTGGAGTTAAATTTATCATGTCCTCATGGTATGGGGGAGCGAGGCATGGGACTGGCCTGTGGGCAGGTAGGACTGTAACCACAATCTATTTAATGTCTCTCCAGAAATCCTGCACTGCCACATTGATAGTCGCACCTCAGGGGGCAAGACACAAACTGCAGATTACCAGCTTGAGATTTTTAGGTTGAATGTGTTTAAATATTTAGTGATGAGAGGGGGAAAAAAAAAAAGGAAGCTGAGACTGTACAAAATGCTTAGTTTTGCTGAGAACAAAAATGCATTATGTATTTGACAAGGAATATGATGAAAACAAATAATTTCAAAAAAGCACTTAGACAGAATTTGTTGATTTCCATTTCAGTGCCCTGTAGATGTCTTTCAAATCCCCAGCTAGTAATTACTGCATATATCAGTAATGATTTTGGAGGACGTGAGATACACATACATTTCATTTCACAATTTTGAACGTATGAACCTAACTGTATTTCAGAATCACAGAAGAAGCCATACATTCTGGTAGTACCGTGCACCTTTTCTTGTAAGAGCCTGTGTTCTGTAACCTATAGATTTGGTGGTTTATACAGTTGAGATTGGAATTATCCACGCCTGATGTCTCTGCCATGTAGAAATCTATTGCAGAGTTTATCAGTACATCTCATTACTTCAGTTAGGAGAATGTGTGTTGTTTTGCCCATGAAAAGAAAATATGCATGTACAAACCCTAATTCTCATACTAATATCCTTTTGAAGTTTGTAGATTTTTGCATGTTTTGGTCATGGCTTGAAATTTGTTTTGACTCTGAAAAATGCCCAAATATGGTGAATTGAAAGTCTCTGAAAAATCTTGGTTCACAGTCTACCAGGAGAGATTTTTTAGAGTTTGACTGTCAAAGTTTCCAAATTATGAAGCCTGTTTGATTTCCCATCTTAATACATTTTGGGGACAGGGAGAAGAAGAAGAGGAAGGGGATGCAGAGTGGGAATCATGATTATGTACCCTACAAGTGACATATTGTTATTCACCTGGCCCCTTTGTAGAGGGCAAGTGAACATCTTAATTCATCCTCATTTGCTCAGTTAAACACAAAACTTCTAAGGTCTGAGGTGTAGTTGAGTAACTAAACCATTCACTTTCTAAAACCAGGGAGGCAGTAGGAGCTGTAATCAGTGCAACACTTCAAGTGGACACACTCCAAGTGTAGCTTTATCATAACAGTACTGTCAGGCACAGTGCCCTGGCCATTTTATTGTTTTCTGTGAACAAAATTATGTCAATCTGGTCCATGCTATAGATTATTATTTTTAATGAAAGTAATCTGGATGCTTTTTATGGCCAGTGGTCGTTTACTGCAGTTATGATTAAAAATGGGAGAGAATCATAAAAGCCCTCTAGGATAACACTAGCAAAACAGTAGTAGTTATTAATTTTTTTCCCTGAATTGCATTCAACCACAATTTGCTATTTTAGCCATCTTTATAAGTTTTGGAAGAAATTCCCTCCCTTCAGTCTGCAGAGCATAACTCAGTAGTCTGGCATGTCCCTGCCTTAGAAGGCAGGGCACTGTGGAAGATGCAGTCTGGTCAGGGAGAGCCTTCCCCATGGTCAGGGAGGTTCCACATGGAAGCTGAAACAGGCTCCTTTCAAGCATGGGGTTTTTAATTTTTTTTAGGTGTGTGTCATTTCCAGCTTTCAGTGGTTGGAGTAATGTATGCATGTGGGGTTGCTTAGATGTGTAGTCAGTAGGGAGCTGTCTGGCTACATGACTTTTTACATATCTTTCAGCTATTGTAAAATCAGAGAAGCAAATGCAAAATCTGAGCACTCAGGGCTATCGTGTGGATTTGTGACTCTCCGTGGAGGAGATCAGATCCATAAGGAAAGAAGATTATTTTACATATACATGTATGCTTTTATAATAATAACATTTTTGTCTTCCCCATACAGTATGGATATTCTTTGGAATGTTTAATATATACTATTCTTGCTTAAACATTTTCCTGTGTTTTTCTTATCTGTCTTATCAAAATGAGAGCTCAGAAAAGAATTAACTTCTTTAGATGAATAAATGAATAAAACAACCCATGTTTAGTGAGCCAGATCCTGATGTTTTTCCTCAGAGTTGGCTAAAATTAAATTATAGTGATTTTAAATGTAGATTATTGAAGCAAAGGGTGGGGATAAACTGGATTACGTAATGATATGTGCAGCAAGATTTATCAGTAGCCCTTCAGGGGGCTTCCACATACAGTGGCCCCTGGAAACCCCATAAGAAGATACAAAAGTGCTAGATAGTATTTTGGTATTTTATTATTTTTTTTTTCCCCCAGAGCTGAAGTCAAATAGGTCATACACGGGTAGTGTGGGGAAGACAGGGCTCAGATATGCTCTGGAAAAAAACCACCACTCGATATCTGGAAGTCAGGGTATGAGGCTTTGAGAGGCAGAGCAGCTTTCCTGGTTGTACAGTGAAGCAGGTTTTCTTAAATCTTTTTGATAACATAATCCATGTCTTCATAGGAATTTTTTTCAAGGATTAGGTCTCTTTCATGCCTAAGCACATTAAATCCTCAGGAAACTACAGAAATTGCTGAGATGAAGAATAATGGCAGAAAATTGCATATTTTTACTATTTATAATGTCTAACATGTTCTGCCTTTTTGTTGTTGTTTTAAAAAAAAGGGAAAGAAAAGGTTAATTACACTGTCTACTTTTTCTTCTCATTCCAATTCCTATGGTGTGCCTACAGGGTAAGTGTAAAAATCTGGGAACATCAGATTTGTTTTTTCTCTATCCTATTTTGTTGTCTAGTATCAAATGCTTTCACTGTTTTATATCAACTTCAAATTAAAAAGGATGCTGGTATATCCAAACTATATATATAAAAATCGGTACTAAGTATGGCTGTTTGTTTTATACTGAATTACAGTTCTCAGCTTTTATTTGATTTTAATTCCAAGTCATTAGTGCAGACACTCTGGCGCCCAAACAGTGTAGCTAGCCAGAGGGTAATATTAAGAGCTATCTGTATTGCTGCCAATAAGTTACTTAAAGCTGGTTCTGTATAAAATGTCAATTATATTTACTAATGCTGATTAATGATAATAAAGTTAAGGTTTGTATTCTTTCGTAACAATCTGCAACTGTATGAAAGTGGGTATCGTTAAAAATTGTAATAGAATTTGTCACTAAGTTTACCAGCACTAATGCACAGATTTTCCTTGAATCAGATAACCTGATTGTGTACAAAACATTTAATAGTAAACATTATAACAACATGGTGAGCAGCAGATTATTATAAAATGGTAGTGTTGCTTTCCCACTACAGTTCAATCCTGTAGTAATCTTAGCATAAAATTATGAAAATAATAAATCAGGCATGTAAGTGGGTAGCACTCATATTTCAATGTCTAACTTGTGATGTTGCATTTGTGGTGCACTTTTTGTCCTTCACTGGAAACCATGCAAAGAAGTTTTAAATTTTTTTTCTTACTTATCCTTCTAAAAAGTGGCATTGAATATTCAGAATTATTAATGACATGGGAAACCAACAAATTTGAGTGTTTGTCTTTTTGCTTTTGGTCTGAAGGTCATGAAGTCTCTCCAGCTGCTCTGCAAATAATGAATAAATAGTTAAATTGAGTCGGTGATCTGGGTTTACTTTGCATTCCTGCTACGATGAAACCCCAGGTCTGAGAGCTGTAATGTGCATCTTCCAAGAAACATTTTAGAACAAGATTGATTAGGACAAGTGATACCCAAAGTCTTCAAAATTATCAGTGAGTCTCCTTGGCCTAGTGGGCAGTGAAAAACAACAGAGGGAAGGAAAGAGCAGCCTAGAACTACCTGAGAGGATGTGACAAAGATGCTGCAAGAGTAGCTACAAAGAGGGGAAGATCATTCTCTGTCATGTCAGATGATACAGCAAGGGGCAAATTGCAGGCTGAATGTTTCAAATTGTGCATTAGGAAAAGAATTCCCTAACAAGGTGATGCAGATCAGGAATATGTTGTCTGGGGGAGCTGTGTACTCTCCATCTCTGGAGCTTTTAGGGCTCAGGCAGTCAAAGCTGTGGCCAGCCTCACTGGTGGTGGTGCTAGTCCCAGTCTGGTGGGACCTTCCTGTGCCTGCCCTCCTGGAGTCCATTCAGGCAGCCATTTCTGTGGATTCACCCTGTTCGATTCCTAACCAAAGGCACTGCATTCTTTGTACCAGGAATAGGAAATGAGTACTGGATAAAAGGACTTGGGTGTTCACTTGGAGTGAGATAATCAGTATGAACAAGGTCTCGATCCAAAAGCAACTAATATCATATTCAAAGATCTCAGCCTTAGTGCTATAAGTAAATATTGCAAAAGTTAATAGCATCCTGGCATATAACTATTTCTCATTAATTAGTCATACCTTCTAACCTCCAAACTATAAAAAATCTTAGCCTATCTCAGCATTTAAGCTCTAGGTTTGGGGAATTATTTTATTTTTTTTAGTTTATATTGAAGAAGGAATGTATATGTCTCTTGTGAGCACTGAAATCCAGATTCTGGTGGTTTAACCAGATCATATATAAAATGAACTTGCTTTGTGTTTCTTTTCTTACCTTTATTTTCATTTTGCTTCAATTGTACTTGCTACCATCTCTGCTCCTGGCTGTGCTTACGTTTATTGCCTGCAATTAGGAGGCAAGTTTCATAAAAGCCTACATTGCCTCATTCAGAAGACGACAAATCTGTCAAAAACAAAAAGAAAAAAAAAACCCCAAAGCCCTGGTTACTCTGCGAAGATGAGAGCTGACTGCATGGCACAATTAGATTTGCTCTGCTGTACCTTGGAAATGGGAAAGATGAGGCTGCTTTTTAATTGAAGCACACAGCATAGCATGCTAATTCGCTGCTGCTCTGCCAGCGAGGAGCTTGAAGTATTTTAAATAAATGATGCCCCAAACAGAATTTGATTATATCTGTGTTCGTGTGACATTCTACTATCAGCCTACAATAATATGCTGGTTAAGTATAATTCATTGAGTCCTGCAGGCAGTATTAGTTCTCGCTCTTCTGTATCAGTTATTGCAACAAATTAATGCGAAGTATAGCAGAGTGGTGCTACACTGGGCTCCAGCAGCAGTGTGGACATTGTCACCCAAAATCCAGTGTAAACCAGTGTGAGTGAGGTTCGTGTTGGTGTTTGCAGTGGAGTTTCAGGATTTGTACATCTTGTTGTTCTCTTGCATTGGCCACTTTCATCCATTTTGGCTGGTTCTTCAAAATATAATCCTAGCTGATTTCAGTGTCTTTGTGTCTGCCACTGCCCTCTCTTGCTTTGGGGCATGTCTTGACCAAATGACCTCTTTCAGTCGTGTTTCTCAGAGTCCAAACCGTTTCAAAGGCACTGTAAATTCCATAAAACTGGGTGGCAGGGGAGAGTAGGGGAATTGCCTGCTGCCCAAGCAAATGGATTTGAAGAGCAGCCTTGGTAGTTCAACTGAGAGAAAAGCTCAACAAAGGCAAAAAATTCAGTTCCTGAGAAACAAGGATCCCTTGGTTGAGGCAGTGATGCTGTTACTCTGTGTGTGCAGAGATGTGCTGCACTGGGCATTGTTTTGCTGGGAGGGAATCTAGGAAGTGCGGGGACAAGGAATGCTGCTGATTGCCTGCTTCAACTCCTGCAAATGTAAACATAAGCACACTTTTTCACAGGTCAGGAGATGTGTTTTGTGGACTTAGGTTCATGGTCCCACAATGATCATGGTCCAACATCATCCTTTAGGATAGTTCAGTTTTGTTGTTTAACCTCTTTGGATTGGTTTTTAATCTTCTCTGTTGTCAGATGTCTCTTTCTTTTCTTTTTCCATTCTTTCCTTCTTCAGAACTCTCTTCATAAACTAAACCCTTTTGCTGAGTTGCTTTCAAAGTAAAAATTGATTCATGAGCTATTTCACTGGGAATCTGAGCAGGAAAAGCTTGCTGGATTTATGGTCACTCCTGGGTAGGTGACATCATTCACCTTCCTCCAGTACCTGAGAATTCATTTCTTTTCTGTTACCATTGCAGGATTCAGGTGTAATTAAACGTTGTGATTTAAATGGATTTCTTGCATGCGTCCTTTATGTCCTCATGTATTCTATCTTTTAAAAGGAGACAATACTTAATAATGAGGTACGACAGTTAATTGGTGTTTTGTCTAAAGAATTCTGCTTTTTATACACTCAAGGAGAAATGAATTGAAATGCAAAGTTTAATAAATTCATCATCAGAACTCTATTCTGTAATTTCATATTGTGGTTTGACAACATTTAATCCACTGTTATTGCCTTGAAGGATTTCTAATTGAATTACTCAAAAGACAAAATGGAAAATAAAAAGGGATTATAAATTTGGCAGTTATGTTAACAGCACTACCAAGTTGCTGAAAGTTTTTAATGACATGCTAATAAGGTTTTAAATACTGTTTATGTGTGGTGACTTATATTTATGTAGGAAGGCATTCTCTACAGATTGTATTTCCTTAGCAAATGTAAAAGTGATTCTGTTTCCTTGAAAATCATGAAGACGTGAAAGCAATTTGGGTTTACACTTATTTTCAGTCTTTTTATTATGGAAGCATTTCTGCTGAAATTCACATTATGGGTGACAGATGTCACAGAGAAGGTTAGTTTGGTCACAATATCAGTGACCTGGCACTGTTTTGCTGTTTTAATGACACTTCAATAGCCTAACAGCAATGATGTACCGAGTGCTTCCCATAAAGGAACAACCCATTTTTTTTTTAAACCAAATAGCAACCTGTACTTGTTCTTGAAATTGTATTTTAATGCCCTGAGAAATATTCAGAAGAGGGAAATGTAGAAAGCTTGAGCAAATGCCCAGGCCCTTTGGATTGCCTTTGGATATGTGATTGAACCATAAGGCATTCCAGTTTTTTGTAACCGATATCTGTTAAACAGGATTTACTGGAAACAAAGTGATCACTTTGTTTCCAGTAAAACAGGTGCAGGTAAAATGAAATATTTTAAGATTGTTTATCTTGGTGCACATTAATATTTTCTTTCTTTCTATGGTTTCAGTTTTATGCCAGTGTTTGATAAAGTTAATTAGCAATATATTAACTAGTCTCTTCACTGCCTACATGAGAGTTTTCAGGATTAAACTCATATTTCTTTAAATTTTGCCTCAGCTCCTGGGAAAGTTAGAAAGTTAGTTTCCTGGGAAGCTTGCTCTTTACAGTAGGCCAAATCTGAATACATGCCCACTTGATGACCATTTTAAAACTGAGTGCCAAATTCTTCTTAGAGCATAAGTTTTAAATTCCCTAGTTTCAAAGGTTTATGCTTTCCTCAATTATTTAGTCTTTTCTGCCTTATTATTATATGAAAGGACAGAGCTTGCCTACCTGACCACAAGAGAAAGCTATTTGTAGCTGCAGCCTTCACATATTTGAGTTCTATGCTTCCCTTCAGAATATTTCACATATGACGTAAACCTAATCAAACCCTTACACCTTCTAGCAGGTGACCTCTGCATGAACGAAAGAGCTGAAATATTATTTAATCATGCTGCATACCACTTTTTACAGTGCTATGAGAAACATTATTTTGGCTGGCTAGAAACAACCAATATAAAATATTTTGTTCTGTCAGGGCTAAAGAGGCATATTTATTAGTCAACACTTTACGTACACCAGCACTGTTAAAGAAATCTTTCCAGTCAGTGTGTCCAAGAAGTTTACTAATGATAAATGTGCAATTTTGTATTTTTCGCTTGGAATATTTAAGCTGAGTTGATATTGGAATGAATAATTTGGTAATTTGGACTGCCAATCTGTGCATCAACCTTTCAGGTCAACTATTAGTGATCTTTATTCTGAAAACCAAAGAAAATCATCTGACTTAAATGCCTTTAATATTGCATTAAATACTCATTGCTAAAATTTTAACACACCTATCATAATGAAACAAAAGGACAGTTTTCCATATCATGTAAGGTAACTATAAACAAATATAAAATGTCTTATAGTTAATTTTTAAAATAGAAAGTTTTCTTTCTAAAGATGTTTCTTCTGGCTGCTGAGAATAACATTTTTAAATTAAAAATAAGTGAAACAAAACCCAAACATTCAGAATAAGGAAAAACAGTATGGCGCAACCACCTACACAAAGAGAGGTATCAGTTTTCAAAGTAAATTCAGTTGTGTTCCTCTTTGTGCTGGGGAGGAAAAAAGCTTTTCTGTAGCTCGAAAAAGGAGTAATTACAAAGCTGACTAAAGGCACCAACCAACCTTCCAAGTCTCAGTTGTGCTTGATCTTGACATCCCTCTAATCGTCCTTACTCCCAACACAACTATATGTTTTTTACTTGTCTGTACTGGTCAGTCAAAAATCTCCAGCTCATTTTTGACCTTGTCCACACATGAGTTTTCAGTCATGAGGTGCAGCATTATCACAAAAGGGGTGTAGGAGTGCCATGCTGCTAATAAGGTGTCCAAAGAGGATCTCCCACACAGCACTTTGATAAATGTATTCTTGAGTTTGGATGCTGGCCTGTGTTAAAATTGGCAGCTTTTAGATTAGATAAGTGAAAACCCATTGGAGTGGGTTCTTTTTGTTTGGCTTATTTTTGTCTGGTTTTTGACATACATTAAGCATCATTCGAGATGCATTAAACATCATTCGTTTGTGCAACTCCAGTGAGTACTGCAATAAAGAAACACTGTAACAAGTTATTTTCCAATTTTTTTAATAAAGTGAGGCAATCAAAGGTTATTTGTCTCAAGCTTTTAACATCTTTCAAAGGTTGTAATTAAAGAGCTGACATAGGGAGAGATAGTTGTTGTGATACCGAAGGAGAGTAAGAAAGAAAAGGGAGAAAGGGATCTGCTAAAATTGAAAAATGTATTGAAATTCTGATTCTGTAGAAACCCTTTATGTGTCTGTTAAGGTTTATTTTGTTATATGCTTTTAAATTTAAAGTTTATTTTTTATGTATACCAATTTTTTGTTTCAGTTTTTCAAAGTAGTCTGAGAAGAGCCTGTGACTCCTTTGAGAAGTAGGAGCCCTAGACTCTCGTTGGCTTTTCTCAGTGCCCACTGTTATCTCTCTCAGCATAGACAGGGTCTCAGAGTTACGGCTTCTCAGTTCAACCACGGCCAAAACCTGCACCTAATCCAGAGTGACTTGATTTAGCCCAGTGACATGTTGGTATCCCTGGAAGAAAAGGAGAATCTCAATTAGGCTCCCCCGAGTGGAACTTGCAGTGACAGATCTGAAGGAGTAGCTGATCAAATTTTGACACCTTGCTTGCAGCTTTACTTTAAATTAATAAAGTCCAAGCATCTAGGAATGGAGCTAGGTGACAGGAGTTTTTTAATTCTTATAACTTAGCACAGGAAAAAGAAAGTTCGGTCAGGTCTCTCAGTTCTTGCTTAGATTTTTACTTTAGCAAAAGCATTATGAATTGCGAGTCATTACTCTCTGTAAGGCTTTTTTTAAAAATTAAACTTAAAGATAAAAATATAGTATTTACATGGTCTTCAAGTGGTAATGTTTTTGCCTAATTGATAAGTCTATAATGAAAAGAACTAATCTAGTCTGCAAAAATGAATGGGAATTTTCCAGGCTATACTTCTACATCTTAATATGCAGTATTTTGTAAGCAAAAATGTGCTTGTTTCACTAGTAGGACATGCTTAGTTATATAAGTCGTATGATATCTTTTCAGTTTAAAAATATTACAGTTTTTGTTCAAATTATAAAGAGAACATTTTGCTATGTAAAAACAACATAAATGTCTTCATTTACTCAGTAGACTTGTTTCAAAAGACTCTTTTTAAAGAAAGGAGCATTTTAGAGTGTGTAAGAGAGTAGAAAATAAGTATGTCCTCGAATTAAATCAGTGAACAATAGTCACGGTGCACATCGTTGCTATGGTAGTTTAGTTAAATGGTAAGTATGTGGAATTTGCTTAATTTTTCTCATCTGAATCTCTGATCTTTTAGAAATGCTTCCAAAAACCCCACCTCTACAACCTCCCTTCACATTGAAAAGACCTCTTGTTTCAAAGTGCAAATTAATTAATAAAAGCTGAAGGTTTAAGTGGGATGAAACATTTTTATTCTCCTAGAACAAAATATGAAATTATTCATGTTTGAATGTTTTGAATTGTTATCCTGAATGGGATTTTCCTGTACCATTTTTAGAAGATATTTAATGAGATTTTGAATTTCAGGGGGTTGGTTTTTTGGGGTTTTTTTTGGCTAAACTAGTACATCTTGGATCTTATGCCAAAAAGCAATACAGAATTGATTGGAAAAGAGTCCTGAATTCTATCATTATCTCCAGAAATTTATTGTGTGGCATTGGTTTCACATCACGTCACATCATGGATTCTTGCTGGAGGGATATAAGCTCTCAACCAGTAGCTACATTTTTGTGAGGCTGACCAGGTGAACCCAAAGCCTCTGATGTAATTTAGGGCAGTTTTTTAAATTTTTCTTAATATATATAGATAGCTTCACATAGAACCGTGAAAAGTGTTATTCCTGCCTTAGGTTAAACTGCTTCATTTCTTTCTTTTTGACAGCTGCGGTCAATAGATGTTGACCAAAAGCTGTCAAATTTCCTGAGAAATGAGGAAGAATTTTTTACTCCATGAGAAGTGGAGCGTTATTTATCTTCTGTCCTGGGAAATCCTTCCGTTATTTTGACAGGCTTTAAACAAATTGTTAGCTTTAATTAAGTTTGAAATGGGACAAATGCACAACCTAAACTGCTCCTTTCTAGGATGTAAGAAGGCAGTAAAATTAACCACGAGATTCTGCAATGGTGACTTTTGCTACAGTGATTGACTGTAATTCTGTGTTTAGGTACCATGGAAATTTTGTGTAGGTTTAGAGTGAGATAGTTTTATGAAGACGATGTTGAGCCTCTCATTTGAGGAAGGAGAAGAGGTAGCTGTGTGAAGCATAAATAGTAAAATACACACATGTATATATGTAAAGGTGGTGAAGGCTACAGATACTGATGTGCAATGCTTTAAGGTGGAATTCCCATACTTTTACTTCATATTTTAATGAATAGCAAAGGAGTAGTTCTTCACACACAGATTTGGGTTTTTCCTGTTAGTAGGGATGGGGGTTTTTGGTTTTTTTTAAAGTTATGATTTTCTAATGGTTTTCTGGACAAGAAATACAAGATAGACACATTTAAACTAACAGATTGTCAGACTAGTGCATCCTCATGACATTTTTGGGATCTCTGTAAAAGGTGCAGATCCACAGGTATGCATTGAGCCGATAGAGTGGATTGAATATGTGAGGGGTCTATACAGATTATCATTGCTCACTTGGTAAAGCTGTTCCAAATGCATCCTGCCCCTGCCTTTCCACACTGCAGGTAGTGCCACTGTAATGTTCAGAGGGAGAGTAGGATGCTCTAGAAAGTTGACCTGCTGCATGGAGGTTACCAGTAGATGGGGAAGATCCTCCTCTCTTTATTTGCTTTTCAGATGAGGGTGCATTTGGGTCCTCTTGGGCCATCAGACAGCAATCTGACTGAGGATAGGTTTAACTCTTCCCTAGTAGACTATTGTTGAATGAAACAGTAAAGTCAGAGTACTACATGTATTAAATTTAACAGGTGAGTCTGGCAAATTCTCACCTAAAAAGCTTTTCTTATGCTACCTCATTCTGGTAATCATAAAAGCACTCCCTTCTTTTCCCATAGCTATGGGTACTATTTTGAAAAATATATCTACTGCTCAGAATGAGAAGCTAACTGTACAACATTTTTCATATAAAAAATTCCTCCAACGATAATAGATACAGCAGGAATACAAGATTTCTTTCTGAAGAGCCAGTACAGCAGGAAGATCTGCCATGAGAAGGATGCACTGTTGTTGCACTTGCCTGCACTTGCCTAGCTGTATATAAGAAATCTCATGTCTGCTTCATGTGTTCTAAATTAATAAAAAAGACAAAATAAGTCCTCTGTAACTTAGTGTCAGCATTTAAAATTGCAAACATGTTGACATAGTGCATTATTTAGCCATAAAATTATAGGCAACAAGCAAACATCAGAAGAGTCTTGTGGCCACCAAAGATTTGACATGTATGAGGAAGATGAGACTTACTCTTGCATCAAATACGATCAAGAATTTTAATTTCTGAAACTTTGTTGTTTAGATCGTTGTAGTCAGTGATAGATGAGGTTTAAGGACTTTACATGCAAGGTCTTACTGCATCTTGGAACACTCTTTGTACCATCTAGAACTTCCCATCATCACAGTCAGGATACTGGCCCGGCACAAATCATCAGTGTGACGTGTGGGGATAAATCCAATAGGTCTATGTATTGAAGCCTTCATACATATATAAAGTCAGGATTTTGTCTGAGAAAAGTGGCATTTTCATGCTTTCCACAACTGTACAAATCCTTGTCCTGTTCTTAGTGAGACAGAGCTGCCATCATTATTTAGGGACAGCCTGAAGATGGCAAGATATGGTCCATTTTCTGTAGTACTAATTAGACAAGATCAACTAATGTGCTCTACTGAGTGTTAACCTTTCTTATGAAGTTCTTGGGGAAAATTCTGAACAGTTTTTTTTTTAAATGACATCTTTCAGATTGCCATTTGTATTCTCTCTCTATATATATATGCACACATGTATATGTACATGCAGTCACACACATGTGCTTCCTGAGGAGTGTTTGCATAGTTAACAAACATGTTTGTTACTCTAAAGTAGGTGTAATTCTATCTTTTGCATAATTCAAATGCTCTGAAAATCTATTTAAATCCAATTATTAAAAATATTTCTGTTGTTAATGTGTAAAGTATCTCATGGTTTAAAGTAGTCCAGAGAATTAAGTGCTGTTTTCTGGCAGACAAACCTTTTCAAGTCCTTCCACAAATGAGATTTGCAAAACTGGGCACCAAAGCAAGGTGAGTTGTAGGAGGTGTACCTCAGGCTATCTGACTCATGTCTTTCAATTTATTGAACAGGTATAATAGTAATTCTCTGTCTCAGAGAGGTGTTCTGAATGCGGTAAGTGTAAAGATTGTAAATCTTTGCACTGTATTATCCTATTCAGTAACAGGATAGTGCAAAAATGAGAGCCCTGAAAGAACACTGAAAATAGGTCACAATAAAAATTTCCAAAAATCTGCAGCCAGACATTTCCGTGGTAATCTCATCATGGTTTTGTTTCTTTCCATGAAACACAAGGAGAGGTGACCTACTCTGTGCACAGCATTTTCACGCTGCTTTTTAAACATGCAGGATGTATCTGCCTTGGGGTGATAGGACAGGGGATTCATCTCATTACTGATGCCAAATGCAATCAGTAGACAACTTGCTGCTTTAATTTCTGAGGACTTATAGTTATGGTTGTAGTTAAGCTTATCATGTGATCATTTAGAAAAAAAAGGTGAATAGTTGTTTTTCCTCTAGTATATCTACCCATTGGCAATGAGTAGTTAGGATTAAAAGCTTCATCTAGCCCAAGGCTATAATGAATATTCAGGAAAAATGATTCTGTACTGTTGCTTAGGGAAGTAAAAAGACAACCCCTGTAACATTCAAATCTCCTGTGCCTTTGGAATAAACAAGCATTATTTGATTAACAGGAAGACAGAAGACACACTGATGTACAACTTATACCAAAAGAGACTTTATATGGTATTAAATTACCAGCAGATTCTTGTAGGTACAGTGCATGAATCAATATTATGTTTTAGCTGATGATAATTTTACCAAGCTTTTATTTAAATGGAGTTTGTTTAAAAAAAATTAAAATACAGCAGATAAACAAAGTGTGCTGGCAATGGATGTTACAGTCCATTGGAGCATTTGTTCATTCTTCTGGATTGACACACAGTGCAAAATTATGCTACACATTCTGTTACAATTACACTGTATCATTATTAATGAGAGAACCAACAAAACAAAGTTATGTGTAATGAAAGAAGGTAGTTTTTAGCAACATGGCAGACTCTGAACCAAAAGCAGTACAATCCTCTACTAAATTAAGCAGAATAATATTTTATTTAGTTCATATTGTTGGTTTTGTGAATACAAATGCCCAGCTGTTTTTACAGCTAGTAACATTTTACATATCAAGCCTTTTAGAAAACACTTCTTGACTATGCAGGCTGCGTTAACCACTTTATCAATGATGAAAGCTGCAGGCACTTTCATAAACTTAGATTGGGGTAAAAAAAGATACTTGTGTTGTATTAGCACTGGCAGTTCATTTTATAATGTGATTTACAGGCCTCAAGATTCATTCTTTCACAAGTTATGTGGTCACCCTTGAATGTTTTATAAATCCAAGAAAAAATCGGAAGAAGCAATTTGTGAATTGGGGTCAGTCTTAAAGAAATCCAAGTAGGTGGGAGGTCCTCAATCAGTCAAATGAATTAGGCAAAATGAAGCTTGTACATAACCTCTTCAAAACTAGTTTTTGGTATCATGCTACTAATTTTGCTAAATTTGTGCCTGAGTTTAAAACTTTGCTGAATGGGTCAAATTAATATTCTCTGAAATCTGAAGTTTTGAGCTTTAATCGATGATTGCATTTAGCAGTGAATTCTCTATTTCTAATCACTTCAGTGTTTCTCAAAAGTGTGTTCTTGTGTGACCTCTGCAAACTGGTGTTAGTCTAAAGGCAAGGAACCTTCTATGGAGAAGCTGGGCACCATCCAGTGTGGATTATACAAATGTAGTTTATTCATTTCCTATGAAAATTTTCTGTCCAGTGACATCAATATCTTCTGGTTTCAGCCATCTGATTGCTTAGAATGCATTTTACCAAGTCCTTAGTGCAAATATAGTGGGGAATTACAAAATTTATAAATTAACAAATGTCTTCTCTTAATGATCTAAAGAAGAAAACATGAACTAAATCAAAACAAAACCAGGCAAGGATGTTATTCCTCTTTGGGAGTACATCAGTTGTGTGTAGAGCACAAAAGCTCTGGTGTTCTCAGGCAGTGACTTCATGACAGAAATCCCTCTGGCAGCAGGGACGCTCAGGATGTGACCACTTGGCACTCCCAGTGTCACTGCTGAGAGGGAGAGGATGGGCTGAAGTGGCTCCCTGATGTTTGCTGCTGCACCAGGAGGAACCTGAGCAGGAGGGTCTGGAGGCAGAGCAAGGAGAGGAGGAGGAGCAGGGTGGAAGAATGGATCATCTGGATGTTTCAGCACCACTCCATTGTAGGACTTGCACTGTAAAGGGAAGCAGCAAGATACATCACATGTGTGTGGCTTTGGGGTGTGGCACAAGGGTAAACTGACCTTTTGTAAAGTTGGCCAGCATTAGCTTCATATGAGATTTATTTAATGTGCAAATGAATTGGATAAAACATTATGGGGGGAAAATTACCTGCAGAAATACCTGTTTCAGTTCAGAATTGTCAAATTTAATGGGAGTTCATCACCATTCCAATTTCTATCAGTAACTGTCTCACTATACAACAAAGCACTGCTTTAACTTTTGTTTTATTTTTTCAATATTTACATTCCTTTTTCTTCCCTGGAATATTAAGTGAAATAGGGTGAAAGATTTTACCTCCTTCATTTGAATTTTTGAATTATTTTCCTATTAATTTACCTGTGATTTTATGGGGACCAAAAATGGGCAATTTTCCAAGGCCAATATAAGTGAGCCTTTCAAAAGGGCTTTTTCTAATCATGTGCTGTGCAATCACATATTTAAACTGTTTAGTAGTATGAGAAATAGAAGACCATTCCATTGCATTAATTGCATTGGTCTTGGTGTGTGAGAAGTAGAACTGAATGAAAATAAAGATCTTTACTTACTTTCAGGGGAAAAAACCAAACAATTATTGTTTACTATGAAAGACAAACTAGTTAAATTGTCTTAGGTAGGATGAAAATTGGGTTTTATGAAAGATGTCTCAAAAAAAATTATTCAATGCAGTTTAAAATAATTGTATTTTTTAAGGCATTAGTGTGTGTTAGAGTAAGAATTTTTATGGCAGCACTATAAGCACAACAAAGTCAGCATAATGAGTTATGTGGTGCCAACATCCTGAACATTATCACAAGGATTTCTAAGGAGAAGAATTAACATAAAGGATATACAATTCATGTCTTCTAGAGGGTCTCTCATTTCTGCATTGGGCCTCAAGGAAATTCAAAACAGAAATGAAAGTCAAAGCTGCAGCTACTTTCACACTGCCAGTGCAGCATTTCATACATATTTCATGGCAGCTGCATGGGCGGGAGATCACCTTTTTTATTGGGATGCCAGAGCTAAGTCTTAGGATTTTACTATTCATGTCAAGCATTGTGTACTTTCTAGGAACACAGCCTGTAGGGTTTTTGTATTTAACCATTGGTGTAAAAAGGAAAAACAACAAGGGGGTATTTCCTGTCTGTTCACTAGACTGCCAACTTTGGTGTCCACTGGATTGTTTTAAATTAAATTTCATTTAGTCTCATCCCATTCTCAGTTACTACATAGCAATGCAGCTTTCTGAGTTTTTACAATATCCAAATTGGAGAAGATTATTCATATATGACAGATTTAATTATCTGAGACAGTGATAAAGACTTAGTAAATGTAAATAATTGCTGCAGTACCGATTAGCCTACCCACAGTAATACTTGTGCTAAATCTTGTAATGGCACCATTCAATTTTTTAACCAGAACATTCACCATGTTTTACATGCATCAGTATTGCAAATTTTAAAGTATTTGTTGGAGAACATTATGAATTGCCCACAAAAAATAAAACAAGAGTTACATTGAACAAGAACCCTTGTATGTGCCAAATGCAAGTGTTAGTTCCACTGAGCTGTCCTCAGTGGAATGGGTAGTTGATTACTGTCTACATGAGATGTATTCCATAAGAGAAGTAAATGACTGGAAGTCAGGAAAAGCCAACATTTGAGAATTTCGATTGCTGGCTTTAACAGAGAAGATTTTGATCTTTCATTTACACTATGGCTATCCCAAGTTATTCTCAGAGTTCAGAAATGCTGAATTGCATTCTGATAGCCCTGCAACCTCGATTCATCCTTGTTCTGATCAAGGCGTGATCAGACAATACTTCAGATTCACATTATTTTATAGGATACTGCATATTTTTAATGTACCTTACATAGAATGAGTCATTAAAACTGAAAATTAATTTTTAAAATAAATGGGTAAAATAGTCTCTTGTCATCCAAAATGGTATTTTCCTCTCTCTGGAAAGGGAACATTTTGTGATATCTTTGTCTTCTGAAAAAAAATTATTTCCTTTTTTTCACAAACTAACCTTTCTGTAGTGGATTTGCAGTTACTTGGTGTGTCTGAAATAAGTTAACTAATGAAGATGAAGTTCTAATGTGCAATTTCACAAAATTGCAGCGTAGCCACTTAGAGCAAAGTTTTCTGTTTCCTTAATATACCTTTTGTTCGTATTACTTTTAATTATGTCCTATATTTATCTGGCCTATTTGAACAGGATCCAGAGCTGGTACGGAACATCTGTCGCTGGGTTAGACAAGCTGTTCACATTCCTTTCTTTGCCAAACTGACCCCAAATGTCACTGATATTGTGAAAATTGCAATGGCTGCACAGGAAGGTGAGTGACTCCAGTGCACGAGTTGTGCAGATTTACTAATTTGCTGCATGGGGAAAGATAGGAACATTGCTGGAATAACAGAGAACAACAGAAACTAATACGAAAATATTTCGTTTGATGTATTTAGAATAAGCACAGTGATCAAAGGTTTCCTAATTTTGTTCATGCATCTAGAATAGAGCAATATATGAAGAGAACCATGTTAGACTGTTAACAATAAATTGTATAGTATTTCCCTGCACGCTCTTACTTCTGTCATATTTATATGTTTACCATACCACTGTAAATCCCCCTATTCCTATATTTAGTAGTGAAAATGGTGTGTGTGTTCTGAGAAGACAAAAATACACTGCTTGAAGGTATATATACTTTTTTTCCTTAGAGCTTAATGTACAACATGGCAGCAAATAAGTTTGCAAGTAGGTGTATTAATCCATCATTTAGATCCATGGTAAATGTTTGTCATATTGCTTCTTTTGTCTTGCACAGAAGCTTGGAGGAGGTGGCCGCTGTTTTGGGGTATCTTGAGGTGTTGAACAACCACTGTAGCAGGTTCTGTCCCACACAGCTGAAGGACAGAGATCTGCCTGTCAGCCCCAGCATTTCCACATCCTGTCTTACAGCCCTTACAGTTCTTTCAGCTGATGCAGCCTGCCTTGAAGCTAGTGCTAAATTTATTAGCCCAGGATCGGTCATAAGGACTTTTCTGTGCATCCCCTTGCAGTTTGTTGCATTTGCTCTCCAGCTGTTTATTTGAATTTCTAGTTATTTCAGAGTTTCACAGGTTTTCTTTAGTATTTTGTCCTCTCTTGTTCTTACACACATGATTTAACAAAAAGCAACTGACCTTTTCTTTCACAGGTGGTGCAGATGGTGTTACAGCCACCAACACTGTGTCAGGACTGATGGGACTGAAAGCAGACAGCACACCTTGGCCAGCAGTTGGTCGAGGACTGAGGACCACATATGGTGGCATGTCAGGTAGGTGTTGCCCTTTTTGATGCATGGTACTTCCTTGGAGGCTTTCAAAACATCAGGAGGTCCTTGTAGTGGGCTAGAATATCATGTCTGCAGTCACACCGAGTCCTTAAAGCGCACTGCTGGTCAATGTTTGTAAGTCATGACAGATGGAACAGATTAAGTGTGAAGGCTCTTGGGTTGCCCTTTCCTTAATAGTAAAGCACTGCATCAGAATACTGTGATAGGGTCACTGGAGAGGGAAGGAAATCTCTTCCCTTGTGACCCTCGCTTTTCCTCAAATTTTTCATCCTGTCACAATTGTCAGGCCCCACGTTAGACAGAGGCTAATGAAAGGGCATCGCAGGGGGAAATATCAACAATCTAAATGCAGTGTATGTTTCATAGCCCAATCTCCAGCCTTCCTCGCTCCTTCCCACTATGTGCATCTTTTCCAGAGAGGTTATTTCCTCCTCTTCCCACTGTGGTAAAAATGATAGCCAGTATTAGGCAAATATATGCATATTTTTGTAGCCTGTTTCTCAAGATATACAAGAATATCTTGTGTAGCCCATATTTTCAACTCCTGCTTCACAGTTTAATTTGCAAACCAGCTGCAAAACTTTCACACTCCAGTTCAGTGCCGGTGCACTAATGTATTAATCTATTGACCCTGTGAACTCTGTTGCTGTGACAACACAAACTTGGCCCTGCAAAGACAATACTGTGAGCTTCTTGGCTTTACTGGTGTGGAGATTAGTCTCCTTGGTGATAAAGGTAGCAGTAAATATACATAAAAGAAGTAATAGCATCCTCCTGATTGAGTCAAATGTTACTCTATCGGACCCGCCTCCTACCTCACCCCAAAAAAGTAATTACAGGAGACCAGACAGGCAAAAATATGCTTTATTTTATGTGACTGGTGTTATCCTTAGAAGACCATAGGAAATGTAGCAAAATATGACTTTTAAACAAACTTTATTTCAGATGAGTGTATTCAGTGGCAAATTGCGTTATTGCCTTAGATAACTACATAGAATTTGGAATTTTTTAGAGAATGCTGAAAAGTAAGAAAGTGATAACAATCAGAAAAAATCATTATGCCTATTGCATAATGGTTTCACAGTGACAGTCCAATAAGATGTTATATTTTAATATTATGTAAAATGGGAGGAAGAGGGGAACAAGAAGAGAACAGCTACAGCCCATTTCAATTTCTCTAGCCTGCCATGTTGACAGGAAAAGAATAAAGGAGGTCACAGTGGGTGCTGTGCATTAAAAATTAATAAAAGAACTATTGCAGTAGTATTTTATATAAGTAACACCATTCACATTTTCTCATTTAAGTTGCAATATGTGAATATTCCTTCCTACCATAATTCTGCCTAATAAAATCTATAAAATGGCTGCATTCTGAGAAGTGTGTCTATGTCACAAATTTGAAACATGTATGTAGTGTAAATTACAGTGGCATCTGCATGCCCAGCTGTGAGGAGGTACCAGCACTTCTGTGTTTTATAATACTAAATGGACCTGAGGAAAAGTTCTTTATTTTACTTATATATATATATATATATATATGTGTGTGTGTATGTGTGTAAGTATAAATTTTTTTTTCTTGAACTTTTATATGTTTTAGAGGGGAGAGAAAATGGCATTTTAGGATGCACCATTACCTATGGCGCTAATCTGCTTATTTAAAAAATATTTAAAATACTGGAAGTGTTGTCAATTTATTATGTTTTGAAAGAGTCATCACTGGCTCCCAATGCCACAGCTCCTTGCACAAAAGAAAGGCACGCAGTCAATAAAGTCAATAGCTCGGCAGCATGTTACAATACTTTTCTGCTCAGCAGTCAGGTATAGTAGTATACAAATTTCCAAAAGCAGGAAAGCAATTTTAAATCAGGAGAGCTAGCATGCTTACAAGAAGACAAAAAGTGGGAGAGCGTGTCATCTTGTCAGAGCAAGGGCAGGGTGGCCATACTTGTGTTCCGGCTGTGCCACGGCGGAGACACGTGGCCCGCAGCCAGACACTTGACCTTTGCGTGCTCTGTTTCTCCTGTCTGTGGAATGGCAGGAACACCACTTACATGCCTACAGGCTTGGTGGGAAGTGCTCTGTGGTCTTGGCAGGAAAGTCCCTTCACAGTGTAACATACTGGGTTTCTATTTTGATGTGCATAAATTTGTTTTATTTTATTATCTGATAGAGTCAGTAAGTTTTTGTTTTTTCCAAATAATTCCTCTCAAGAGAGAATTAATTTTTCAAGGGAAAGACACCACTATTATAGAAGCAATGTCTAGTTCATTTTCAGTGTGTTTTCCCAAAGCACAGCTGCTTCATTGTTTTTCTGTTGTGCTCAAACCCAGGGCAGATACAGTACACAGCCAAGCTGGATCAGGCTTTCTGGATTTTTCATGTGCATAGTTTCTGGACTGGCAGTGATGCTCACATGCTTGAAGGTATATATACTTTTTTCCATAGAGTTTAATGTACAACATGGCAGCAAATAAGTTTGCAAGTAGGTGTATTAATCCATCATTTAGATCCATGGCCCAGAGGTACAGTGAGAGAGGCAGGAGTTTGTGTCCCTCAGGGTGCCACTCACGCTGCTGTGTGACTGTGGGTGAGGAGGGAGCTGGTCCCCAGCCCTGTGGAGGTCTCAGCACAGGGTCCCCTAAGGTGTCCTGGTGAGGTCTGAAATGCACCTTGACTCAACATTGCTGGCCCTCAGCATTATCCAGCCCCTGTCTGTCTGCTGGCCCTGGCAGTGACCAGGTCACAGGATAAGAAGTCAGTCTCTTAAAGGACCAATGTTCTCCAGGGATTTATAAATTCACTGCGTCCACACTTTGTTAGGACAGTGCAGGTTGCCTTCTCCAGGTGAGTGCAAACTCCCTCCTCTGAGTTTGATGAAAGTTTCCAACAAAGACTAAATAACAAAGATGTGTTAGTGCCCTGGCCTAGCAGCTGCCCAACATTTTGACTGACAGACCTCCCTGTTCAAAAATGTCCTCCAGTGTTCAAAAATGTCCTGCTATGTGGCCATGCACTGAAAGAATATTTTCCATATAAAATTTCCTCTTGGCCTCTTCATCCCTTTTCTTCTTGTCTGCCTCATGCAGAAGCAGCTGTATGCAGGAGGTTCCTTCTTTGCTTTTCTAAATGAGAGGCATTGAAGCAGGAACTTTTTTTTATAATTCCTCTTAAATTCCTAAATGACAGGCAGTTTCCTATTATTTATCTAACATACACAAAAATAATAAGGAAAAAAGTTTATTAACATCATTGCCAAATCCTGAGATTTTTTGAGAACAGACTTTCGTCTCTGTTTTTTTAAAAATGTTTTTTTAAAAGTTGTTCAAAGAAGGAGAGACTTAATGGGATTACTTTGAAACCCCCACTTAGTTTTGAGTTGTCACAATTAATGTTTTCTTGCCAGCCAGTGCTCGGGCAGTGACCTTCCTGTTTTGATCTAATCTGATCAGCTGAAAATTGCTAAGCTGCAAGAGGCATCCCTGTTTCCTCCTTTCTACCCTCCTGTTTCTTGGATGGTTTTGACAGGGATCCCAGTATCCCAGGTGTATGTTTGACTACCAGACTGTAGGATTAGTCTCTCTCTTCTCCACTTCCCTACAAATATTGAATTATTAATACAAAGTGAAACAGCTCTCACAGGATACGTACTCATACTAGCACAGCCTGCTGACCTGCACATGAGCCTGACTTGGGAGAGCCAAGTTTAAATCCCAGGTGTGAGCCCAGGTTATAGCTGGGCCCCCTGGATTCCAAGTTTACCCTACAAATATTGAGCATTATAAAATCTCTCAGGGTTTTCTTCTTCTTTTACCTCTAGCCTTGTGACCAAAAAACTAAAATCAGGAAAAAATTTCCTTTAATTCTGATGTATTGTTTTTTTCTAAATATAATTAATTTCCAATTTGCACTGTGGAGCATCGGATGAGTCTAAATCCTATGGTAGCCCTGTGGATTTTTGTGGCCCTGTTATCTGAGAGGACATTGTGTTCAGAGGATCTGCCAGTCTTCATCCATTTTTTAAAATAAATTTACAGGAACTGCCCATTACTCAAAAAGAGTAATTGTCCTAATGAAGTCTATACAAAATATGGTTAAGGAAATAAGCCCTTATGATTAAAGAAAAACTATTAAAATTAAGATACAGTTTTTCAAGCTGTATAACTGTCATATGTATTTGCAGCATTAGAGACAGTTTCATTTCCATTAAGATGCTTTTAGAATGGATCTAGCACTATTTCAGGTTTGAGAATGTAGAATATATGAGTTTTGGTCATGAATTCTTCCTATACATGGGCAGAGTATTTGCAAGGTATTTTTTTATTAAAAAGAGGCTAATGGTGGGGTTTTTATCCTCACATGGAATAATGATGTCTGGCTCTGAAAGAGGTGTTTTAGTTGGTATAAGTATAAATTATTTGGAAAATGCTTATTCTGGTATTTTATAGATACCAGAAAAAGTTGCCAGGTTTCTCAGAGAAATGTTAATATACTGTCAGCAGCTGCATGCTTCTCTAAGATTTCTTTCTTTGAACTGTATTTTAAAATTAAAAAAGAAAAAAGTTTTTTTTCCATGAGCTTTCATACTGTGCTTCCGTATACCAGATGTGTTTTATAAAACACATCACATTGCAGCACAATGGGATATCTATTGCAGGCAAAATAGACCTGAGCTTCTGTTCAAATTTCCATGATTTTTTGTTCTTTGTCATCTGTTTGTTTCTTTGTTTTTGTGTGGAAGCCAAATCCTTAGGGGATAAATTTATAAAACTATACACTGGACTTAGCAAAAACTTAGGTTAAAAGCAAATCTCTCTACAGTGTACTCACTGTGTATTCTTTTAATGCTTTGTTTCAGAAATATTGCAGTATTTTACAGTAGCAGTTCAAATACCTGGTTTCTGTGTGCTGTTATTGCTTTGTCCATTTATTAGATGCTGTAGTACTTCGGCATTATTTGCACAAATTTATTGTACAGCATGTGCAAGTACATGTGCTTGTTTTCCAGAAGAAGAGAGATTCAGGAAGCTGTGTGTTATATCTTCATAGCTGCCCACAAGGGATATCAGAAGGAGGATATCTAGGTGGTGGATTCAGTCATTAAATGCAGGAATGTGTAATTATTGGAAACCAGCAGAGACAGTTAATTTTAGTTACTTCCTGAAGTTAGTGGAGCTGTCTGTTTTTACAGAAAAACACTGTCCAAGAGCAATTGTGACATTTAAGGGAATGCTTTTCAGGAGTTATTAAATTAAAATGTATATTGACATTATTAATAGAGGCATATATTCTAATCTGAAATGTATGAATTATATTGAAAGAGAAAAAGTTGAAGTTACAATAATAAGGGCTGCCTTTTAATTTTAATTCAATGACACATCATTAAAAGAAAAGTGAAAAAAACAACCAAGAGCATTCACTTTACTCATCACAGTTCTGTCAGTGACTGTGCAGTGTGGATTTTGGTCAACAGAAGTGAATGAAAAGCTGCCCATCACTGGAAACAAAACAAAATGTATGTATGCATAGGCACTCCTGTTTAGTATAAATATTTACCAAGAGTTAAAGACTATTTACATTAACATATATTTATAAAACAGTGTGGAAGGGGGTGAAAAACAAATATGTGCCATAGTACAATTCTAATTTTGTTTTATTATTCCTGTTCAATGTAGCTCAGCCATTAAAAGCTCTTATTTGCATATATTATGTCAGGATTCACAAAGAGTCCTCTGTTTTCTGTCGTGTCCTTGCAGCAGTCTGATTTCTCTTAGTGTACTGCCGTCACTGGTCTGTGCAGGAGAGATCAGAGCCCTAATAATAGATTTTTGACAGGGAGCTCGCCTGCTACCTGCCCTACACAAATCCTCACTGTTCATGTTTGCTTCATGGCAACAAAGCAGACAGAAGGAAAATGCCAAGTGCTGAGTTTGAGGTACAGCCCTGCCATAGCTTGACATTTCAGCAGAATAGCAGTTTATGAGATGCATAATTTTTCATCTGGGACTCAGCTGCCATTTTCATAGAGGCTTGCAGCTCATCGACTGACTGGAAGTAGGGCAAAGGTTTACAGCATAGATCAAGGTCTACATCCTTTCTATAGCTATTTAAAAATAAGTATTATTCTCTAGATGAGATTAGAGAACTAAGCATATTTTTTCAATTTTTAATATTTTCTAGCCAATTTCATAACCACAAAGAAAACACTTCGCACTTTTAGCAAAGGTGCCATTTGTAGTTGATTAAAAATTATCATAATTGATTTAATTCACCATAAGATTACATGAGTCCTGGAGAAAGAACGAAGGAGGAGTCTTTACACAGAGCATTTGAACAAAGCTGTGTTTTCTCCTCCTCTTACTTTGGAAAAAAGCTCATTCTGAGCTTGAAATGAATGAGGAGTCTTTACTCCTTAAATGTAATTGGTTTGTGGTTTATTATTGTTGGAGATTGGATTTAAATTTTCACATTCATGCACATGTACTTGCGAAACAAATGCAGTGTAGGTACATGTAAGTGAGTGTTTAATATAGAATTACACATCTCTGTGAGCTTCAGTAACAGTTCACCGTGTCAGAGCTTCATATAGAACAATGGTACAGTACATTGGATTAATTAAAGAAGCCTTGCAGAGAACTGAATTCTCAGTATGTCAAGATTTCAATTTTATGTTAAATATTTTCTAAAGGCCAGACCCTTAAATCTCAGGGGCTGTACCAAGCAGTGAGCTGTGAATTTAACCATAGGCTAACTGCTAATGATAAGGAAAAGAGTCCAAGTTGAGGCAGCTGTAATACAGTCATTGGATTAGGCTATCAATCACTCGGTTCCCTGAGGAACAGGCAAAGACGACAAAACAGTGAAAAGGGAAATTAGGAAGGGAGGGCATGACTAGAATGAGATTCTTCACCAAATGTATCTGTTAGTTGGCTGAATCTCCCAAGCATCAGACAGGAATGTCCAGCATTGCTTTCAGACTAAAAGCCAACTATTTGTTCCAAAGTCCTCGAAAACCATCAAATCATCATTAAATGTTGCTGTTCTGTGCAGGCTGCTAGAAATGCAATTGGCTACATTCTCCTGGTTTAATAGCCTGTAATTAGGTTAATCTCTAAACTGCTGCTGTTGAGCACTCTGGATTTACTGTTTATATCAGAGCTCATATAGAATATGGACAGTTGAAATAATTAATTTCACAGTTGATTGGGGGTTTTTTATAAACGAATAACTGTTAAGCTATCGAGTCTTACTCATGGCAACCAAAGCAGAAAGCAATTCATATGAAATCATAAATTCTTCTCAGACATAATATGGGAAAAATAAGAGAAAATCACTATAGTATAGATTGCGGGAAAAGAGCATGGGGGAAAGAACATGAAGGTTTATTCTGGGTGCAAGTAGATAAAATGGGAAATCTCTTCATATAATGGCCTAGATTAACATGATTAAGTAATGAGTGCTCTCATGGTTAGCATCTTGAAGACACAGTCTGATTAACAAAGAATGGAAATGAATGGAGAAGGTAAAAGAGATGTTTCAAAGCAGGTTTCAAAAGTGTTTCAAAGCAGGTTGGTGGAGCAGGGCATTGTATTTACAGTAATGGGTGTAGCTGAATGTATCACAGGTAAACTATGACCTGATAAGGAGGTGTCGGTCAGTCAGGAGCGGAAAATTTTTACTTCTGGTAATGTAAGCAAGATCAAACCCAGTGGTGGTGACTTTGTCAGCATAAGTTGATTCTTTCTGTGTCTGTCACGTCTGGGGAAAAAGTGTCTTATGATCACCTCTTTTAATTTTAAGCAAAGACACACACACAAAAAAATCTCTCGGAGTATTTTTGTGTCATGTCTTTTGAAGATTTTGTGTTTAAAACTGAAGTATTTCTGTTGTAAGAAGATTGCTATAGTTAATTTCAGAGGTCATTTAACTACTTTTTAGTATCTTATGAATTATTTAATTGAAAAGTACTTGGCATTTAAGTACTTTTTAGTTTATTCTTACACAGGAATGAAAATACTATCAAAATTTTCAAATGGACATTAATTAAAATAATAAAAACCAAGAAAAACTGTGGTAAAGTCTACTGCTAGGTTTGCTTGCCATTAAGTCTCAGCAGGTCTCAGTCTTGCTGACCTCTCTCCACAGATAGTCACAGTGAAGTCAAAATTTCTTTTGACTTCAAAATGATGCTTGAATGAGATCTAGAGACTGTGATGGCATGGAGTATAACTCTCCTGCCTTTCCTACAACTGAAAGGCTACTACTGACTACAAAAGTGTGTCTAAACTGAGAGAACTGTGTGCCCTGTACTGTCCTAGTGACTGGTTGGAAGTTGCTGACCTTTCTCTGCAATCACTGAGTCAGAGCTGGGCCAAGCGTCCCTGTCTCAGTGTGCAGGTGATGCACACGTACGTTCTGCCGTTCCAGAAGCAGTGGGTAGGCGCGTGGTCGTGGCCCGGAGCACGAAGAAGACGGTTCCAGGTGGTAGTGTTCAAGTAGGTTTGTAGGTCTGCAAAGCTTTGTTGCAGTGTATGTTCAATGTATGTTCATCTGTATGCAGATGGATTAAAACCTGTATATTTGTTACAAGGGTTTAGAGAGCTTCAGTGTAGGAGGCAGAGGAAAGAGCTGACGAAGGAATAGGGACCCAATTCATGTGATTTTGTGTCGATGTTCCAAGCTCCCTGTTGCTGACCGTGCGGGGCCCATAATCATCTTTCCTGATGACTTGTTATTCCATACCCGCATCAACAGCAGGGTTTGTGGTGCAGGTGGTACTTAAGAGTGATCAATGAGACAAGTGCCTTCTGTGGAAATTATAAACTGTACCTGTCACTCAGAGCAGAAGCTCTAATTATAATCTCCCCCCCTCAAAAAAAAAAAACAAAAAACCAAAACCAAACCAAGAATCTGGTAGAATCCATAAACAATTCTGAGTAACAATTGTATCAGCAGAAGTTAAAACCCCTGAGTTTCACCTGATGTGTCTCAAGCATGTTCGTTTTTTTCAGTATTACTTTACATATTGATTTGCTCTAGTCACCAAGTGGCATATATTGTCTGTAGAACCCGTCTTTATTCTGTGGAGGGCATATTCTCATGTGAAGAATAAATGCATTTTTGTATTTATGGAAAAAAATGGCATCACATTTACAGATCAAAATAGGAACTAAAAAATACTGAGAAAAATGACTTCTTATTTAATATTTACTAGTCTGGAGCTTCTTCCTGTTCTTCCTCCTCTCTTTGGGACAGCTATGCTTGCAGAATACGCTGACTGACTACTGACTTCTCCCATCACTGTGGGGAGCCTACCACTGCTGACAAAACACCCCAACTTCTCTGCTGTGTGCGAGCTCCTCCCTCTGGATCAGTAGCCTCAGTAGCCTCAACAGCTTATGCATCTCTGTGAGGATGTTGAGGCTCTCACCATTCCCACCACCTACAAGGTGCTTGATTGATGTGCTTTAGAAATGGGTCACAAAGTGTCTTGAAGAGAAGGTTTCACAGCTACATGGAGGTGTGCTTGCTGTGAGTAATCCTGTTGCAGGATATTTTGACGGTCAGATACAGGGGTTTAGGGAAAAAAAAGAAATTATCCTTGGAAAAAGTTTAAATGCAAACCAATCAGCACCAGAAATATGTACTTACCTCATTAGTGCTGCTGTCCTGCTTCTATGTAGCCTTGAAAAGTTCTACCACTGGTTAGCTATGATTTATTATAAACTCACCAGGGAATACATCTTTATTCGCCTAAATCCTGCTAACATTCTGTATTTTTTAGTATCCTGCTTGAATAAGGAATAAATCCTAATGCCAACTTCACACATAAAATACAAAAGACAAAATAGAGCACATTTGTTTAACTGGGTAGATCCTGGGTTTATATTTCACTGGGCATCACTTCATCCCTAGCAAGTGATTGCCAGAAGCATTTATAAATGTATTTCACAACCATCAGAACATTTTTTTAACCTTTCAAAAGAATGCATCTACTAATATATAGTAGTCAGCTAGTCACAAATTTTAATGTGCCTTTTCATGCAAGCACCTCATTGTATACAATGAGCTGTATAAATGTCCTGCTCATACCCAAGATATACAAACATATCCTACAAAATCATTTAGGGAACCTGCTGTAGGAATTCAGTTTTCCAATTTATGATCAATTTGCAGTTTCTGCATTGCTGGGTAATTGAAATTGTCTTTCCTATTTACAAGTACCATGTAACCATCTTCCTTAAGTCCTGTTTAAATCCCAGCAGACATTTGTAGTCAGGGATTGAGCCACTGTTATTTGGGTTAAGTGAGAGCAGAGGGAGAACTGCTGAGCACAGTGTCCCACTGGTTCAGGACGAGAAATCCATTGCAGATACACAGAGAGGGTGTTTTAAATGGCATAAGGTCTGTCCGTAGAATGTGTGGTGCCACACCTGACTCAGCACTGAGGTAAGGCTGATGCTGTGAAGAACTTTGTTACAGGCAGCTCAAAATTAGGAGAAAGCCGTGTGGTTTTTGCAAGCATGCATGTCAGGAAGACATAGCTGTGTTACAGTAGTGTCTGTCCGTTCACAAACGTTTCATGACCCTATTGAGCAAACCTGTTGGTTTCCAAAAGAATTCATGGGTACTCCAGTCCAGATTTTGACTGGACCAAGCTTATTTTGCTCCTGTCAGCTGTTTCTCTACTTATGCTGTTAAGGCCATGTCAGCTGCTCACCTGTTTGGGTACTGCAGATTTGGCAGTGTTTTCACCAATTTTTTGATATATGCCCACTCAAGAACTGCTTAGCTTTCAATAGTGAGTACTGAGAGAAATCTTCTCATTTTAGGCACTGATAAATTTTTGTGCTCTTGCAGAGAAGGTACTGCCAAGCAATACTCATAAGAATCTGTTCTTTTTTTATATATAAAAGAAGTTTCTTCAGAACTTACTCAAGGTGGGATTTGAAGAATTCAGACTTCCAAAGAAGGTCTGGTGGCATCTTACTTTCTCAAGATATATTAGGAAAAAGTCTACTATACGGTACATTCTGATTTATTGGTATAATGGAGAGGTTGTTTGCATCTTTGTTGTTTATAAAAACACTCTAGATGATCTAGATTCTTGTCAGGTATCCAGAAAGGAGGTAAACCCTGCCAAATGTAGGGAAGTCTTGCTCCACCTTGTTATGGGGAATTTTAGTATGGAGTTCCCTTCTGTGTGGAGCTGGCATACAGATTTCTTTCTGATGTGTTTATTTTTCTTTTCTTTCAGGCTGAATATTTTATGGCCTTGAGGACATCCCCAGCTTACTGTTAGTCAGATAGTGTAAAAGGGTCCTAAAAAAAAAAAATTCACTCTTAGTCTCTTTTCCAAACTTGGGCTTTTCCAGGGCTGCCTTGACTGTCCTTTGCTATTTCTTTCTGTTTCTGATATATGGAATGTGCTGAGCCAAAGGCTAGCACAGAAGGCAGGCAGCAGTGGTGCTCTCTTCTGCCTGTGCTACCTGCATTGCCTTTCTGAGCTGTGCCACTGCCTCGTGTGTCTGTGTCCGAGAGTCCTCTGGGGCTGTCCCAGAGGGGCCAAGCTCAGAGAACACAGCAGATGGGAGCAGAGGTGCTAACCAGGTACAGCTGAGGGTTATCCCCTAAGCATCAGGCACTTCACTGGGAGACTCCTAGTGAAGTGTATTTTCTCCTTCCCTCTCATCCCTGTAAGGAGTCAGGCATTCTCAGAGGTGGCTTCCTTTCTCGCTCCCTTGATGCATCAGAAATTTGAGGTTAGTATATTTCTTACATATTAGTATATGCACTGCTGTCAAATGCCTAAGGCAGCATGTACTTACATTTTGTGGTGACATTCCAGTGGTTAGGCAAATAAATGATGCAGGGTTTACTGGTGCATCTTAGATTTCTCTTTTTGAAAATGCAGGTGTATGTTATTTTATCCCTGTCCATTTTCTAATCTGATGTTACAGGAGAAAGTGATATTTTTAAGCTTGTCATTAAAATACCTTCCAAACAGTTAACCTAAGCATCTGGTGTTTTTATGTATTTTAGAAGCCCTAATAACGGCATTGCAATCCCTTAATGCTGTTTCTCACATTCTTGTTACAGTAGGTATATGGCACACTTCTTCTGGTTTAAAAAGCTCAAAACAAATTTCAGCAATTTAATCTCAATGTTAGAAAAAGGATCACAGCAGCTGCTATAGTATTTTGTATTTATGCTAGTTTTTGTGACATACTCCCTGGGAGCTAAATATTGACAAGCATGCTCTGGCAAGCAGGTTCGAGCTTGGTCAGTCAGCACACCTCAAGTCTCTGCATTGACACTGTGACCCAAGTCTGGAAACTATTATCCTACACCATTTATTTTGGCTTTATAGGTGATACTGTCCACTTGAATTAGGGATTTCTGCTGTATTTTTAATACTGTGACTGTGGATTCATATTTGATTTAGGACCACAGTACTTGCAAGGTTGGTTATACATCTGTGTTTGATGACATCTTCAGTAGTGTATTGTGTATAGAATCACAAATGACAGCATAAAACCTACATGATTTCAAACCTACAAGTCAGGAGTAAACATTGAGCATAAAATAATTTTAAAATCACATTTATCTTTTAAACTGTAGAACAAACCATGTCCTAAAACCGTGGGTCTATGAAAGCTATTGATCAAAGTGAAGTTTGGACATGTATTCATTATGGGAGGTAATTTAGGATATTAATTTTTTGTGTGTTCTCTAGGTAAAAAGAAAAATCCACTTTTTTACTAATTGTAAGAGCACCATGTTTGTAATGCTTTTAGTTTACTTTTTGAATTTCTGAGTAAAGAACTTAAGCCAATTTGGGCTTCTAGTAAACTTGGCATATACATTAAGTTGGTTACCAGATGCATTGTGCAACATATGGCATTGTACAGCCTTTGTGTGCTTCATAGTATTTTCTTAAACTACCATCATTTGTTTTGATTCCAAAAATGCACTTGTCTTGGCTTTCTAGTGCTTTGGACTTAAATGCAGGCTTTCCAGTGCTGAACAGATGTGTTTCACACAGAACATTTATGCTTTTATGAGTCGTCCTCTTTGAGTTTTCCATACGCAGTATTATGTCAGCGATAGCTCATGCAAATGGGATATCTTCATTTTGGTATGTACATTGATTGCCTAACATAACCTTCAGAATTCCTAAGAATTCTACATAACCAAGAAAAACACAGAAGCAACACAGTTTTGCCCAAAGATACTGCCCCCAAAGTGAATCGGATATGTTTTCTTTTAGGTTAGAGACAAACAGGAAGGAAAGAGAAAATAGTTCCTTTATGGGTGACAGCAGCAGTCAACTTACAGTCCTGTATGCTTATGTGAACCCCTGTATTTCCATGCTTGAGGCAGTGGTGTGAATGGACATAACACTTCACCCATGAAAAAACACAGAATGAAGTGCTTGGCACATTAGTATGGAATTTACTTCTGAGAGGAGACTGCTTGAGTTGATTTACAAAGCATGCCTCTAAAAATTTATCCTTTAAATTGCAGTTTTAGAGAAAAGGGTAAGAGGACATTCTGGCACAAGGGACAAGGGATTTGTGACCAGGAGGGCCAACTGCTGCCTCTTCTGCACAGGTGGAATTGCTCTTTTACACACTCTTCCAGGCCTCCCCTTGCAGTCTTTTTATTCTGGGAGATAAAAACATTATACTTTTTCTATAGCATTTAGACATCCTCTCCTAGAAGGCACTGTGTGAGTGCCAGATACTGCTGGTGTGTGTTTAGCAGTAGCAGTGTGTGTTCTGATCAGTATTTTAAAATCAACAAACGCTTTGTGGGCCCCTGGCTTTCTGTTAATTGGCCTTTACTTTGATCACTGAAGACCAACAAATGCAGTTTAGGAGTTGTGTTGCTACCATTTTTCTTCAGTGGAAGCTGAGGGGATGAGTAAGTACATCAATTAAGTCCCTTACTCACCCTCTGAGCTACCCTCATTGGATAATTAAAGGGATCTGACAGAGCAATACACTGAATTCCCTTGCACCCCCTTCTGTTGCTCTGAATGCATCAAACAAATTAATATTTAGGCCTATTAATGCTGTTATTTTTTATTAATGCAGAAAGCAGAGTTATGATATGGGTATATAATTTCTTCTTGAAATCAGCACTGAGTTGTGTGAGTGGTCACAAGCAGGACATGTTTTAATTACCAACCCTCAGTAATATATCTAGAGCTAGTAAAGGCCTCTCCACATAGGGTTTGGGCTTCCTTTATTCCAAAAATAGTTCACACGGCATGGACAAGCAATTATTATGCTTTCCATTACACCACTGACTCTTCAGTTTTTGGTATGTTCTCAGCTAAAGAAATTTCCTATAATTGTGAAGGTTATAAAAAAGAAGACAAAATTTAAAATTGTCATCCACGCACATCTAAGGCCTCAACTAAATCCAACTATATCATCTCTCTCTTGGAGGGGGAGTCTTTTTCATTCATGGAAAACTAAGGGTTGTCCTGTAAATTTCATTTTAAAAAAAATCACAATATGCTGAGTTGGAAGGGACCCTCAAGGCTCATCGAGTCCAGCACCATCCCCAAGAGGCACACCATGAGCCCAGGGGTATTTTCCAAACGCTTCTTGAACTCTGCCAGGCTGGTGCTGTGACCACTGCCCTGGGGAGCCTGTTCAGTGCCCAGACACCCTCTGGGAGAAGAGTCTTGTTTTAATATCTGCCCTAAAAAAAAAAAAATTGAAGTGTAAGGAACTAAATAATTAGAAACTTCTGTACCTGGTTGTGAAACCGTAATTAAAAGAAAGTGTTCTTGTGTAATGAGCACTACATATCTGTCGTACAGTGTTTTAATGTCTACAGTAGTTATTAGCTGAATATTTCCATTCTGTGAGCAGCTGCCATTCTTGAAACTGATTGATGTTTATGAATAAAGCACTTTCATTATGTGTTGCCAACCTCTGAGGACTAATCTTATAACCTACAGTGCCTACAAAGGAGTGATGATACCTGCTCTTTCTGGAACTAATCACATCTGAAGCAAGTGAAAGGCTGAAAACATTGTGGGTTTTTTCTGGAAAACTTTAATTGCATTGTAGACTATTCTACTACAAAATGGTTGTAGTGTTTTATCTGACAAAAGTGACATGGCAGGGAAAATAATTTTACAGGAAGAGACATGTTTGAATATAGACAACTAACACTGTGAAGTGGCTTGGCTCAAGGTAGTGAATTTATTTGTGAGCTGATGAAACTGTGCTCTCAGATTTTCATTGTCTGGCTGCAGAACAGTCTTCTGATAGGGCATGCTGGTTGAAAAGTCTTCACTGACCTTTCATTAGTTTGTTTTGTGGGTTTGTGCTCTGTCCATTCCGGCCAACAGATCTGCAATTTCAGAGAAGAAAACATACAAGAAAAAGAAAAGAGAATGCGCCTCCAAGTGTTTATCTTCTTAAAGCCACACTGTCTTGCTAGGGCCTAGAAAATCTCTAATCATGCTTTTCAAGTTTTTCAAAGGAGGAAAGCTGTAAGAAAACATTACAGGCAAGTTAATGGTAAATATTTCTCAGAGAAAACTCAAGGTTTGTGAGGGTTTTGTGCATATTTTGTGCATTATTTAATTTTTTTCATCCTCATCCTGCCTCTGTCCCTTAGAAACAGATCCATAAAGGCATAGTGCCCTCTGGCTCCAGTGGGAGCTACCAGAAAGTGGGAGCTTCTTGTGCTTTCCTCCCAAAATAAAGCAGAGAAAGAAACTGATGCTAGCCAACACTGGCCTATAATGTAATGTCTGAGCTGAGCTTGTAGGAACGAGTTCAGCTGCTGACACTAACCTAAATGCACAAAGTCCCCAGTGACTATATTTGTACTTTGGAAACCACCTAAAGATGGAAGATTGCTGCTCCAAAGACCCATCAGGTTCTGTATTAAAATTAATAAGGCAAGTCTTGAGCTGAAGGATCCTCCCTTAATAAACTGTTTCTGCAGGTTGAGTGACAACCCAGGTGTTCTCTAACTCATAATTTGATCACCAGATTATAGCTGGTCCTGCAAAAATCACATCCCATCCAGCCCTCAGTATGAGCAGCTGTAGGTTTTGCTCTTGATCACATAGATCTTTGTCTGCCCAGATGCTTTTGTGTCAGAGTCAGAAACAGCAAAGTGAAATTCTCAAAATCCCCCATGCTTTGCTTCTTTTCCCAACCCTACCCTGGTAGCAGCGGCCTGCTTCCCAAATATCTCAGAAGACTCTGGTATAGCCCTTTCCAAATGATGACACAGCCCACCAGCTTACAGGCACATGCAGATCCCCACGAACAGTCAAGGTAGGTAGTTTCCATTTATTGCTGGGAGGAAAAAAAGTGTCAAGTAACTTCCTACTCATCCTATGGCGAGCAGAGTAGGGCTGTGTGCTTCAGCTACCTTAGGTATAGCTATCAGTTCTCCTACTCTTGGTTGTGTGAGTCTTGAGAAATGGGAAGTGTTGAAATAAATGGCTATGATACACATAGTGTTGAAATAAACATTTATTTTAACACATTGTATGTGATGAGCCATTTATTTTAACACTTTTCACTTGAAGTGTTGAAATAACAGGTTTTATCAGGGGACGTGTCATCCACTGTTTTATGTATATGTGAATATGGAAATACGTCTACTGAGTGTGCATGTATATATATACTCACACAGATTATATGGATATGTAATAATAATAATATGGTAGATGTGTATGTAGACACTAATGCACAGGCAAATACAGTGTTTTCTACTCAATTTGAGTCTTTTGTTTCACAAAAATTTGTGTTTATGACATATTTTTAATATATCTGTGTATCTATAAATAGATCTAAATATATTGGCACATAAAATTCTTTATTGCTAGATAAGAGCAACTGGATGAGATAGATAAAATAGAGGTATAGACAATAAAATAAATAAACCTCAAAATAGGGCAATTATTAACTTGAGTTATCTAAAGCAAGAAAGAAATACTTTATCTGAGCTTTCTAGTTATCTAGACCTGGTTTCTTTAGCTTGCCATAGTTTCTGAAGTTCTGCATCCCTTTCTGTGATGGACTTCTTAGGCAAGTGGTTATTAAACAGCACAGGGTATGAGTCAGGCTTTGTAAATGACCTGAAAAGTCATTGTACTGCATTTTTCAGTAATTTTGGCTTTTTAAATACAGTGTAGGAACCTCAATTCCCTGCTCAGCAGGCAGTCACATCTCTTCCAGTGTGTCCTTACTTGTACTAAATTGCCTTTTTGAGGTTAGAATTATGTATGTGCTAAAGCACTGGCACAGGCATGTGGGCATACACACACGTCCTGGTTCCAGGGTCATGTTGACCGTGGTGGTTGTTATGGAGGTTAAAACCAGCTCAAACAAAGGTAGCACTGCTGAGGCTGACAGAGGCAAGGCTGCCTTTGAACAAATCTGTAAATGGCCAGAACCATTTCTACCACACTTGAGGTTAAATGTCAGTCTCTGCGTTGGAATACAAGGGCAGCAAGCCCTACCCCGTGACAAAGTGAACTACTCACATCTTTTGTGGGGAAGAATTCGGCAGGAACTCATTTGTCCCTTTGCAGTGGCTGCAGTGATCTTGTCTGGTAACTGGGCGGTATTTTCTAAATGGGCTGTTCCGTTGGCTCTTGTGCTGGTCCTATTCATGTGTCCTTTTCCTTGTATTATGTCAGGAGCTTACCCTGGCTATTAACACTATTTTACTACCATTTCCTTACTGTTGTATCATTATTTGTTTTATTGATCAGCACTGGCACTCTCTGGCTAGCAGGCAAGGTTTGTCCTGGCCAGGGGAGGGTTGCAGTGCAAAAGGTGCCAGACCTCCTGCAGCAGCACCAGCCCCACCACGCTGGAGCAGCTGACTTGGGCTCCAGGCCATGGTGGGCAGCAAGAGCAGAGCAGTCAAGGCAAAGAAAGGGCTTCCTGAGCCAGCCAAAGAACATGGAAAGCATTCTGTCAGACAATTTCCAGCTCCAAGTCAAACCAAAGTAAAAACCATGAGTGAAATTAAATAATGAACGTTTGATGAATTGCAACAGAAAATGCTTTGCTAGGTTTCATGCTGACGACCAGAAGTATCGACTTCTAGTGAATCTGTAGTTTTCAGTGAGAGAATGGCTTTGTTAGGAAATGTTTAACCACTTCTTGCAGCATTCACAAAACAATTTGTATCTGTCCTCTTGGTTTTTCCTACTGAAGTTTGATAGGAGTGAAAATTCCCCCAGGTCTCCATGGATAAATAATATTTACAGATAAGAAAAATTTAATTTTTCCCTCTCTCTTTCTCTGATTCTAGCCTTTTTTTTTAATTGAGAGAATTCTCTGATGAGTACTAAACATTTATTGAATGAGAACTCTGGTGATTTTATGAATTTTTAGCTGAAAGAGCATAAATAATCATTTGTATTAATTCAAAAGTGGTAAAATTAAATCCTATAAAGGACACGGATTTTTCTCCGTGATTATGGAAGTTCAAGGTTTTTGTCTGAGTACAATTTTTTTTAAAGGAAATATGAAGCAAAATTATTGCCTCTCTTTTCCACTCAGAGGTTGGGTTCAATTCTGTGTGTATCAGAAACAGGATCACATCTGATGTAAGCTTTGAAATTAAGAGGAAGGGTCAGTAGTTATCAGAAGAACTATTGACACACTGTCAATGTATCAAGTTAGTCATGATATGCTGACAAAAATCCTGTCAGTTGATATGGTATCAAGAGCCTGCTATACTAGAGATAGGTAGAAGTTCTTTCAAATCTGCAGAATCATTAACTTTATTCTAAAGTCTTGTGACAAAGTCCTGACTTCTCTGTAGTCAGCAGAACCTTTGCCATTGATTTGGTAGAGTTGGTGCATTGCCCATCAGAACTTTAGAACAACATGCAACATTGAGCAGCCATTGGTTTGATGGTGTAGGCTGACTGATGTAGAGATATTCCATAAAAGGACTATTTCCTTGAATTCTCCATTGGTACATGAATAACTACAATTTTTGGCTGGAAATAGCCAGAGCCTGAGTAAATAGTACATTATTGTTAGTGATTTTGGCAAATGGCTATTAATGAGTAACAATGGACTGAAGGGCTGACCAGGCAGGGAAATAGATAAGGAGCAGTGAGAAGAGTCATCTCTGGATCTTCAAAAGTGCTCGGCTGTGCAGCATTGAAGCTGTGGCAAGGTCCGTCCTGCCCTTGCTTTCTGGGAACTTCCTGCATTTTTTAGTGCACTAAATACTGTGTGTCCCATTTGCAGACCTCATAACAACTGTGGCAAGTCTTTCTCTCTAAACACGTCTGTTCATTGGGTTTTCTTCTGCATATAAATGCATTCTCTGGTCATTTTGAAGGATGTGTCTGCTACACTGTTTCATTAAACTGCCGCGTTATCAGGTAATTGTTTAAACATAATGCCATAGCACTATCAAAAGGAAAGGTGAACTAATGGCATTTGCAAATGTCAGGGATTATCTTAACACTTTTATTATAGTTTATAAAAAGTAGGTTCAGGGCATTCCATGGCAATTATTTCCACAGAAATTGGTTATTTAAATAAATTGCTAATTATCTGGATATGACAGTATTGAAAACCCTGCTAATGAGTTATTTGATAAGTGTAGCTTATGGTGGCCACCTACAGGTGGCAGAAAGAAAGAGCGAGCAGAGGAATTGCAGTCGGAAGGAATGCGATGCAAATGGTTTGTGTGCAACCTGCAAGTTTCCCTGGACTGTTTGCAAATGCAGATTATGTAAAGTACTTTGATTGCCAGTATTAGGCAGCATATACACTATGCAGAAAATGTATTAACAAAGAATTGTGTTTTCTGAGCTTTTTTCCTGATCTCCAAACTTTCTTACCGACTTACTTTCCGAAGCATTGGATTGATATCTACGGCCTGAACTTTTCCAGACCATTTTCCCTGTATAATGCTTTTCACCCAAGTTTGTTATCTGTTATCATTAGGTTCGTTAGTCCATTAGCATGATTAATTTTAACAGCCTGGGAGATAACTGTGTCAGTTTTCTTCCAAGAAGGTATCTACAGAGGGAGGAAAGGTGATTTTTCTTAGATTGGGGCTTGCATTTTTTTAGCAGCGCAGACTTTAGTGGTGACTTATTAGTAAAAAATTATGTATCAGCTGCTTCTTCTTTGTAATATTCAGGCTCAGTGGTTTAAATCTCAAATTTGTAATATAATATAATGCAAATTAAAAAACAATTTTACTTGCAAATGCACAGACTGGGGAGAATTGACCCAAATTCATTTTTATTCCATCTAGTATCCATAGATACAAAAATTTGGTTTGGGTTGATCTACTATCCAAAGGTATGAGAGTTTGCTTTCCTTTAAAATCTGTTTCTGTCATTCACAGAGAGTTTGATAAAGACCAATGAGACTGCTTCAAGATTCAGTCTCACTAGTACCAGTCTGAATTGACTCTGTTGGCTGTTTTTTAACGGACTGGGATCATCTTTACTTAAAGGCCTCATTAGAGCTGTATCATATATGCATTGAAAACTTTATCAAATTCGTCCAATATATTGCAAGTGGGAATGTAGAATATTCAAGATGTCTGAGATTATTTTTCTCCCATTGGTGGATCACTGGGATCAGAAGATCTGAATTGTTTCTGCTAGGAATTCCCAAAGCTACTGGGTTGCTTGAAACTTAACACCAGGCTTCTTGAAGAAGGTTTGGCTCTCAAGCCTCAATCTAGTGAACATTTTTGGTGTTTGACAGGATCAAGTCCTCTCAGGACTCCTAGTACTTATGAAGTCATAATAAAACGTGTGTCTTCTGGCATTGGTAAAGGGTTTTTTACTTCCTAATGAAAAACAAACAAATAAGCAGGTATATTATCTTTCATCAGTTTGTCATCAGCCTCCTATCCTCAGTGCACAAGAGCAGCTCTGCCTACCTGTGCTGATGAGGGAGAGATGTTTGATTGATGCATGTTCTGCTTCTCCATCATGTTGTGTTTTTGCTATTGGATTTCCTTGACTGATAGTCTAAAAAGTACTTTTTATTAAAAAAAATAATAAAATACCAAAGCTGTTTGTTTTAAGGCAAGAAAAAGGTCAGGGACTTTCACATCTTAAAATTATTTCATTGTTTATGTCTTTCCATAATAGCCAATATTTGTTCCATAATTAATGAGATTTGAAAGAGTAGCTTTCACCATAGAGTAGCATGTCATCTCCATGAGGTATTTTTCTGTCTTTCATTTTATATCTCACTCGCCTGCCTGAGGTCTTGATAAATGGACTTTGTTTATTAAATCTCATTATTTTACAGCAAGGTAAATGATAACCACATCTAGCATCTGGCAGCAGCTGTAGCACTTCTATCTGGAGAGTACCATATCAGCAGTTTCCTCAGCTACAGGTGCTTAACTAGTGGAATTACAGATCCCAACGTGTCAAAGTATGTGGTAGATGCTTATCTTTTAGTATGTGAGCTGTCTTTCAAATGCATGCTGGATTTGGACCTTAGCTTCTTAAATACCATTGGATTTATCAGAAACGTTCTGCAAATTCCCACTACTACTTATAGATCTTTTAAAATATGGCATTAAATCTCCTTTATTTCAACCTTTTAAAAACTCCTTCTCCACAAATCTCTGTAATGGAATTTATTACCTTCCTATGTACTTGTATGAAAATGCAGGAAAATAGAGACTAATAGTCAAATTGAGTGTTCATTTCCTTTTTTTTTTTAATTTGCCTTCTCTTTTAATAGCTTGGCATTACTATTGTTTCTATTGTTTGCCTTTTTTTTTTTCTTTTTCTTTAATCTGGTAGGTTGTTTCACCATTTCATTAGGCAGTAGGATCTCTATCACAAGCAAATCACGTTGTATTCCAGCCCAGCAGCTTTTGTTACAGAGGGGGAAGCTTCTGAACTGTTGATGAAAAAATGTAAGGGAGAACAGCTTCAGCTTATGTTGTGCTTGTTCCATATGAGTAGACTAATAAAAAAAATGCTGGGATGAATGGTGAGACCTTAGTGAACCCTCTGATTGTCATTACATCCATTTATTTACTCTCATCAGAAGCACTTCTAAATGTTTTTAAATTCATTTGGGTGAATTATAAATGAATGGAATACTTTTGCAATCATACCAATTTATCACTAATTTACTAATCACCAAATGTAAGTAATAACTCATATTATGAATATCAAATTCAGCTAGTACTAAAAAGTACCTGTGTTCCATAATAAATTCTCAGTCTCATTGCTAATTCTGCTAGACTTCATTGAATCATAGGCTTGATTTCTTTGGGCTGAATGACAGCCTCTCTGATTACCTATTGTGCTGAAACCTTAAATAAGCTGTTGTTTGGTCCTTTTCCTGAACTGACCAGTGTACAGAGACAGTCATTTGAGTGAGAAGGGGGCTAATTATATTCTGGAAATATTTTCTTGTGGAACTCTTTGCTACAAGATATCTTTAAGGCCAAGGATCTCCAAGCCTTTAAAACCCATTGAAAGCAAACTCTTAAGAGTTACCTTGGGGTTAGAAGTGCATAAACCTTCATGCCTCAAAGCAGATTGGGAAGAAATTTCCCTGTAGCCACATGATTTCAGAGTTACCAGTGTCTGTATTCTTTCACCTTTCTGAAAAACAGCTACCTCATCACAGTGAAGTTCTGGAGCTGTATCAGGCTGAAAGCAACGTGGCAAGTCTGATGCTTACTTCTAGCTTCAATTTCAAAACCTGAATATTTGAAGAATTTCCTGAACTACTGTTTTTGATGAGATTACTTTCAATGGTTTTGGCTGTGTAGTCTATGTTTTAGCCCGTATACCTTCCAAAAGACTTTTATTTGTAAATCTGTCAGAGCAAACAGCATGGTTTCCATTTTTTTTTTCCTCAAGCATTTCTCTAAGACTGAACCATTAATTGTGTCATAATATTTGCTCTTTGGACACTTAGCAGTCATCCTCTTCTAAAGAATTGTTCTGTTCCCTTCAAACACATGACAATCAATCCAGCCCAAACAATGGGAAACAGTCCCTAGTGTCCTAGAGAAAGTTCCTGCTCAACTCCAGATCCTTTCTGTGATCTGTCCTGTCGGGATCTTAGATTCTTTAAAGCAGTTTTGGTGAGATTTCACATTTTTATCTATCAGGCTCTAGTTTTCCTGAAAACATATCAATAGTTCATCTTGGGTTAGGCTGTCCCTTTCATATGCATAAAGTTTAGTTGCTGTTACCTCGTGCAGTACTGAGGGGGGAAAAACTGCCTGACCGCCACAGCCATAAAGGTCCTCTGGGAGCGATGTGTCCTCTCTTACACTATTGTTGCCCAATGATGGCATCAAATTATCCTAAAGCTTCTCTAAATTAAGTAGAAATTTTAATAATGTGGGGCTTATCTAGAGAAATCTCGACTAGCCTAAAAAATAACTGGAAGTGTCATCTATCTATGCTGTCCATCGTTTAATGAGCAGCATCTGTAGGCATATTTTTAATACTTGCATACCATCAGTAGAATGTAGTCAAAGCAGATGCATTGCAGACACAGTGTATTAAGACTTTAATCATAATCCTCTAAATATAGCAGGAGGTTGTCTGACTCAACCTCTATGTGCCATTTGAAATACGAGCTCCAGTTTTGGAGATATTACCATAAATGAATATACTTTATTCTTTTGAGAATTTGACTATCATATTAATTGTTAGAGGGGGCTTACTCAAAGAATTATCTGAATCTGCAAACATCCAGAAGGGGAAACAAATAAAATATGAAATGTCAAGTGCAGTGAAATGGCACTTTTAAACAATTCTTAGTTGAACATAAATAAATTAGATGTTTGCTCTTACTTGGACAACATTTAGGTTCAAAAAATCAACCTGATTCTTTATGTAGAAACATAGATCTCGTTATCTACAGTTTACTGTATGGTAAAGTATTGCTTTCTGTCTCAGACATTATTAGTCTTTGTTTTGAGCATCAGCTAAAATGTTCAATCTAACTTTGCATTGTTTATCTAAATGTTTCTGCCATTTTCTGTATTCCAGCCACATGCATAATTGCTGTACAAGTGTTGATACCACTTGAAACCCACTTGGTGTCAGTTTATAAATGAATATAACCTCTGCACCTCAGAATTAGATGTTAGTTCCTGATGTTGCTGTACCAGGAGGGATGTGCAAGTTCCATCGGGGTCAGTTGGGGTGTTGCTAACCCAGTGTCCTGGTTTTCTGTAGGAAATGCTATCCGGCCCATCGCCCTCCGCGCAGTGTCCGCCATCGCCCGTGCTCTCCCAGGATTTCCCATCTTGGCAACTGGAGGCATCGATTCTGCTGAGGCTGGCCTTCAGTTTCTGCACAGTGGGGCTTCTGTCTTACAGGTACTGCTTCCTTCTTTAAAATGCTAACATTCAAGTAACTGTGATTAAGATCGTAATGTATCTTCCTTTCAAACATTTGGATAGTGCGGAGTTTTTACCACTGAAAAGAATTTCCATGGTTTAACTTCATGCTGCTTGCTAAGAGACATTAATTTCACATGGAGAAGGAGGAAGAGTTGCCAAAAGAAAACTTTGGATATTGCAATACCAGTCTGGGAAAAGGCTAACCATGAGTTTGTTAGTACTTATTATCTCTGGCTTAAATGATTTCAAATTTAAATATCTCTCTCTCTTGTCATACAAACAGGGTTGACACAGAGTTAAGCCTGACCTATCTGTTCTTCCTGTATTCTCAGTTTTTCTTTTCTGCAAAGAGCCTTCTCAAGCTGAGAGGGCTTCCAAAGAGTACTACGGTGGTCTCGCAGGGAGCCAGTTTAAGTAACTTTTGTATCTGTGTCCCTGAAGGATGTTCATTGCAACAGGAGGTGTAGAGCTGCACCTGCTGCATGAGGTGCTGGCATTGCACTGGAGTGAGGTGTCAGCTGCATTCAGCAGCCCGGCTGTTGGCATTCCCTGAGGGTTGGTTTGAGCTGCTGGCCACACCGGCATGGTTGGTTAGTCGCTGTCATGGAAGGAAGCCTTGGTGGGCTCCTATTACAGGCAGCAGGAAACTGGCCGAAAATCAGCCCCTTACCTGCTCTGCCAGGCATGTCAGGGCACCATTGCGGCCTGTATGTTAGAATGGCTGAGGAGCAGGTGGTCTTTATGTTCCGTTGTTCCATTGTACATTGTTACTTTCTGGTAGATGTTCAGCCCCTTTATCTGTTGGTCCCACCATAGACAACAGCAGCTGTGGATCCTGTGAATATCGGCTTTGTCACTCCATGGGATGACTAGAGTGGTTTCATTCCCACAATTCACTTTGACATTGAAATTAGATTCAGTGTGACCATCCTTTCTACCCAGCTACAGTGACTGCTGTGATTAGTCATTTGTTTGCTGTTTCACAAAAAAAAAAAAAAAAAAAAAGCCAGCTCAATATTTTGATTTGGTTGGGTTTTTTTAATGCGCATCAAAGTTAGCATCTCTGGGAGCTGAAGCAGGAGGTTGTTCCTTTTTTATAGACTTGCTATGTTCCTTGGATTTATTAATACCATTGCTTTTTTTTTGGTTTTGTTTCAGTTGTATTAAAGTGATTCAAACTTTTCTTTTTCATGGACACATAAAAAATTGACCTTTCTTACACAATTGTCTGAGAGCTTCTTCCATATAAATATTAAGTAATGGTGCAAATTGCAGGGCAGCATTTGTCTACAAAAAAAATTAAGATTGGCGAGGAAATGTTTTTAGTGCTCTAGATGCATTTCATTTGTTATTGCTAATAGAGCTGCACTTTCGATGGCTTTGTCTGCAGCAATGTTACATGATCTGAACTACACAGAGGGAAATTATTTTCTGTTCTATGTCTGCTGTATATCTTTCTGGATGACTAAAAATCAAGGGGTTTAATGTCCCTTTCGCACTTCTATTTTATGTAGATTGTGTAGCTGGTTTTTATTCTTTCTTTTCTTTTCCTGTTGGTTTGTCCCAATGGTAATGGGAAATTCTGAAACATTATTTCATGCAGACATCCCAGTTCAGTGCTCAAGAGAAAGACTATTTGATTTACGAGATGTTAATTATTGTTTTCTTTTTAGTAGTAATCAAATTCTCTGAAACTGGCTTCCACAAATGACTTGGATCTATATAGATCTTTTGCCCTTTACAGAACAATTTCTCTTTTCAACAAATGTTTCCCAGAGATGCTGAAAAAACTCGTATTTTGTCCTTAGGTTTCACCAGTTTAACTTAAGTCATCTCTAGAACTGATTTTAAACTCCTCTGGATCAAAAATATCCTCAGTTTGAGTGGTTTATTTCTGTTTCACTAAAGTAGGGAAGTAGTTTAAACTAATCTCAGATAAATGGATTCTAAAGTGGCTGTGTAGGTACGGATCTGAACTAGTTCAATTGCATCCATTTTAAAATAAGCCTTTAGTAAGCTTCATGCAAGATTGTGAATACAGGGCATAAGTCTTTCCCTCACGATGGGAAAGACAGATGGAAGGGAGAAGAAAATAAGTAATCTCTACAGAAAGTCATAGAAGAAATGCACTTACTGGGACTATACTGAAACATATTTGCTTCACAGATGAGCCACATTGTAATAGAAAAAGACATGCTCATATTCACAGGTTGTCTTTGAACCCCAATTAGGATTATGAGGATCATTTCCATTGTTTTCCTTCTAAACAAGGTCTTACAAATAGCCAGCTAATATTCTTTTCCCTGAATGCCAGTCTCTTGCACAGGTCCTTGGTATCATGCCCAACTTGCTCCTTCAGCAGCGACAACCTCTGTTGCTTACAGCTTTGACATTCTCCTTCTGCTTTCTCAGTACTGACAGTACAGAGTGAGTGCAGAATTTGTAAATAACATCAAATAAAGTGATCTACTGAATGATGCAGTATTTGAGATTCACTGCATAGTGAGTCCCTGAGTTAAGCAGGTAGAAGCTGGCACTGTACTGTGGGAATTCTAAATATGCCTGATAGCTTTACCTGAAGTGTCTGCTTTGGATACTGTTGGGTGTGGTTCTGGAGAGACACCCAGACCGACACAATACTGCACATTTTGTGATCTGACTTCACATTTCCAAAGCCACAAGGATGCCTTATGGCTGATCCAGAGGCAGGAAGGAAGCAGCCTGGTCTCAGCTGTGCCAAAGAGGCAGTGGGCTTAAAACTGGGATGTGTCACTGCTCTCACCTCCCTGGTACCCAGCAGTGCTTGGGAAGGGTAGGGACTGTTGGATCATCCAGCATCAAGCATGGTCCCATACTGCAGAGTGGCACAGGCTGTACTGATCTATCCATGGAGCTCAGCTCCAGAGCCTGGGACAGCAGCACTTGCTTGGCCACGGGGCTTCCCTTCCTTGTGTCCCAATGAGCCCAGTGTCTTCTCTGCCATGGGAGCAGGATGTTCATGGCCTAGGATAATAAGGAGGCTTTGTTTGAGTTGATTTAATTGCAGTGTAGCATATCTCTTAGAGGAAACGTTTATGAATAATAAATGTTCTTCCATTAAAAGCAAGATCAGGTTTTCCTCTTCAGATATTTCACCTGCAATCAGTTCTCCATTATTTTTTCCAATTGCTTTTATTTTTAAAACATGGGGATTTATTTTTCATTTGCAAAATCATCATACACAGGAATGCAAGTCAGGAGTCAGGTGGTAAGCCATATTTTACTGTCTGCCATAACCATCTGAAGTGGTATTAAGCAGGTATACTAGGAAATGGTGTGGGGACACAGTTTCAGTAATCAAAATATGTTCTGTCCCTCCTTTAGAAGATGAAGGGCAACATCTTAGTATTGTTACTCACAAAAAGGTTTGGATGTAAGGAATTTTGCAGCAGGTATGGCAAACAAACTGGGTTATTGTAGTCAGTAGTAGCTGGGCTGAAGATTTTATACAGCAATTAAACAAAGCATTCTTCCCCTGTATGGACTTCAGAAATACTTGCAAAAAGACCCCACTTGTTTTTTTTAATTTCTCATTAAAGATGCTGAAACATTTCAGTCATTCTTCAGCTGATTCCATAGCACTACAGTTTTTTAACATACCTGAATCTACCAACCCCTTTTCAGTACAGGCATGAAATAAAAAAAAAAAAATCAGACAATTTTAATATGGAGATAACCCTGTACTCATTGTATACCAGGAGCTTCAGAAATGTCTAGAAGCACCTTTCTGTGATACATGTCATTATTACAGTTTTCCAGTGAGGCTGAGGTATCTTATTTCTAATATAAGTAAGCTTTTTTTAAAACCCCAATTTATCAAAATTAGATGTATATCAAAATTTTTGCATGTTTTGCAACATGTGTGTGATTTACTGTGTCACACTGATGGTTTGTTAGATTTTTGCAAGGTTTTGAAAGAGACATACATTTTTTAAAGTGATCTTGCTGCAGGAAATTAAAATGAGAAACAATTACAGAAAATTCCAGCAGAAAAGAGAAAATGCATTATGAAAAAAGCAATAAAAGCATAAAAATATTAAAGTAAAAATCACTTCACAGTAGCCTGTATGATTCAATTGTAGATCAATATTGTGTAGTTAATGCATTAGCAGTAGAGCATTAATTTGCAATTACAGCAGGTGATCTGATCCTCTGTGTTCTGTCCATTGACATAAATGACCTTTTGTTGAAAGAGATTCTGTAGTCATTATTTCTAGCAGATGTAACTAAAAAAAAAGAGGTAGAACAAAGGTAGAAGGTAGAAAAAGGTAGAACAAAAAATTATTTCTAAAGTATACTTGTTTCATGGTAGAACCTTCAGCATTATATTCTGGTATGGAATACTTTGTTCACCTGGAATATTGGTCATTTTCCTGTAGAGAATATGGATTACTTTTCAAATAAATGTCTTGTCACAAAGTGTGGGGGTCACACATGTCCTCTGTTGCAGACATGGATGTCTGTAAGGTCTTCTACCAGCAATGATTTAAAATCCACCCATGGAATGCTGCTTCTCAGTGGGACAGCCTGTGGCTTTGCCCTGAGCTCTTTTTCAGACCCACTTTCATCCTCCCTCATCTCCCTCTTGTCAGGGATGCAGTGCCTGGCAGTGCTGCTCTGTGGCTGCTGTGCTCTTGTCCTCACCGTGTTGTGTTCAGCCCATGTGCACCTGCTGCCTCCAGGCTTTGCCCCGTGATCCTGCTCATCTCTCAGGCAAGGGAAGAAGGTGGGAGTGTGCCCCCACCACAGGCAGAGCTGCCATGGAGCTGGATCTGCCCCATGCCCTTCTCTCCTCCCCAGCACCAGTTGTGGGTGGGACCTCAGGATCTGAGGAAGAACAAAACCATTCTGGAACAGAGTTCTGGACAGCCCATGACAGCAAAGCAATAGTGATGAGTTTTGCCTCTGTAAGATAAACTCTCCCTCCAACATGGAACACAGTGGTTTTTGTGAGACTGCTTGTGTCTTTTTAATATTTTCAACAAGCCTTCTTGTTGGTACCTCTTTGGAACAAAAGTCTCATGGGATTCAGGACAATTTGATTATTATTTTTTCTTCAGCAGGCATTTTACTGAAGCATTTAGCTGAGAGATTTTTATAACAGCAGGATAGCCCTTTGTGTGTGAATAAACAGGCTTTTCCATCACAAAATCGTGGGACTTGATCTATGAGACATTGTTGTTATTGTATTTGTGCAAATGTGAAACGCTGTAAGGAACTCTATACTTTTTTTATGGCTACAGAACTGCAAAGTAGAGATCTGGTTCTCCATGCACTTCATTACTGTTCTTTTTAGTCCATGACAGTATCTGTTGAAGTCAGTGAAGACTCTCATACCTTAGTTAAGTGATCATTCACTTAATTCATCCTGGAATTACTTTCGTGCCATTTAATGCAGAGTGAAGAACTAAAAAGCATTCAAATCATGGGAGTGCGGAGCAGGGGAGTGAGGGAGCTGGCCCTGTGTTTTGAAATTCCAGGTTAAGTCTCTACTGATTAACCATTGGGAAAAAAATACTTTGTCTTGCAGTGAATAGCCATGATTTTGAATGCAGACAAAGAGTTTGTCTCAGCCCTGCATGAGGAGAATGAAGTCAGGTGGATTGCTGCAAGACTCAAACAGCCACGGGGTGCCATTGGTGTGGCACAGCAAGGCTGTGCTTCTCCTGCCTGGACTCCCAAAGGGCCCACCCCTCCTCTGCCCCCTGCCTGTCCTGACCCCAGCACAAGGGGGGAGCACAGGCTGCAGGGAGTGCTCCAAGGGTGGATAAGCCCAAGAACAGGCACACTTGGGTACCAACTGGACACTGTGAGGTTTCTGACACGGGCTGTGGCTTTAGGGGTGGAAGAACAAAACCTTTCTGTACAAAGCTGTCCGTGACACAGAGAAATCAAGGTGCTACACTTAGTTCTTCTCTCATCATTAAAACTGATAAGGGAAGAATAGAATGCAGTGTCAGGCTACTGAAATGATATGAGGCAAGATGGTACTTTAGACCCGCCAAGATTTTTAAGAAAAGAAACGCCACTTAAGGCAAAACCATTTTTCAGATGTAAGTCCTTTGATTGAGGTAAATGTAGTCTCCTGTAGAAAGAGCAGTTTTTATACTGTATTTCCAAAGAAACTTGATAGGTATTTGTACATCCATTTCCATTTGTACATCTTCCATCACATTTGAGCTTTTGTAGCCATTTTCACTAAAATTTGCCAGAAGGGAGACTCTAACAAATTCTGAGAAACAGAAAAGGCAGAGGAGAGAGAGTAGCTGCATTCCTTCACTGTAAGCACAAGCACACTATGAGCTCACCTTTATTAGACCTATAGAGAGCCCGCATGGGACAGCACTGTTAGGACTGTGTCAGCCACAGGAAAGGCTTTAATTGGCAGTCACACCTTATTAGACGTCAGAGAACCCAACCAGGAGACACAGAGCTGCTGGAAGCCAGATATCATTAGCTCCACTGCTCACAGAGCCACGCACTGAGAAAAGTCTTCAATGGATCCAGCACCGAATGGAGTGGCCGTTTTCTGCAGAGATGAGATTTGCAGTACATGCAGAAACAAAAGAGGGAACAAAGTGATGTTTGAACATGTCGACATAAAATCCTAAGAAAATGAATGTGAAAGAGAGAAAAGAGTTGGGACAGACATACCCAAGCGTTCACTTCTGAAAACATTTCATTATTTTCTGGTTTTTTACCAGCCCAGTGCTAATTACAGAAATTCAACCTGTTCTCAACTGTCTGTCTTTGTTAATAAAACAAAAAGTAATTAGAGGACTGCCACACTTGCTCCAGTACAGATGATTGGGAGAGAAATTGCTAATTGATAGTGAGAATCTTCTGTGAGAATTTCCTTTAAAGGAAATCAGAAGTTGTCAAACAAAAACAATCTATAAAGTTTTTTTGTTATAGTTGTAAAAAACATCAAACTAGAACAGGTTTTCATTATTGATTCTTACACATTATTTTTCCACTTTTAATGAAAAGTTGCAATATTCAAATCAGCACATTGTAAAGTTACAGACTAAATTCAACAGTAATAATGCCTTTTATTTTGTGCAGTTTTGCATTAGTTCTACATTTGGAGCTGCTTAGGAGAATTATCTATTAGCTTTCCTTTATTTCTGTTCATTTCACCAGCTAGTAAATGAAGTCTGCATAGATAGGATTCTTATTTCATAAATTTGTAAGAATGAATTAAAGCTCATTCTGTAACAATTGCTATTTGTAATTCTCATAATGAATACTCATGCAAAGGAGTTTCAACTATCACTGTATGGTAATAATTATTTACTAACAATTAGGTCTCAATTGAGCATCAGTTCAAATGCTGTCCTATAGCAGTCACTCCCAGCCTCTTCAGGGGGTTTGTTCTCCTGGGGACACTGGGTCTGCTCCCCTTTCCTGCACTGCCTGGGTGTCTGCCCTGCTTCCCTGGGTCTGGCTACACAAGGACTTTGAGAATTGAGGGGATGGGAAGAATAATTGCTTTGGCAATATGTTTTTCTCCATCTCTCCCAAGGATCCACAATATTGCTTGTCCTTTGAAAATCTGGTACTGCTGCACCTATTTTTAATGCGGATTCACACTACTGATGTGGATTCGTGCTGCTGCTCTCTTGCATGAACACACACAGAGCTGTTCTCCATGTAGCACATGGTGTGAATTGACACCAAGTGAGTTTTGTTTAAAGTTTACAAAGTAAATGCAACATGGAGATGACTCTTCACAAGAGGCTTGGTTAATTGTTGATGAAATTATAGGCAAGTTGTTTTACTCAGCTCAGGTTGCTTTCAGACATGAAGCTAGCTCTGTTGTAGATTGAGTTCCCTTGAGTGCATATGGACGTGACTGGAAATTGAATCTGAAACTGTACCCAGCTCCTTGTTAGATATTAAAAATAAATAGAAGGCAAGATAAGCAAAGTGGAAAATGCTATTTCTTTATTCCTTTCTGCCATCTCCAATAATTACTTAGGAAAATTCCTGTGGGGTTGGTTTGGGGGTTTTTTTAATGTTATATGTGTTGTAACTGCAGGGGACTTGTTTTCTAAAAAGGGAGAACATAAAACATTCAATATTGCAAAGCTCTTCTTATCAGAGAAGTTCTTCTTGGAAACACTGCCAGTCATACAAAGAAAATACATGTTTAAGAAATTTTCCTTTTTATATCACAGCAGCTTTGTTGATCTTTCAGTCAGAGGCTGTACCTGGCAGTGAAAGGAAGAACTAAAGCAAGCAGTGGCAGAGGTAGTGCTCGGGGAAGGCATGGTCCTGGAGCCCACACTGGCACAGGAATACACTGCTGTGCAGCTCAGCTGGGGCTTGGTGCTGGGCTAGCTGCAGGTTGGTCACTGATCTTTCGCTTTTCCCAGTGGTAAAAAAAATGGGTTTTCTGCCCAGGAAGGAGGGAGCAATAATTTTTTTCCTGTTACAGCACAAGCCCCCTGACACAGCTTGATCTGACTGATGAGGGGTCCTTTTATCCATGCAATTAGAGCAAAAGAAACAGAGAAAGCACTGTTTTTCTAAACTGTCATTTTGGAAGCCAGCAGGACATTTAAGAAATGTACATCCTTCAATATCATCAGTTTTGTTGCTGCTTTTCTTGCTGATATTTATTATTTGGATGGAGATAGGTAAAACAATCCCTAAGGAAATGTGGAAGTGGGTTTTTATCTCCGACACGAAGGATTCGCAGGGTCAGAACTATTTTGTTCACATGAATCTCACTCTTCAGTGGACATTTTGTTCACATGAATCTCACTCTTCAATGGACACAGCAGCTGCTGCACAAATTCGTACAGGTGAGCTGATAGAGGATGAAAGTAATTTTAGCTGAAATATAATGTGAGAGTACTAGAGGGAAAGACTCACAAGGATGAGGGGTTAATCATTGCAGGACTGAATTGAGGTTCCAAGATAGAAAAATTGCTTTTCTGTTTGATTTTGAGAGGTCTGCAGCTTTCAAAATTCTGGTCACAGGAGGATGTTCCTCAGTATATGGTTCTCATTAGAATTTGTTGAAAATTTCTTTGAGGGAACTGTTTTTCATTGACAAATTCCATTTAATCAGAATAGATCACAAGTCCCTGCTGTGTCTGATTCAGAGTGTCCTGGGATGAACACTGAAGGTCTACCCTGCATCTGTTAGGCATTAATGAGACTGACTACTGCCAGTGATGAGGAAATAGTTATTCTGTCATAGGGAAGTTTAAGCATGGAAAAGTTTTCCAGTTTAGACTGATAATCAAAATTCTAAAAAAACGTGGAATTAAAACATTTAAAGGAAAATATATTATTTGGGCGAATCAAATCTGTTTCAATCTTTTTTCAACATATTTTGGTTTTGACCTTTTAATTCCAATTAACTTGGATTGCAAAACGTAAATTTTCAAGTTAAATGGAGCCATTGCATTCCATGTTGTCAAACAGCACATACTGGTGATTCTGAAACTCTTTTCCACATGATTTTCAGAACACCATTCTTTTCTGAAAGGCGTGCTTTCCTAGAACTATGCTCATCTCTGACAAATACCTTTTCAAAAATGGGATAACAGACCAGCTCGATTCTAGAGGTGATGTTGTTCCTCTTGGTTTGCTCTCAGAAAACAAAACCGTTAAGACACTCCAAACTGCTGTGTAATACTTGATGACTTTTATCATCAAAATACGAGATCTGAGTGACTTAATTGGTACCTACCATAGAAATTTATTTGGAGCTAAAGGTTATGGCTTGTGGAAATGGGTCAAATAAATCTACATGTACCTGACACAACTGGTGATGCTGTCCCAGCAGCCGCAGAACCACTGGGAGAGCTGAAGGATTTCATTTTCCAGAACAGTACTTATAAGAGAGAGGCGAGACCTTTAGGTGTTAATAAATGAAGTATGATGTGATATCCAGCAGGTATTTAAAGGTAGTTGTAGAACCTCTATATGTGATTGGACTGTTTACACAGGGGAGTTAGTTCATCTGCTTTCAAAGCTATCATTCATTTTGTAGGTCTGAAGTACAATGATACAATTTGCTATACGTGGCTGATTATGAAGCTGTTTCCCAGACTCCTCAATGCTCAAGGCATGTGGAATCATATTTGTTTCTTAGGAAAGATGATCACGATCAGCACTTTTATCGGTATGTGTGCCCACCTACTGCATAAAGGTTCACTTTGTAGTTCCAAGAACTGACAGAATGCTTTAGTGAGATAAGGAAATATAACTATTCCTCTAGGGGTGGTTGACAGGGAAAAAACCCACAGTTACCTCAGGGAGCCTTCTGAAAATTCTTGATTTATTCTGCTTTTCCCTTCTCAGAGACATGGGATACAAAATTGCATCGTTCGGGGTCCCTTGATAAGTACCAGCTTCCCACTCCCAAGCACCCAGTTTAGCTATTTAGATCGAAGATACATTAATTGCCAGTGGAGAACTTAAGGGGAGGAAAAATAAGTTTGAGTAGGCTAGGAATTAATGCATTGGATAACATTCCTAAAGGATCCCTTATAGTGCTCTTATCTCCTGCCGTGCCCTCGTCTGATAAGTGATTAATGGATTCTCAGCTTTTTTCTCCTCCCTCATTGTTGGCCACTCACAACTGCCCAGGGTTGCTGGAGTGCAGTACATGAACAAGATCTGTCTTGCAGCCCCCAAAATCAGGCACTTTGAGGTCTCTCTGCCAGGAAGAGAAGCCATCCCCTTGGTGCTGGGGAAGCTTCTCTGTGGCCTGTGTCAGGAGGCAGCTGTGGCTTCAGCACACGCTGTGGGGCTCTTCCTGCTGCCCAGCTGCTGCATGCGTATTTCCGTACCTGCGGTCCCTGCCTCGGTGCTCCCGAAGTGCCAGCTCAGCTCTGCTTGACACCATGTCAGCATTATGTTGTCCTGTTGCACAGAGGATCCAAGCTGCCGCAGGAAATGCAGTGTTTGTCCCATAAGCTTGTCTTGCATGGGCTGGAGACCTTCTTCTCCTTCTAAGTAATTTAGAGCTCCATTATTTACTGACGTTAGCCTGAACTTTTGATTAGAATGACAATTTATCTCAAGATTGTCTGATGAAATTTCTTGAGGTATAACAAAATATCTGAAATACTTCACTGACTTACTGAGACCCACATGGCATAGGACTATCCAGTCTTTTTTTTTTTTTTCAATATAGATTTCTTAAGCCTTATGTGAATGGTTGCCTGCTTTTCAGAGCCTGGAGTTATTAGCATCTTTGAATCTTTCTTGTGTGTTATCTCTCAAAGTGTCACTAGTAAGCCCTCCACTCATTAGGACTTTAGGACTCAGCAAAAAAGATTAGGTGGGCTTTTTTCCCCATAATTCAGACAATTCATAGGTGTAAATATTTGAGTCCTTCAAACTGCTTTCTGAAAGCCGTACTTGACTCTGGAGCAAACAGTGGTTCATTAGCTCATGTGTATTAGTTCAGTCGTAATGTTTTAAAAAGGCTATCAGCTGTCATCCAATTCAGTTTTGCGTCGATCCAGTATCTGAAGACTTGTTAAGTAACATCCCATCTGCTAACCTATATCTCTAGAGTCATTTAAGCAGCTAATGTGAGTGAATCAAATCATTCCATCTGTACTATATCAATATTTTGGAAGCTTTTTCTTTTCACAAATTTGTTCTTTAAAACAAAGAGTCTCAAGGTTTTTTCCCGAGATTGTACCACATTGTCTGATAAACCACTTCCCCTAATGTTCTTAATCCTACAACCCTCTAGCAGAAGTAACAATTAGATAGAAAGGATAATTTAGGCTATGCATTTAATGTTCTGGTAAATCGGTGTTCAACGAGACATGAGGAGGAGGAACCATCATTATAGAGGCAGGCTTTCCATAGACGTTGGTGTCCTGAAGGTTGTACATACAGAAACGCCTCTCAGAGGAGATTTTATTTGTCTGCATGCTCTCACATTGCAGCTCTTGCCACATTATTATGAGCACTGTGTCAGACAACCTGTGCAGTGTCTGCTGCTTTTTGCTTTGGAGATCTGGGCACATCTAAATTATTGTACAGGGGCTAGAAAACGTACATTTTCATTTCCAGAGGCAAGAGGTATGCAGCATATAGATTGCATGGACCAGAAAGATCTCCCGTTAGTCAAGACAATTTTTGCTAGTTGCCTTTGAGAATAAATCCAAAATTGTGTGTATGCCTCACCCAGATTATCATAATGCTCTTGCCCTCTACAATAAAATTAGCCTTCTTAATGTTGGCAATTCATATAGATACACAGGTGGGCACATATGGAATCCTTCCTGAACCATCTTGCATTCATTCACAGCTTCAGATTTTTTTCACAAGAATCCTAATCAATAGAACCTAATCAAGAAAGCACTAGCTTCAACTATACATTAACTAACAGCTCAGGCATTCATAAATGTTTCTCCAGCAAGAAGGTGAATTTATGTCTTCAGTGCTTATCAGGAAGAATTTTTTATAGGAAATGAAAGCTTTTACAGAAAGATGATTAATGCTAAAATTGAAAATATAATATAAAATAGTAAACCTTTTGTCTACCATTTGAGCATACCAGTAAAAATATATCAAAGAGAGTCACCCAAATTAATGGCAAAGCACAATTGTTAATTACTTGTAAACCCTCTCACAGGTATCTCAGAGGAATAATAGTTGTTTATCCCTTTGCTGTGGTCAGAATATTAGAAATTGTGAAGTCAAAGGCCAATTTCTTAATCGAATGGCATTTTGGGAGCTATTTTGTTTACAAATCCTGTGCAGTTGAGAACCAAAGCTGAAATTAGTCTCCATCTTCTGGTGAAGCAAGATGGCATTCTGCTAAATGCTAGGATTTTATCATTTGAAGGGGAAAAAAGGCAAAAAGAAAGCAGCCAGTGAGACCTACGACTATAAAAGCATTTGAGATCTCAGAAGGAGTTTAAATCAATGCACTGCCACAGTTACAGCACAGATGAAAGAGCCTGCTGTCTCAATTGCCAGGAAACTACTTAGAAACTCTCACTTTGATTTTTTTTTGGTAGTCCGTTACATTACCACTAAATGCAATATACGGAGACATCTCTGCTTTGATGTTGTACAGCTACAACAAATGGAAACTAATATGGTAGAACAGTAAAGCTATGTGATTTGCATTTATATATACAAATATATACCCATCAATCTTCTTACTTCTAGACCATGTATCACTGCCACCCATCTGCCTCTTTACTGATACTTCTGTTTTCATAAAAGTGACAATTATTTTACACCCAAATCCTGAAAAGAGCTACATATATTTCAGAGGGGTGTAAAAATTAAAATTTTCTCCAAGCTATTGTTTCCCAGAACAAATTCCTCCCTTGCAAAGCCTTCTAGGAATGCTTTGAAACAATTTCAAATTGGAGCACAACAGCTGCTCCAGGACTTTGGTTCACACGGGTCTTGTCACACCAAGAACACTTCCTCTCTTCTTGCAAAACAACACATTATTGAACAGGCTAGATTCTCTGACCTGCTCCAGTCTTTTGAGGTGATCTAGCAGTATATGAGATTATACACAATACCTCTTGTTGGGTGAAAGTAGTGTAGGGAAAAACTGACACAAGCATGTCTAGATCTGCATCTCCTCTGTGGCCTCTGCTGAAATCCCAGCTATTGATGAAATAGAAATAATGCAGGTAGGGACTAGGTCCATTTTTGCCGCTATCTTCCCCATCATCACCTGTCTAGCTGGGATTTTGCTGTATAATAATGAGTTTATGTAAAAACTGAAGGTCGCAGGGTAAGAGAGACTGCACAGCCTGAAGAGGACTTCACTGTTTCCTCTTCGAGCGTTAAAGAAAAAGATTTCTCCTCTACAAGGTCTCCCAGAGAGAAAATGCACTGAAAGCAGGAATTGCTTTACTGGGTGATCTGGCTGGAAATGCCTCGGGTACTCTGTCCAAATTCTGCATAGATGGCACAGGTCTTCCATGCAATCCCTCAAGATATGCCAAAGGTTGGACAGGAACCTCTTCCATTTTTATAGAGAGTGAAACAGAAATAAAATTTAATGTCTGGATATTTTTCCCATTGCTTTTAGAAGCACAGGCTGTGGAGAGAACTGAAAGGTCTTACACAGACAGAGCTCTCAATAAACAGTGCAGGGGATTTGCCTCAAGAAACACTTCAGAAATTGGCATCTTTTTGTTGTGCAATGATTCTGCTAACAGCAAAAGTGTTTACAATGTTTTGTGACTGACATGGAAGTACTTGTCACCAGTTGTGAACTTTTTCTTCAAAATATATGAATTAAAAGTTTCAGATTCGTCTGAATGTTTAATAAAAATCTTGTAACCTGTAAAAATTATTTTACACAATAATAATCTCCTTACAATTTACTCCAGCTCCTCAAGTAAGACTTGCAATGTGTCTAGATCCTGTGACAAAGTTAAACTAAGCTTTTATGTTTATTTAGTAAAAGAGCAAACCGGTCATTTCTTATGAAAGACATCAGCAGGGAACTTTGTGTGCCTCCCCCATCATCACATTTTGCAGAACAGTTTTACTTAGAGCCTTAGCCTGTGCTTCATTTCACATACCCATTCTCCAATGAAATAATTCGGTGTATGTTTACCAGAAGCAAAGCAGGTATTGTGTCTTTCAGTATCTCAGGCATGTCTGTATAGATTAGAATTGTAACTTACAGTTACAATTTATGCTGAGCAGTTTTAGATTTTAGAATACTGGGAGCACAATATCATTGATGTTGCATGTTGGCCTAGGTGTCTCTTCTGGGATATAAGGGCAATCATTGGAGTCTGGATCTGGAAGAAAAGGAAGGAGATCCCATATTAAAAATTAAATTGTAGCAGTGCTACTACTGGGACAGAGCCAGGCAATGCAGTAAAACCAAGCTTGTGCAAACTTATTTCCGTGCGTGTCAGTGCAATATGAGTAATACACGTTACCTTCCTAAGCAGGAAAAATGTATCACCTTTCTCTTCTAGTCCAGGTTCTAGAGACCAACACAAGCAAAACTGCAGGACAGCACTTGTCAGCAGTAGAGCTGACAGCTTTGTTGTGACCTGGACTTCACTCTGTCCCATGGGATGTTCCACAGGGCCAGTCTCTCATCTTCCACAGAAGATACTTTCTACCTAAATGTTTTAGGTGAAAGGCTGGGTCAGTGAACAGCTGAATGTTGATTTACTCATTAAACAGATCCACTTGGATTATTCAGGATTAAGGGATATTAAACAGGTGCCATCCCTGCTGTGCAAAGTCCCAGCACTGCTGCTTGCCAGAACCTGGGCTGACAAACCACACGACTGTCGGATCCAGGCGCGCTCTGTTTCGTGCACTGGTCCGTAAGCGGCTTCCGTTGGCCACAGGATACAGATCACTGCTCTGGCACAACACAGCAGGGGTGTGTTCTCACTTGTAAAGTCTCTGTGCTGTTCAGGTTTCTGCTTCAGGCTCTAAAGGGAAGCACATTCTGCTGTGCCTGGTGGGTACCAGCCTGCTGCTGAGGAGAGAGGCTGGGCGGGCAGGGCTGGTTGCAGTTCCTGCTGCTGCTCCATCAGTGTGCGAGGCATGGACAGCAGCCCTTACACAGCACTCCTCCCCTTTATCTCCTCCTGAGGGGCTTTAATAAGACATTAAATGAGAGGTGGTAGTAACCATTTTGAATACAGCAATATCTGGACTGCAGCAGAGAGGGCTGGGGCTCAGCACCGAGCTTTGCAAGGGAGGCAAGTGGCTGTTCCCAGTGCAAGCAGCTGGAGCAGAGCGGGGGCATTAATGAGGTGTGGAGATGGCCCGGCTCAGTTCTTCTGGGATTTTTCCGGATGCCTGAGTTTGAGTCTCACCTGGTCTATTGCCCTGCCACTTCTCTTGTGCTGAAAAGAGGACACGGTGTCATTTAAACTGGTGATTCAGAGGCAGCCAGGTATGATGCTAAAAACCTCTCTCTGTGGTGTGGGAATTGTCATGGCTGATGGGTCATGGCGACCTTTTATCCTGACTTTGTTCACCACCTTTTAAAATGCAGTAAAGGTTTCTACACTGATTGATGGAAGATACTGTAAACCTAAAATACAAATCTCACCAGCTGATTGGTGCAACATAAACTCAGAATTTTGGAATTTGCCAAATACACGGCAAAACTATTTCAGTTGGTTTTGTATGTGTTAATGTTTGAAGCTCTCTTGTTCTAGGAAAGGCCCATAACCATAAGCACTTGCTTTTATCCCAGTGAAATTAGTGAAAGGCATGTCTTTTGCTAATTATCCACACCATTGGGCACCACAGTCATAAGGTTTCTACAGAAGAGGAGGATTGTTTGAGACCACTTATTTGTTCTAAGCCTTTCCATATCATGTAACATTTTTCTTTAGTGCAGACATTTACATTTTTCTTAAAAATTGCATTTTGCCTTCAGTTCTGGAACTTTCTTGGCTTTGCAGGGAAGACAAATAGTGCACTACATATAGAATCATAGGGATCAAATAGTTAGCTCTTAGTGTGTTATTATCTTCCACACATTTTTATATTATTGCAGTTCATAACACTGCACCACAAGCTGGAAAACAGTAAAAGCCTCTTTATTTATAAGGTTATTACAGGTATCCTCGGGTGTATCTCATGTGTATACATCCTGTCAAAATATTTCAGGATTTTGACAAACGTGTCTGAACTTGTTTCAAGTGACATGACATGGCTTTTAACTGCATTTTTTTTACAGTTTTAGTATTTTTGAGAGTAGATAATAAAAGTGTTACCCATGCACTAAAAAAACCCAGAGAATTCCTTGCTGTACAAAAGGCATCAGTGGAGTTCTGCAGTTAACTAACCTGTATGGGAAGTAATTATGATGCTCTCTATAATTGCCATAAAAAAAAATACAGTCTTGAAGCCTGTGGAAGGTATAACAGACCTAATTAATGCCCACACTGTTTCTCCAGAGAAACAGATTCTTTTGTAATGTAAATGCACTGCATAGAAAATGTTGTTGTGCTTATTTTATAGTGTGCCCTTATTTTTTTCCTTGTTCAGCGGTAGTATGTTGTATTTCCCAATGTGATGTGTACCTGTCTTCAGGACTGCAAGTTGTATTGTCATTTCTGAAATGGGGAAAACAATAGTGTATTTCCTGTGCTTTTTAAGTGTTGATGTCAATTATGATCTAAAGTGTGTTTCCAGATCCAAGAAGTGTGGATGTGTTTGTGCATGTCTGTGTGCACCAATTCATGTTCTAAAGTAGGTGGCTATTTCATTGTTGTGTTCACTGTGTGTGCATGGAGTCAAAGTATTATCAGGAGCATTCCTTTCAGCTTTTACAATAAAAGCTGAATCAGAGGCTGAAAACACTGACACATCTGGAATTTCAGAGCATTCCAGGGACTGATAATTAATGGCACTCAATCAACCCTGCACCTTGTCACTGATGGCTGATTAGAGTTTAGCTAATGAGAAGGTATTCAGACAACAGTCAGGGATTTTTTATTCCGTTGTCAGTGTGGTTGGGGATCTCTGTGGATTTAAGCCTGAGCTGATATCCCCAACATGCTCTAGAAGAACCCATGTAAATGCTCAGACTATTTTCTGCTGTCAGTATTGTGTTTACATGTTAAGCTCGGCAAGTCAGGGATCACTGCTTTATCTCTGAACAGCCCTCGGGGACTGTCCAAGGGCTGCTGCTGGGAAATCTGGGCATAACTGGTGTTATTGAGCCCTTTCTTTCCTGAATTGGAGTAGTGATATCATGACGTAGGATTAATCAGACAATAATCCTGAATTCTTGTAGTTCTTTCCCAGTGGGGTTGCAGGAAGGGTCACCTGATAATCAGTACAAAGAGCTTGCTAATACCATATGCTTCTCTGCCAGGATGGTGTTGATAACTGAGTTGCATTTTGTAGGTGTGCAGTGCGATCCAAAATCAAGATTTCACTGTTATTGATGACTACTGCACTGGACTGCAAGCTCTTCTTTACCTGAAAAGCATTGAGGAACTTGAAGACTGGAATGGACAGAGTCCTGCAACCATGTGCCATCAGAAAGGAAAACCAGTACCTAGAATTGCTGATCTGGTGGGAAAGGTATGTTGTTTTATTGGCATTCCTGTAGAGTAACACTGTGTCTTTATTTTGAATGTAATTCCATAATCATTGTATGCAGTTTCTGCTACTTACCTTGATTAATCACTGCTGCTGTCACAATTAGTCACCAAGTCATTTTCCTTCTGAATATTAACAAATATGTAGGCAGCTTAAGAAGACAAACTTGAAATGACTTGATACAGGCTAACATTTTTACTATAAATGTGATCTCTTCACGTGATTCATAACATCATGTCTTTAAAAAAAGTATAGGATGTAAAATTACAAGTGCCTTAGAACAAGTTCTGGAACTGCTTGTTTTAATGAAACTCAACTCACTTGAGATTGATCCTAATGTTGTGCCAGAAGTTTCTGGGTGTTTCAGCCAGGGTGCAACATTCAGGGGACATGCAAAAACCCTCTTGCAGTGGCTCTGACCAGCTGAGACAGGTAGTCACAGCCCAGCTGTTAGTTGGAACACAAGGTAAGATAGGAATGGGCCTTCAATCACCATACCCAAGCATCTCATGGTCTTTCATGTGTGCTGATGCCCAAACCCTCTGCAGCACAGGGAAGTTCTAGGTGAGAATCGGTGACACCAGACAATTTAATAAATTCTGCAAGATCATTTAGACCTAGAAAGTCTGTGAGGAAATAGGAATGTAAATGATGGCCAGCATGAAATCCTAACCTCTGGACTGTCTTTCCTCTCTGCTCTAGTAGTTCCCTGCTACAAAAGCATTTTTGGAGATTTTTGACAGATGCAGTGGGTTGCAGCTGCCCCAGCCCTGCTCACCCCTCCACCAGGGCACCTGCTGATCCATGCTGAGAAGCAGGGAGGTGTAACTGGCTTCCTGCTGATGCCTGGCTGCCTCCTGCTCTAAGCAAAATACCTGCACAGCAGGGAGGCCAAGCTTTTGTTTCTGGTTACTAGAGGGGATCACTTTGAAGACTGATTTCAGTTATACATCATGCCTATTGATTATCCTTCCAAAAATCTGATGTACGACTGTTGAAAATGTTGTAAAAAGTAAAGAATACAAAGGAATAGGATTTGGAGTGTCAAACGCCTCCAAATCTCTGCTTATCATTTCTGATGACTGGAATTGGATTTAGCAGGAGATTAGAGACTCCTATATTGTTGTTGTTCTCTGTGGAGCTCTGAAAATTATAACATTACCTTCAAGAAGGAAAGACAATCCTATTCCTAAAGCTCTGGATAATACACTGCTTAAAAATAAACCAAGATATAAGCAGTTTCATTTTCATCTACTTATGTTAAGCAGTTAAACCAGGCTCAAAGGGTTATGGCTAAACTTCTTTCCTTTAACACTTGTGGAAACCTACACAGCATTTCCAACTCATGTTACAGATTTGTTGTAATTCTTCTTTCAAGCTGCACTCAGTGTTGTCTTTGTATTACCTTTGTATTTTACTAAACAGACAACCATTGTCAAAGACATTTCTCCTGTCCTTTTGAATGAGGAAAAAATTGTAATTTCTAGTCTTTTTTGCTTGTCACTACATCAATAATTAACTTTAAAAAGGTTGCGTGAAAATATGCTTTAAGGAAGCATTTAATAATTCAAAGGAATCTTAACTTGAAACAGGTCACATGAAAATGATAAAAACAAAGCCCTGTGTAATCTTGTGTGGCTGGCTCTGTTAGACATTTAAAAGACATACAGAATATAATTGATTGTGTATTCCTATTAGCACTGAATTATACCATTGTAACATTGCTAGTAAATAATAGCTTTTAAAGTTGAGCAGGCTGCATCGTTGATAAGCTATTGATACATTTTAGGCATAAGCTTAGGATGGCTGTTTGTCCAGGAATGAACATTCAAAGGAAAAGGAAGAAAAATAATGTAACTCTGGTAACTGGAAATACCGTGATAAATGATCCTACTAGGGGCAATCAAATACAAAGACTTGATATCATTAATATTTATAATATCCTAATTAGCAAGACTGTGCCTAAGCAGTGTTATTAGTGTAACTAATTATGTTATCATAAACTAAGTTTGCAGTATTGTAGGAATCAGTATTCTTACTTTCATAAATTATTATCAATATTGGATTTCATGTACTTGTGCCTAGTAAATTTAGTTAAGTACTGTAGTTTCATCTCAATTCAAACACAAATATCTAACTTGCTTGGCAGCAAGTCATAACACATGTTTGTGAGTCTCTTTCTAAAATGAATTCACAAAAAGCACGTCCTTACTCTCTGTTTGGAACAGAGAAAATAACCTGTTGATATTTTCTCATTGATAAAATAATGTGTGGGAATGTATATGTTATGTATGAAGTAAAATGTGACAGTCAAAATCCTGCCTTATAGAAACATAGGGACCTGTCCCAGTTTGTGTCGGTATATACCATGAGATGAAATGCAGTTTCTTCAGTAAGACCTCATAAGAAGCTAAACAGCAAATACAGATGAATGTCTGAATTTAAAAAAAAAAAAAAAAAGTGAATTTGCTGATTTTGATACATTGCGGGTTTGGTGCAGTAGATTTAAAAATATAAAGGGATCATCCTCCTTTTCATTACAAGATTACTGTTATTTTCAAATAGAATCACAAGGATAGGAAGTTCAGACATTCGACATTTTAGTAATAAGGAACTGAGGGAGAATTATTTTCATCATCATCAAGAACCATTTGTTTTCTGATTGTATACAAATTCATTGAGTCTCTACCAGTTTTAAATATATTACAGATTTAGGAGCCATTCTGTTCCTAGATAAGTATGTTCATAATGGTATCTGTTTTGATTCACAGTGCAATATTGCATGTTAATGTCTGTATTTTTATGTAATGGTGGACTATTCTTTTTATAATTCATTTTCTATCCTGGTTTCAGCATCAAACAGATGCTGACTGCAGGGTGTTGCCACGGGAGAGTGACACAGTGGAGTTTTGTCATGAAATATTGTAGTATTTGATGACCAGAGTAAACTAAAAGATAAATACCTTCTTCTAAATGGTACACCTAACCTCAAACTGAAGCTGTCTTGCCATGCAGTCACCAGATAAATGACGAACTGAACAGTTATCACTGTCAGGTGTTACATTTATCACAATAATTTCCTTCCTAAACAGAGAGAATACTGGAAGTACTGTGCTAAATAGTGTAATATAATAAGCAGTTAAATAGTACACATAAATGCTTTGGCTGAAAAAGATATTCATGTTGATTAGAATCTGTTCATCCTTCTGCATTAATGAAACTAATACTTCTGATAATTTATAGCCCTTGAAATATCAGAAGCACCACAGCACTGGAAAATATTTTGGAAACTTGAGTGCTCTTTTTCTGTTTTTCACTGTTGCAGAATCTATTTATTTTTGTATGTAGACTCTAAATTTATCATCTTTAAGCCAGTGATATTTATTTTCTGATAGTCTTTTCAGTAGCTTTTTCCCTCTAGCTAATACAGCAGTTGCTGCTGGAGCTACTGTCCAGGATGTGACCTGTGGTACTACACTGCCTGTAAAAGGAGTGAGATTCCCACCTAGAAATGTCAGCTTCATTGGTTTCCAGTCACTGGATGATACAGTTTTCCACAGTTCCACCGATTTTACTCATTCTTTCCTGTGGTTGTAACCATACCCTTAACAGCTCTGAAGAGAGTCCTAGCTGTGTCAGACTCACAGATGCTGTGTCAGACTCACAAAGGTGGCCAAAGCCAGAGTTCTGGGCTTCCTTCCTCATTGCTTTTCAGATGGTTATTGAGTTGGGCTTGGTTTGTTTGTTTTTGGTTTTTTTTTTCCTGTGGGGGGACCTGACACTTGAAACCCTGGCACAGATGACTGTCATTAATATCAAGTCTGAGTCACCTTTGCATGGAATAAAAGTTGTCAGCCTGTCTCAGGTTTAATCTTGTTGTGCAAATCTTGATGCTGAGATGAGAGAATAGAAAAGTAAAGATGACACCACAGCGCTTCTCACTGACTCCTTCAAGGAAGAACTTGTGTAAAAGCACACTTACCTCAGAATGAATTTAGGACTGAGATCAAGTGCATGATGCAGTCAAGAAGACAGTTAAGATGTAGTGCACACTCTTACAATCCAAAGTTATTGGGGTGACTGCATAAACCAGAGGAAGGGCACACTTGGTCTCCTTACAATACAAAATTAATAGAATTATGTTTTAAAATAATGTTCATAAGTTTCTCAGGAACATACGTGACCAGGAGCAAAAAAGATAACTGTTCTCACTAGGTATCTGAACAAGGTGTAGTATTCCCCAGAGGTGCAATTTGATCCCCTGTGTGTCTCACTGTCTCACCTTGTCTGTTTGTTACAGGTGTCTTTTATTAGTTGCTCACTGATCTTAATCCAGAGAGCTGAAATGATTATGTCCCAGAAATGCACTGTGTCAGCTGGTGATCACAGAAGTGGTACAGTGTGTCTCTGTAAAAACTTCCATTAATGTCAGCTGTGAAGATCATACTTAATGCAGAGGCTGATATATATGCCAGGTAGCTAAACAAAAACCTGGCTATGTATTCAGTTGGTAGGTGTGGGTTTATAGGAAAAGAATATATATGGATGTTTCATGCTTCGCTTTCAGCACCAGGAGTTATGAACAAGTGATATTTGTTTAATTGTGTCTAAATGATAAAGAACTAAAAATAACAAAAACTAATAATTTAAGTGTCTTGATTCCAGAAATATACAAAACCCCAAACTAACTCAGTGGGTAGCTCTCAAATGTTAAGGTTGTGCTGTACTAAAAATGTTAACATTTTATCTGGTAAAAACACATTTATAGACAGTGGCTTTATTCATGAAGCAGATGAGAGAGAATGATGCTGTACATGCACAGTGTATGACTTCAGTGAAATTTCATCACCTTAAATTTACAACCTTCTGATTTTCTTCTCTGAACAGACTTCCCATTGGAACAGACTTCCCATCTGGACCAAAATACTCATTTTCTGCTAGTTATCTGTGGGTACTAAAATCTGAGTCTTCCAAACAGGATAAACCTGCTAAATTCTAACTGTACTGCAGTCAAATAGTCTTTTGTACAGCAGAGAAAAAACCTTTCTATACTGACCAAACTCTCCTATTAAATAAATTAACTAAGTGGGAACTCACAGCCATGCAAGAATCACTGTTGCATCATAAAGTTTTTTCTGCCTTCAGATTCTTCAAGACCTCTGACTACCATCACCGAGCAGAAGTTTTCATCATGCATTTTTGGAAGCGCTCCTTGTTCTTTAGGAAAGCAAATTTACCCAGTATGGTAAAGAACTGTTGCCTTGTTTCCAGCACTGCATTAAAAAAGGCAGAAAAAATTGTGTTTGTGGCTGGAAATACAGACTGTTTAACATATGTTGATATAAAGATTGCAATAAGATAATTAACATCGGGTGAAAAAACCCATTTTCCCATATTGCTATCACCAGTTCTGAAGAAGAATCAGAGGGGAAAAAAATTAGCTGTGGTGGATTGACCCTGGATGGGTGCCAGGTACCCACCAAAGCATTCTCTCACTCTCCTCTGCAGCTGGACCAGGAAGAGAAAATATAACCAAAGGCTCAGGGGTTGAGATAAGGACCCAGAGAGATCACTCACCAGTTGTCATCATGGGAAAAACAGACTCAATTTTGGGATATTAATTGAATTTATCACAAATTAAAATCAATGCAGGATAATGAGAAGTTCAATCTTAAAAACACCTTTTCCCCCACTCCCCAGCTGCTTTCCAGGCTCTCCTTCCTCCCCTAGTGGCACAGGGAGACAGGGAATGGGGGCTGTGGCCAGTTCTTCACACATTGCTTCTCCCACTTCTCGGGGACAGGAGTCCTTCCACTGATCACTGGATCAGTGCACAGCCCCTCCTGTGGAAGACCAGACCTCCCCAGAGTTCTCCAACGTGAGTCGTCCCCAGGAGCTACAGTTCTTCATGAACAGCAGTTCCGTGGGGTGCTGTTCTTCAAGAATAGGCTACTCCATCATGGCTCTCCCACATGTTCACAGATCCTACCAGGAAACCTGCTCCAGCGTGAGCTCCTCTCTCCACAGGTCTGCAGGCCAGGAGCCTATTCCAGTGTGGGCTTCCTAGAGGTTCACAGCCCTCTCTCAGGCATCCACCCGCTCCAGTGTGAGTCTCCTCCGTGGGCTGCAGGTGGATCTCTGCATCCCCATGGATCTCCAAAGGCTGCAAGGGCACAGCTGCCTCACCGTGGTCTACACCAGGGGCTGCAGGGGAATCTCAGCTCTGGCACTTGGAGCACCTCCTCCCTCTCTTTCTGCACTGACCTTGGGGTCTGCAGTTGTTCCTCTCACATGTTATCCCTCCTTTCTTCTCCAAGTGCAGTTACCTCTGTGCAATAATTTTTCTTTCCTTCTTAAATAAGTTATCACAGAGGCATTACTGTAATTCCTGACTGGCTCACCCACAGGTCCATCACTGGCTGGCATTGGCCCTGTCAGACATGGGGAACCTTCTAACAGCTTCTCACAGAAGCCTCTCCTGTAGCTCCCCCTGCTACCAAACCTGGCCTCACAAACCCTATAGAGCTGTTTGATGCTCTTTCCCATTAGCTAAAGCCTGGGCCTGAAATACGGCTTTCAGCCAGACAAAGCCTTTTAAGTATAAGCCAGTATTGATCAAGAAACCTCTTAGTTTAGGATATTATGGGAACTTGCATCAGCACACTCAGGGACTCTCGCTGCAAATGCTTGTTGGGTTGCCCAAAAATAATGCTCTGCCAAATAAGTCCTTTCCTTCTGTTCCCCACTTAGGCTTTCTCCTGATGATGAAAGGCCTCCACAGGCATTGCTGCAGGTGAGAGTCTGGTGGTTCTCTGTGGGGTACCACCAGCAGTGTTTTGGGGAGTGCCAGCAGAGCAGACTGCACCTCACTGCACAAGCGATATTTACCACATTTCCTGCCATTGGTGGACCTCCCAGCCTTTCAAGCTGAGTTCAGTTATGAGTCTGACAAATTTGTAGAAAAAAAAGGACCACTCTAAAATCTTTTTTTTCCCTAATTGTTCTATTATGGAAGTTTATGTTGTGATTACCTACAGTGCTGTTTCTCACAGAGAGAGCAGGTTACATAAAATGTATCTTTCCTAACGGTGAAGCTATTTGCAGTAGAAATGTATAAAACAAAAGGAGCTAGGATTATTAAAGTGTATTTAAAATAGTTTAATCTTTGTGGGGTTTATATGTGCTGTATGCTAAATTTGCTTTGAGCGTGGAGTTTAAAGTTTCAGATGCACAGGCAGTAAATGTGGCTATTAAGAAAACCATGTATTTCACATTAACTCCTTGGCTGTGGCAGTTTTAGTGCATTCACTGCTGGCAGTGGACATCAAGCCAGGAAAATCCAACTCCTGATGCAAAAGGATTAAAAAAAAAAAAAATCCAGGCACTGCCAAAAATACATAATTCTTTTTTTGTACTCTGCAGTTTGTTTTACTTAGGGAAACGGCCTGGTCATACCCTGCAGCATGCATTCATTACAGTGATCTTTGACTGGCAGATGCAGAGTAATAAGATGCATATTTTAGTGCTTATTATAATACCCTGTCCAAAAACAACTTGACAAATTTGTGATTTCGACAGTATCTCATTTTGCTGGCTGCAGTGCTCTGTGATTGCCTGGTCCACGTGGCTTCCAGATTATGCATACCACCAATACTGCTCATTAAAATGGCCACAGTTCACCAGTTTCGGTAGCTTGGAACGAACTTGGAATGAATTATTATACAACAAAGAGGCTGCTGTCATGCAGAACAAAAGACAAGCAAAAGAGAGCTTCGGCTTAATGAGGCTAAGTGAGTGTCTCCCCTGCATCACCAGCTACTTGATGGCCTTTGAGCGTGGATTTTTTTTCTCCACAGGCCAAAACCTTTGGTCTATTATTTTGTGTTTATGCACCTTGAGGCTAATATACATTTTAATATGCTGCACATGGAGAAAAAAATCAGCCATTAGATTAGAACATGTGCACTCCCTGTTAAGTTAATGACAGCCGAACATAGAGATAAATTTAGGTTTTCATATTTAATTATAGCACAGTGCAGTACGTTTAGCAAGGATAAATTGCACTATTATTATGCTTCATTTTTTTTGACATCTTTTCATATTAACCATGCACACTTACCCCCACTTCCTCCCCAGTGTCACACATAATGTCTTTGTGCATCATCCTTCTCTAACACCATTAATTTTTTATTCTGTACAGTTGTATATGTATTGTTGTATTTGTTACTTAGGGTTAGCTTGCTGCCTGGATAAAACCATTCAAAACATCCCTTGTGTTACGTGATCTACATAGGCAGTAGAGACAGAAAAGTCATAAGAAGTGGCCAGAAATGGCTCCTCATTCTGCTCCCAGAGCAGGGTTCCCAGCACTTCTTCCCTGGATGCTTTCAGTCTGGTGTACGCTGTCTGACTGCAGAGGAGTAGCCTCTTTCTCAAGGAACTGAATCAGAAAAACCAGAGAAATAGTCTGTGGAAGGTTAAATGAGTTCTAAAGCGGTTTGTAGTTGGATAATATTAATATGGATGATGGCAATGTTAATATAAAATGTCTCTGTAACTGTGTAAGAACTAAACCAGACCTAATGTTTTAGGTAGTATGTGGCATTTGTTGGGGTTTTGTACATGTGTTATCTCTGTTTGTCAAAGCTGTTGCTCCAAGAATGGCATCAGGAATTAGACATCAGCCTTATAGAAGACAATATGAAATTAAACATAGAGGCAAGTAGGCATGCAATTCAGTCTTTGAATGTTCTTATCAAGTCTAATGTGAATATTTGATAGTTTCTGTGCTGCCGTGGATTTCATGGTGATGCTGGACTATTTTTTTATTACCTAAGAATTCTTTAATATTTGCTTTCAGCTCTGGTCTGAGCTATTCATGTAGCTGTAGTTTGTGAAATATATGTTTGCATGCTTCACAAAATTAAGGAAATACTGCTATTTTCCAAAGTGGATTAGAGCAGGTAATAACTGACAGGAAGAAGATTTTCCTCTTCCCGCTGTGTGTATAAGTAAGCAGAAGATATTATGCTACAGGCTTATTCCTAGATTATTCCTTATTGGATAGTTGTTTCGTGACAAAAGACCCTGTGGCTTGATGACCAGAGGGTCATGACAGGAATAATAATCACCATATGAAAAGGTGTCTGGATCTGGGTGATAAAGCATTCCTCATCACAATCAGTCAGCACTTGCTGGTGCAAGAATTTTCCTCAATGGCAGAGATCCTCTTTTTCATATTAATTGAGAGCCAATCGGTCTCTTTTCCTCTCCCTCTCCTCCCTCTTTCTCCAACCTTCAATTCTGTACCAGCTTTTACTGCTGAATAGTATCTTCTTTGTCAGGTGAAGACAGATTTTGGGGATGTTTAGGGTGCTGCAGTATTTGTGGGATTGGTATTGGTTGCAGAGCCTTACTCTTTGTGTCCTCACTGAGTAAAGCCCAGGTCAGTAATGATTGATAGCTAATTGTCTGCAGTTCAAGCACTAGAAAATGGGTTGGCAATTAATTTATGTGTGCAAAACTCTTCTCCCTGATTTTGTAAGTGCAGATTTTGATGCAAATTGCATTCATGAAAGCAAGGTTGTGGCTTTCAAAATGTAAGCTATAATTACTAGTCTGAGAACCTGATGATACGAAATTCTTCCTCTAGAATCTACCCCTAGTGAGAGAAGGCATTTATTAACAACATTGTGCATTTCTAAGCAGTACTTCTAACCATCTTTTAGTTCATTAAGCCCTGGTAAAATGCTTGATATTACATGAGGTGTAGTCTTACGGAGTTGCAAACTGTATCATACAGACATCCAGATGGCTTAGAAATATCTGTGCAATCAGGAAGGCCCCTTCTGTATCTACAGGTAGCTATTATTAGTAAAACCTGTTTTTATTTACGTGTTCCTATGTTGTTTATGGTACTAGTCACAGACACACATACTCATGTGCAAGAAAAGACTTGGACTTTTACCTTCTGAATCATTATCCCTTTAAGGTTCTCATCTAAGAAAGCTGTTTATTTGGATAGCAAGGTACTCTCTGGGCCACAATGTCCATGGAAGAAAAGTGCAAAATTAAGTAGGTGGTATTGGTCATAGACAGCAGACTTAGAATTAATTTTCAGCCCGTTTTCCAAGAACTCTTTTATTCTTATGCTAGTTTTGAGAGGAAGTTTGCAAGAACATCTCTTAATTCTCTTAGGAACAGATTTGGCCTGTAAGAATAGCCTCAAGAGTAGTGGCATGCCCATATGTATGAGAAGTATACAAGGGGTTATTTATGGGGAGAGGCTAAAGGAGCTAAAAGTCCTAAAGTGTCCTTCCCAAATGATGCTTGTAAACATAAGAGGTGGAGAACTCAGTGATGTACAAATATTTGAAGTTTGCAGTCAGTGAAGAAAGGGGGATTTTCTGATGCAGAGTGAAAACTCAACTGAGACTGATGAGTTGAATTAGAAGGGGTGGGAAAAGGTGTTCAGGAAAAGTAGGAGAAAAATTATCCTGATTGGAAGAAAAGCATTTTTCAAGACATGATAGTGGTTTCCTGCTGTGCTGCTGAGATTAAATGTGGGGAGGGCTTTTAAAGCTTGAATGTATAGAGTCTAATGGAAGTACTGCTGGGAGAAATTTTGGGTTGTCAGGACTATGTGCTGGACTTGCAGACTTTTCCTGTCTGCACAAGCTGGACTCCGGCCCTTTCCGACGCTATAGCTGTACAATAGGGGCTACCCATGGAAGCCACTGGATCCTTATAAAGTGTTCAGACAGTGACTTACTGTAAGTCACTGGAGCTGTAAGTATCAAATAGTATGCAATTGGAATGTCTTTTTGCTTAAAGAATAAGATCAGACTTAAGGAACATGATTATGACCTTTCCCACTTACTTTATTTCTATTGCTATAGAAAGCCCTTGAAGGTTTTTCTGTAGTCTTTTGCAGTTTTGGTTCTACCACATGGGAGTCTGAGCAGTCAAAGCTGTACTTCCTGAGTTTTTTGTGGATAAATGGACTAAAAATGTCTTTCTGTTCCATTGTCCATGAGTCACACATTGGCACAAGACAACTGTCCCCAGTACCTGAATGGAGCTGGTGGCACAGCATTTCTACATGGAGAAGTTGAGAAAAGAGATTTCTGCACTCTGCTGACCTATTCATGCTGAACAAAACTCATTAAGACCCAAGAACTGTGTTTGGGTTGTTCCAGGGAAAAATTACATCCAGCCTGTAATCTATTGCTCCACACTGGGGCTCTGTAATAGTTTGAAGTGGCCTGGCAAGAATTTTATTGATTTCTTGGGATCTCATTCAGGCTGATTGAACCTGTGTGCTCTGATGGTGGATGTTTAAGAACACCTACCCTAGCTGTTATTAAGAAGGTGGGTCTAATCCTTCACGCAGGTAAGACCTCGTTTGCCCTTCATTCAACTCAGCAGACAAGTTTTAATGAAATAGCTCCTTTTATATTTTATGCCATGGCTGTGTTTTTGATTTCCACACTTGTATCTATGCAGTGTAAGTAAGTCAGTATATAACCCATATACTGGTCAAGATATGTCACATTATATATCTATTCTTTCATTAATCATTTTGTGTCTTTCCTGTTTGACTGCTTGGAATAATTAATACATTCCTTTCTATTACTATGTTGTATTTTTTTCAAGTTGATGATTTATTTATATAAAAGCCATAAAATACCTTGTTTTATACATTATGTCTGGATTGAGAAATGCAGACACATATCACTGAAATACAGGGGTTTTTTTTAGATCCATCAGGACAAGGTCTTGCAGTTGAGTTTAAAGTAGCTTAAGTCTAGAACCTATAAACTATAATTATATTTATTTATATTAACCATCATTACAGCATTTTTTCCTAGGTGCTAATCATTACTTAGTATTTTCTGAATATTTACTACTACTACTGCAACGAATAATAATATTAAATATATGCCAAAAGGCATATTTTCCAACTCCAAACCAAAAGTCTAATCTAGTCTCTCCAGCAGTTTTTCCTTGCCTTAACTGAGCCTTCTTTCAAATGCTGAGCGCTTCTGACATTTTGAAATGTCATTTCAAAATTTTCCATTTGTAAATTGACAACCAGAAGACTCATTGTAAACACAGAAAGCTCTATAAGCACAAACATATCTATATTCTCCCATTTACTAAAAATGTATCACCAAACTGTAAACAGCTCGCATACCATTTCCATTAGGAAAAATGATATTTTGAAGCTTCTAAAGTTACCAATTAAAACAGGAGCAGCCCAAAATCCTTTGGTCACTGTAGCATGAGTGTGTCTTTTCATAATCTCCATTTCCTAAGGAGCACCCGAAGGAGCACGGCCTCAGGGCCGTTTTGGTTGGTGCAGAACAGGGCTAATAAATGCCTCACACTTCAGAACTCCCCTCTCTTTCTTCACAACAAAGTCATCATCTTTCATTTGATAGACTGCAGCCATTTTCTTATCAATTCTGTCATAGCTTGGTTTTGACCTTCAGTCCCTGCTCTGTGGGTGGGCTTTTGTGCCTGCTGCTGGATTTTGGACTTATTTACCAGGATAAAGCAGATGGAGGAAAAACGGTATTTACATTTTTCTACAGGACCTAATTTATTTCTCTGTTGTTTATTGCTGAGTTATTTTTGTCTTCATAGTGTGAATATTTTGCAAAGGTATTTATAACAACATTTCACTGATCAACGTGCAGTCTGAAAAGCTTGAAAGTCTGCCTCTCTGTCTCCATTTAAAAAAACAGTTCCTCTCCATCCAGACTGTGTCTTTAGTTGCCCAGTTCCTAAATGGCAGTTTGGGAGGGGATGCCTCTTGTACTGAGCATTTATTGAGATGTATTTAGGTGGAATCTTAACACAGCCTCTTGTAAGACTCTAACTCTGCAAATACCATCCCCAGCTCATGCACAGAGAAAGGTCTCAATGTAAAGTGTCTGACTGGGTGAGCTGCCCTTAGGATTCTCAGCACAAGGGGTGAAGTCCCCGACCATCAGCATTAGCCAGGATATGCACTGTGAAAGGGACTGTGCCACAACGTAACTTGCTTTCAGGTTCGAGCACTGAGAGGTTGTACAGTGTTATCAGTCCAGTACAAGATAATTCCATAAAGCAATTGCAAAGAAAACTTGCAGACTCAAGAATTACATAGGTGTAGTGTGGATACATCAAAATCTGAGCTCATAACCATAGTTTTAAAGTTTTAAAAATATATTTGAGGGTATTATAAAAGTATAATAAAGTAAAAAAAACTGCAAAGAAATTGAAGTTATTGAACAACTGGATTAAAATTTTAGGCTAGGGATTGTTTTATTGCGTATGGGTTTCTATTTGGCTTTTACAGTCATGAAGGAATAGAAATTTTTTGGATTTAAGAAAATTAAGAATTTTGATTTTAATGTACTGATTGATTTTAATGTAACAATTTATTTCAATGTACTTGTAAACATTTGCTTGAACAAATAATTTCAGTATATTGCTGAAGGCTATTCTTAACTCAGTGAGTAAAAAACTCAGTTCTGACGTTTACCTATTGAAAATTATTTTAGGGAGATATTTCTAGATCAGAGATGAAATTGTTTTCTCATACAAATTGAAATGTTAAATAATTAAGTAGGATTAAAATGAAGGTAAGAGTAAAATAATGCTGGTGAGGAAATTCCAGATACTTTGTTCAATCTGAAATCAGTAACGCCCCAAAATGTGTCTGCTTTCTCTGAAATCCTGGCAGAGAAAACAACACAATTGTCCTCAGTAGTACTGCTGTCTTTGTATAATAACCAAATGGTCATCTTGAAGGCAAAGGAGGATGGTAGGAAAGTCTGCTGCCTTGATGAGTACCAAAGCTTACCTGCATTCTCACAGACAGGATTTTCTGAAATGTACAGTTCTCATTCTAATTCTTGGGGATTTTTCCCCTCCAAAATCAGCTGGAGTTTGCGACATTTGAGCTTTTCCCATGGTCTCTCAATTTCTAAGAAATAGTTGCAAAGAACTTCAAAGTATTTCCAGGTTTTTCTCTGCCACAGTAGCTCCACAGTGGCTGTTCCTGGCCCTCCATGCCCCATGTGCCAACCTGTGCCCATCTAAGGGATGCTCTGCAGCATGAAGTCTGCCCCAAACCATGAACCCTGCAGTGGGGAGATCTGACAACCCTCATGGCCAGGTCCTGGCCACTGTGTGTGACCTGTGCTGTGAAACAGGCAGGATAGCCATGAAAATTTTATGTTGTGGGGTTTATCGGGGCTTAAGTTCTTGAGGAATTTTTAAAAGATAATATGTGGCTTAGTGATCTACACTGGAACCAAGCTGTGAGTTGTGAAGTGAGCTCAGCCAGAAAGTTTCAACTTTGTTTGTGCCCCAGATGGCTTTATATGCATAAGAACAGTAAGACTTTTTAAAAGGCCGTTGGAAATTTATTCTGTGATCTATTATAGCTGATGTATCTTAAATTATTCTTCAACCCTTATCACAGCAATCAGGAGCTTCAAATAAAGGTTGAAACGTGCTGTGCTTTGTCTTGCTACAGGAGCATGTTCTTCTCTCCAACTTGAAAAAAATAGGAAATCCTTTAGGACATACTAAAATACAGCATGAAACTCAGTGTCTGTGTCTGGTCTTCATAGGGGATGCTTGAAGGGAATTGGATTATTTTCCAGGGGGAACTTATTGCAGAGTGTTTGTGTGTAAATTAACAGCAATGAAAGAGGTAAACTAAAACTGCAACATCAATTTCATTCTTAGTTCTACTTTGCATTTCTATAGAAGGATTTATTATAACTGTGATTTACCTTCTACTAAGAGGTAAAAGAATGGAGAGTATGAAGTAGCAGCAGTTGTAATTATCTTCTGGAAAACTTCAGCTTGTTTAAAATGCTGCAGCATGTCTGCTTAGGGACTCAAGTTGGTGTGAGCACACCAGGCCATCCTCTCTCTGTTTTCTAGGCTGGATTTCCAGCATTTTCCAACAGAGCAGTTCAGCTGTAAGGTTCAGCACTCACTGAAGGAAAGATCTATCTTCCATCTCAGGTGAAGCACTGACCTCCTTTGTTGCTACATTTTTTTTTTTTCTTTTTCTCTCTGGCTCCCTGCATGTGCTGCAGTGAGGTGGTGTGGAAGCCCCAGATGAGCCATCCCGGCCCAGAACAGCAAACAGGGTTTGGCTCTTTTCCTCAGCACTGTCAGTAAAAAGATCCTTTGTACCTTCTGTGCTGAAATCCCAGGGAAGACTACACTCCATGACTCCCTGCATTCACTCCTTGGCTCGCTGGATTTTCAGCAGCACACTTTTTATAGCAGTGCTGTGTAAGGTGGCTGGATTGGCTTAGGGGCATGTACACAACTGTGGAACAAGCTCTCACAGGACCTCAGACTCAGGTAGTGCCTTTGCCTTTCACCCTGACAGTAAAAGGCACTTTTCCAGCTTTACCTTCTCTGTGCAAGACCTGTACCTGTGTTGCTACTTGCTTTTATTTTTACAGGAAGGGAATTATTAAAATCTTAACCAAAACCAAGCAGCCTGTCCCATACCCAAAGAGAGCAGGTGAGACATGCAAGAGAGGTGGAGTTCGTTAGTGAAGAGACACTGCTGAAATATTTTAATGATGAAGGTGGCATAAAACCTTTGTTAAGGAAGGCAACAATGTAAAACAAGTGTCCATTTAATCTGGTTTCTTTTGTGCTCTGGAACAGAAACAGAGACACTTAGAAGCAGGCTCAAGGAACCTAATTAAATACTGAAAGGAAACGAAAATGAGTTCACGGTTCTGTTCCCGAGACTCATTCCGTGAATATTCAGTTTGTATTATTTTCAGAAAAATGTAAGACATTATAATTCTCAAGATGTTTCTAATTCTTGAAGAGGGAAACTAGGTGCCTAGGCTGGTGTTTAAATATGATCCATACTCTCAGTAGTGTCATTGGGACCTGCCAAGTATTTGACATAGATCAGTTTCATTGTTACAAAAAATGAGTCCGTGGATTCCTCAAATCTACTAATTTCTGTTGGGGAAATATTTGAAGAATTTAAAGCAAAGTTTTCTTAAGGGATAAACATTGATAGTAAATTATATTAAAGAAGCTGGAAACAATCATCAACAACAACTTTTTAAAGCTGTTATTTCACTTAGGAGTATTAAATCAAAATATTATGGTTTTATGATCTGTCTCTACTGGTGTCAGTATCAGTGTCCTAATATCAGTAAAGTGTCAAAAAGAAAACTCCATACCATCCTGAGATTGGTTTGCTTCCTACTTAAGACTACAACAGCATTTTAAAAAGTGTGAAAGGAACCCAGTGTGGTGTAAAGTAGCCGTAGAATGGACAAACCATTTATTCCTGGTGCAGGAACTTGCTTTAAGACTAGGTTGAAGATACAGCTCATATTTGTCTCATGCTAGAACATTGGGTTTTTTTCTTGTTCTTTTAAAGCTGTAGTTGCACTCCTCATATTTTGGGGAAAAGAAAAAAGAGAGAAAAAAGAGGTGTTCTTAAATGTTAAAAAATGCAGGGATAAATAATGCCATACCATGACATACCTTTTATGGTTAGCATTAAGCCTTGTCTCTCTAGTTCCAGGAAGTCCCTTATGACAGAGAATAGCATTTTTTGAACCTAGTTGGATGTTACACTGTTCTACTTCATTCTACCTGGGCACTGACATCAGAAGTGATTAGATTCCTATAGGCATCTAACTTCAGAAAGGAGAGAAATGTCTGTACTTCAAATTAAATGTACCCAGGAATATTCCTAGGTGCTCAGGCCAGCTGGCACCAAGCAGCCTGTGCTGATGATCAGAAGCTGTTAGTCTCCAAAGCAGGTTGGCTGCAGGCAGGCTGCCTGCTGGGAATGGCTCCTGGAGCATGCTGACTTCCAAAGCCTCTCCAGGAATTGCCTGGGACACCGATAGTCAGCACAGGCCAAAAGCAGGCAAAAAATGCTGTAATGCTTTGTTAGGATAGATGAAAACATCCTCATGCCCAGGAACATTCCCATACACTGATTTACTGCTGTGGATATAGAGAGTATCTTGCAAAAGACTCTGAAGGGAAAAAAAAGACAAGTAATGGCAGTATGTGCCTGGGCATGAAAGATGGATAGATGGACACAGAAATGAGCTCTATTAGATGTTAGTGAAAATTGCACTCAGAAGAAGAGCTCTAACAGCCTGAGGCTTCAAAATCAAGAAAAGCAGTCAGAATTTTTAGAAAATCTCCAGAAATATCTAAGATATAATAGGAAGTAATGTAATGATATAAATGTGTGACTAATACACATATTTTGGTATGGTGTGACTAGTATATATGTGTTATCCAAGTGTGGATGGTCTGAAAAAATGGTAAGTCCCTGTCTTTCCTAATGATACAAAGCAGCTAACCCATGAGTTCATTGCATCCCAGAGGCTGAGTTCAGTTTGTAGGTGGGACAAAGTTGCAGTGGTTCAAATGAGAGCACCCAGAGGTTCTGTTTACGCTAAGGAGCAGAGCAGACAAACAGGGCAGATAGGAACAGGGTTGCAGAGTGAAATGTTGATGCTGCAGACTGGTGTCCACACCGTGTGCATCCCAGGTTTTCTTACTGACTTCTGGCTCTTGTCTGCTCTCATGGGCTAAATGTCCATTAGCAGCTGGAGCTCATTGCAGCTGCATCCCTGGAGCTCATACTCAGGTTTCATTTCACCCAAAATAAACTGCAGTTTGTGGTCTCTGCAGCTGCACTGCTGTGAGAAGTGAGGTGCAGTGTGTGGGACAAAGAAGAGATTCACGTCAAAGGTGTGCTGTGGTCTGAACTAAAGCAGGAGTGCAGAGCTTGTGCAGCAGCGCAGCAGCAGTGCAGTAGAGCAAGCCCTTAACTGCCCAGAAAAGGTTTGCATAGACAAGGAAAAATTTTGTGCAAACACAAATGCATTAGCACAAAGCAGAGAAGAGGAATTGACTGATAATTGTCTCACATATGGGATTTTTTGCATTGGCAAGAAGATTGTTTTGCCAAAGCTTGCTTTCAGTAGCAAAAAGGAAAAATTCAGCACATCAGGGAAACAAACTGACTCAGAAAATACAACTTTACTCATATCTGGCTTTGATGCACTACACAAGAGCAAAAATAAACGTTTGGTGCAGTTTGCAGAAGCATGAACTTTAGACTAAGAGCAGCAGCACTAAAGCAGAGAAGAGTTTGAATGCCAGTTGGATAGTTAAAACATCAGTAAATACTAGACAACAGAGACTTTGTTGGCATTTTCTGGGAGTCTAAAACTGCTGACAAAAATGTACATGATAGAGAAAATGAAAATACCAGCAGGACAATGTTGATTACCAAAAAAAGCTGAACAAATTAAAATACCAGGAAGTATATATAACTCACAAATACTCTGCTTTTAACTAAATGAAGTGCATGAATGAAAGAAGCATGTGACAATTCATAAAGCAAACAATTCATAAAAGTTACAGACAAAAAGACAGAAAACTTAGCTGAACTAGGTAGCACTCTGTAAGAGCCCCTGTAGCAAAGTATTTACATGGTGTTTTAAAGGTCTGGGAAGTCTTCTAGGCAAAGAAAAGCTGGAAATGGACCCAGCGATGCAGCCAGGAGGGCACTTGATTGATAGAATATCCTCAGCAGTCAGAGAAAAAGCATTAAGGCAAGTGAAAGTAAGGAGAGCAGAAGTCTCATTGCTGAAGTTTTCCAGAGCCACAGGTCAGATAGGCAGCCAGCCAGCTGTAGAGAAGATGGGAAGCTGTACATATGCATAGTCTTTTAGCAATTTAACAAGGCATTACACAGACTTGCAGGTGGTAATACGCTTTCCATCTTAAAAAAGTCTTTTCAGTTGCTGATGCAATATTAATATATTTGCAAATGTATTAGATGTAAGAATTACAGATTGTAACTACCTCAGTATCTTTTGAGTGTCCCTTAGTGTGGATACCAGTGGAAGAAAATGCAATTTGATATCAAAACTGTGGTTGAAGAATGGCAACAGTATCAGTAAGAAGAACTAGTGGAGCTGGCTGGGATCACTGCCATAGCTGTATAGGTGCAGAAACAGAACAGCAAAAGCTGTAGCTGATCATGATTACATTCTCATCTATCTGCTTGAAATGACCAAGGCAATAAATCTAAAATGAAATAAAATGAGATGAAATTGCATTTGACTCCTGGAGCACTGGGATAATTGCTGACCTCCTAAAGGCTATTACCTAGCTCCTAAAAAGTAAAAACGATGCAGGATAGACCCACACCTGAAAATGTCAGTTTGAAGATTAGTGGGATTCATAAACCATCTCACAATACCTTTCCACACTTTTCAGATCTGTACAGTCTCCTGAGGTGATTACTAAACAAAAGCATGCTATGAATACAACTGCTGTAATTTGCTGGAGTCTTCTGCATAAAGAAGCTGTACAGAATACCCCACGGTGCAGCACTGCAGCATGTAAATGCTGAGGCCATTACACTGCACAAGGCAGGGCAGGGGCATGACCCTCCAAGAAGGCTTGTACATCACCAGCAGTGTAGGAGCAGTCCAGCTCAGATACACTGGAGCCAAGTGTGCAAGTGAAATGTCAATCCTTCTGTTCTAAGGGCAGGAAACCGTATGAGTACAAAGTGGCCATCAATTATTAGGAATGATTTTATAAAGCCAGAACTAGCACCCCCTCAGTAACCACAGCCTGCAGTGACCAGCCTTGCTCAGCATCTGGAAGGGATTGAGATGTACACGCTTGAGTTCTTACCCAGGCTGCTGTACACAAAATCAGGACAACTGAACAGTTGCTGCAGATGGTGCAGTCAGGATGTGCCACCCTGGAAGTCCTGCTACCAAACTGCATTTGGAGCCTGGACTCATTCATTCATACAAATAACCTGGGAACAAAAATCTAGTCCACTTCTCACCACTGCTACCACTGCCATCGCCTTGCAGCAAATTGCAGTTTGCCCTGTAGTGGTGTCATGGCTTGTTGGAGTGCTCTGCACCAGAAGGACTGGGTATTTGGGAACAGACTTATGCTCATGCATGTTCTCTGGAGGCAAGAAATGGCCCAGCCTTCCTGAGGAGAAGCAGCAAATCTCTCCTGTGTGTGACTGCCCCTGCCTTTGTAAGCTGCTCAGACTGAAGCTCTCCTAGGAGCTTTATCCATTGAAATACACAGCACCTCTATAAAATATGGAGAAAAAGAGTCAGGCAGACAGATGACATGGATTATCTATAATAACATAAATTATGTCATCTGTGACCTTTAGAGCAGCACTGCTGTTGTAGACAGCATTAACGTAGAGAAGCTGCACTAAGTAGAAAATTTTGTTTCCTTCTCTGTCTTAATGATCAAAATGGCCACAGATGATTTGTTTTTGAGCTGTAGATTGAATCACTATAAATATCTGGCATAATTTTAACAAGTTGAATTATGTGAAGAAATAAAAATAATTTTTTTTCACCATTTAAATGAGCATGAGATTTTTAAATAGGGCAGATTTTTGAGTAGCAATGCTCTGTAGGGCTTGCAGGATCACTCAGATGTGAAGAGGTTATCCTGTGGTTATGTTATCTGGAACTGAGTGCAGAATGGCTGGAGACAAGACAGTTTATTCAAACAGCACAAAAGATGGGTCTGCTGTGCTCTCTGTTTTACTTTTCATGGGAGCTGTGCAGCTCCAGGGATGAAGTCAAGAGTGCATGCCCAAGAAGGGTGGGTTGGCTGTGGGCAGCCAGTGGGACGTGGTCCTGGTTCCCCCAGTCACTGCAGGGGGCTCAGCCTCAGCCAGTGTGACTCCCTGCATGTTGAGCCACACGGAGAAGCTTTGCAGGATCAGGACAGGAGTTCCTTTGCAAGAATCATTTCTAGGGTTTCTTGTGCCATGTCAGCCTGTTTGCCCTGCAGAATAGACACAATGAGTACACAGTGCAAAGTGATAGGTAAAGGTTATGTATCTCCTTTGTTTATCTGCAAGGAGCACATGAACAGTGAAAAAGGGAATGGCCTGTCCAAGCAATATGTGATTGTGGTTATACTTAATAGCAGAGGGCAAGCTGAATGCATGTACTCACGAGCCTAACTGTGCACACAAATCAGTGAAGTCTTGCAGTACCAAGATGATCAGAACTCATTTTAAAGCTATTACAGTAATTTAAAACAAGATAGTTTTTAAAAGTACAGTGATGTATGCCTGTAATCTGTATTTCTAATGATTTGCATGTTAGATTTTTAAAAATCAAATTCTTCCTCTGATTGACTTGAGTGAAAATCTAATCAAATTAGCATTTTAGAATATATGACCATTGTAATGCCATATTCAGAATATAATGATACTTTAGATACTTTAGCTGTTATAAAGACAGATAAATATGCAAGAGAGGCACTGTGGGGGACTTGGACTCTAATGAGGACTCTTGGTTTTATACATTCGGTTTTTATATAGTGTCTGTTACTTTAATACCTACATATTGGTGTTTCTTCACTACTTGATGGTGATATAAGAAGCAGTTATATCAGTTTAGTGAAGCTATCTTTTGTAATATATTATTTATATTTGATTCATAAGTTTGATGTAGTATTAATTTTAAAGTGTTTAGCAATTACTTATTTCTTTTCAGATCTTTCCTTCAATGCATCATTCCAATTTTTTCATCTAGCTGTATTCTTTTTTTTTAATGTCTTATGTTATGTGTTGCTTTGTCACACATTCAAAACTGCTCAAAGGCCTTAATGAAACCAGAATATCCAAACTCTTCATAGGAGATTATTCAGCATTGTCTCATCCTTCCTCTTACCAACTGAAGTGGGAGTTTTGACTATTGAGGGTGGAAGTACTTGCTATTAATGCTGGAACTATTTGTATTATGACTCTTAGCGTGAGATTTAGTGAGTTTAGGATATTGAGATGATGATGAAAGGCATTGTGTTATTGAATATGAAGACTAAAAGGCAGCAGTAGGCTCCTTGGTCATAACTGCAAGAGTTGACTAGAGCTCTTTTGTCTGCACTGAATACTTTACATTTAAATTAGGATTGTGTGAAGTAGAGATGGAAGGATTACATGTGTGAGAGATGAATGAGGGAAAGTATTGTAGTCTGTGCAGGAGGAGGATAAGTGTTGTAGTTCATCTGCCATAAGAGATGGATTACAATGAATCTGAAGTGGAAGAAGGCTTAGATAGGAATTACTAGCAGTGATTTGCATTTAAGTAATCTATTAGTTCAATAATATATGTATAGTTATGCAGTGTGTAGTCTACCAGGGAAAAGTGGAGTTTATTTCTAGATATATTGAAATTATATGCTGTTTACAGTATAGACATTTGGTAATAAGTCTGGAGCTTCCATGCAAAAAAAAAAAAAAAAGATCAAAACAAAAAGGATAAACAAAAATCAAAACAAAACAAAAATCTGCAAAGGATCCAGCAGATGGGAAAAGTGTAGGCTCTTACCTCCTTTGGAAGGTTTGATTGCTAGCAGAAAGTACTTGACAGGCAAATTTGCAGCTGAAACACATACAGCAATGGTGGAAATGCACTTTCCTTGCACACAGGGGAAGCAGTAGTTATTATACTGAATGTACTGAAAGCCTTGTAGAGCAGCTTTCAGAATCTTGATTTCTTCCAGAGTCTGGAAGAGGAGGTTGCTGGTTGCCCTCTCTGTTTAGTCTCCCATTCCCCCAGAGCATGAATTTGGTGGCCAATGCTGATTGGACTGTGAATGTTTTCTATGGCCCTGGTGCACATACGGGCTCTCCATAAGTACTGCAGGGTGTCTGGAGCTGTATTTCCATCAGGGGGATGCTGCATTGGATTGTGGAAAGGCTAAGGCAGATGCAGATATTGCTCTTTTCATCTCCTCCTGGCCACAGGGGTAATTTGCTGGGCTCTGTGGTGAAATGTTGAGCTGCTCAAGGAGCTCTTGAACAGATTCAAATGGGTCATATAGGCACCTTAAATGCAGCTTCCTTGGCCCTCCCAGTTCTCAAACAGGGCTATGCTGCTCCTGGACCCAGCTCATTTAGCACAAGTGGAATTAGCAAACTCAGCTTAATGCTCACCTTGCTGGGTCAGCAGTAGCTGTGATTGAGAGGCCAGTTGGTAACCACTATAGCAGCAAGGATATCCATGCTTTCTCATAGTTGTAAGACAAGATTTATTCTTCCCTTTTAACAGTCTAGCTGGCATCTCTGAGGCTTCTTTGAAAGGGCCTAGAAAACACACAGTTCTAGGACTGCTTGAGTCAATCCATCAGTACATGTAGCCCCATAAGAGAATGGTTAAATCCAAACAAACATGATTTTAGCAATGGTCTCAACAGGTCATTTACCAGCCAGCTTAGAGAAGGTGGGTAAAAGTATCTAGCAATGGCATTTTCCATGTGATCATGTGATTTATAGCATTGATATAAGAAGTGCATAAACTGAATGTATAGATACATGTCAAATGGTGTATAGATACATGTCAAATGGTATATAGATACACATGAAAATGTGAACACTCCACTCATTATTTTTACTTAGGTATCACAAAAAGTAAAAAATCTTGCTTGAACAAAGTTTTTTCCAACACTAAGGCTCGAGTGATACTGATTCCTGTTTTCAAAACACATTTGAATACAGTTATATTGGCTTGCCTGACAGATATTTGTTAATAGCCATTCTGCTGACATCTTCTTTATGCTGCTGCTTAGCTGACAGAATTTCATCTGCATAAATGGGTGGAAAGTCCTTTCCTCACGTGTCCAACAAACTGGAGACAAAGTGCCTGCCAATGTTTTAATTTCTTTTCCATGTTCTGGTTAGAGAGTGAGAAGAATGCTTTCACTCCACAGTGTCATGAATATGGTAATCTATGGAAATCACAGAAAGCAGGTACTTAAGTTAAGCACATACTGTACTACAGGAATCCCTGATGAATTCAAGTCTCTTCTGTTTAGAGAAGATGTTGTTGTCTATTAAGTGACAGACTGCCAGATGTTCATGAAGTAGCACAGTAATGTGTATCAGTATCTTCTTTCCTTTACCCCAGAAGGTAACATTTTCTTTATCATCTATGTCATCCTGGCTTTTGATTGTAAATGTCTAAGCTTGCTTCAAATATTAACTCTTTTTTGTTTTATTGATGAATATTTCATTACTTCAGTACATTTGTAGAATGTAAGTTGTTGCTGCACTGTAGTAAGCCTATAATCCTAAAATCTTTTCCCTCACTTGGTGTATATAAACCAAATATTTGAGTTAGAACATGAAGAATACTTTGTTTCTGATTAGGAGCTAGAAGAGAAAATTGTGGCAGTGTTAGAAAAATTACAAAAGGAGAAATAATTGTTATTTTAAATAATATTTTTATCTGCACATTCAAGCATGGCACTGTATATGGTGAGGTCACTGCAATGTGTTTTCCTAGAACACACATTATTGTTCCGTTTAGACTCAGAGTTACTGAAGGGCTGGGGGTTAGCTCACCCACTTTAAATAATCATGGTTTAAAGAGCAGGCAGAATAGTTGAGTAACTAAATGCAGTGGTATATACACACACACTGTGGGCAGCAGAGGTTACAGAACAAGTATATGGGCAGTAATTGCAGATTACCAAGACAGTGCTGTTTACCACACAAATAAAAATTACAAGAAAAAAAATGAAAACAACTGAAAGACAAGAGTTCTTTTTTTTTCTGAATAATTGTTGTGTTCTGTCCTTTATTTTGATGGCATTCCCACATCATTAAAGGGACTGATGCCAGAAATAGCTCTAAGAAACAAAGGCATGAGAACCTTTTAACACAAGGGACAAAGTCCTTGTGGCTTCTTGCTAATGCAACTGCAGCAGCTGCAGAGGCTGCAACAACTGATGTTGACCCAAAATACTCTCTATCAGGTGGAAACTGATAGAGTGAAGTATCCCATTCTCTGCAGGACACTCTTCTGCCCACATGCTGTGGGGAGAACTCTTGCAGGATTCCCTTCTGGAGGTGTTGACATGAGCCCTAGTGCCAGCTCTGACCACACAGTGTATGGGACTGACACAGAGAAAAGCAGCTGTGTAAGAGGATTTAGCTTTGAATGCCTGAAGGAATAGGAATGTCTAATAGAGTAAGAATTTGCAGCTTCACTTTCTCCACTGCCACACATAGTTTTCATTAGTTAAGAAGTTTACCCGTGGGGAAAGCTTGTGCAAAATATTCTCTCCATATATCTATGAATATGAAAATGTGTGTTATTTGCCACCTTCAGAGGAACAGAATTCAGCTCTTGGTGTTATTGTTTGGTTTTTGTGGGTTTTAGGGGTATTTTTGTTTGGTTGGTTGGTTTTTTTCCCAGAAGGAACACAAGAGACCTTGACATGCTGACAAGATTTTGTTGTTGTTACTGGTGCTGCTCTTGTTACTGGGACCTTGTGTTTTCTTTCTCTCTGGAAATGCTGGAGTCATGTTTCATTGTATTCTCTGAGAACAAGGAAGAAAGCAGATACTGTTTCAGGAAACTTTATAGTAATCTTTCTGTTGTTGTTGTTGTAAAGTTGCAAGAGGATGGAGGCAGACCACTGCTTGGAAATTGTAGCATAGTGTAAAGTATGTATGTGCAAGTATTACATGTACGTGCAATATGTAATAAGGATTCAATTATATGCAGCCATTTTGAGCACATCTGACTTTAGAAAGAATAAATAAGGATTCAGAATCAAGTGGGGAAAAAAAGATTAAAATTGAAACTCCTTTTTCTGGAAAACTTTGTACACCACAAATAGAAGTTTTCCATGAACAAATGGAGGTTAAACATTACTAAAACCTTTGTACTGTGGACATATGAAATTACCTGTTCAAACCTGATGTAAATTCTTGTAGCCCCTGGGCAGGGCGACTGTCTACTCACCTAAATGTTAATGTTTCCCTTATCTGATTGCCTTTCCATACCATGCTCCCACATTCAGAGATTCACCTATTTTACTCCCCTTAAACCTATTAATATGTGCCTGCAGTCTTCACCTTTAACTGTGTCTGAGGTAGTCACTTGGCTATGTAGCCTCCCAAGGTGTTTCACTCTGAGATTTTACCTGCCTTGCTGTTTGTCTGCCCAGTTCTCTGAAGCCAGTGAGAAACCTTCCCAGATGTAGTCCTGCCAAGGCAGCAAAGAGATGAAGCCTAGTTTTTCTGCTCATTTACAGAAGAAAGTGGCATCTGGAGAGGATAGTAAAACCAACCACTGATCAGCTGTTCTTCATAGGAAAGGGTAGTCAGCATGGATTTACGGAGGGGAAAATGACTGGCTTGGTAGATTAGGGGGCAGTAGGTGCTACCTTTAGCTAAGCTTCAACACTGCCTCCCATAGACAAAGTGGTGGAACCTGCTGTAGCTGATGCTGCTCTGAGCAGAGTTTGACTGGATGACCTCAAGACATCCTTTCCAATCTCAGCCTCTGTGATTCTGCCAAGGTCATTGATCATTTCTTTCCAATCATTAAGAAAATTTGTGTTTTGTCCTCCTTTATTCTGTCCTCTGAGGGAAGGCTGTTGGTTAAAAGATTTCAGAGAAAGATCTATTTAGAAAAACAAGCCATAGGGCAGAGTCACCTCTTGTTTGAGTTCTAAAACACACTAGTGCTTGCCACTCTGTGGCAAAGTTTTGCTGTGACAATTATCCATCTGTTTATATAGCTATTAAATATGTGGACCTTTGTTTGGTGCATCTCTACTGCAACCAGTAGAGAATACTTCAGCAGTGCAATTTGTACTCTCTTTAAGCAGTTCAGTTTGTCAGATATTTTTCAGTCTTTATTCTTGTTCTCACCTATTTTTGCTATGTGCAAGTAGAGACTTCCACAATTCAAAAACATAAAATATGTGAAATAAGACAATTTGACTTCAGTTTCATTTCCAGATTCATGAGGGACACTGTGTCACTTTAAATTGTTTACATCCTGAAAGTGCAAAGGAGGTATAGGAGAATGAACACATACACACCTTCAGACCTTAGTCTGGAGACAACACTCAAGTATAAAAGGAATGAGATAATTACATTCAATGTGGGAAATTCACACATGAGAGAAACAGTATTTTTAAATAGGTTGCCTCATCATTAAATGATACTGCTACCCAAAATGTCCATTAGCCAGTGATCCCTAGAATTATTTGAGTTCTTCCTTTACCTTGTGACCACTTTTCCCTGATAATCCTTTAGTTAAAATTACTGTGTTCAAGTGTTCTTTTTGCTGCCTTCTCATTAGCATACACTCTAAATCCACTGAGTACTGTAGGAGGCTGTTGCTTATTTTTGGTTTATGATGACACTTAACTGTGCATGGTGAGCTGACCCTGGCTGGATGTTAAGTGCCCACCAAAGCTGCTCTATCACCCCCCTCCTCAACTGGACAGGGGACAGAAAATATAATAAAAGGCTGGTGGGTCATGGCAATTAGGTTGGTTAATCATGATTTTCCTTTGGTGAATCCATGCTGACTAGTCCTGGTGCCCTTCTTGTCTTCCCCTTGCCTAGAGATGGCATCCAGGGTCAGCCATTCCATCGCCTTTCCAGGGTTTGAGGTGAGGCTGACCACCTGGTTGTTACCTGTGTGTTCCTTGTCCTTTTTGAAGACTGGTGTGACATTTGCTTTCTCCCAATTCTCAGGCATCTCTCCTGACTGCCATGACCTTTGAAAGATGGTCAAGATGGCAATGGAGTCTGGCAGTTCCTCAGCACTTGTGGGTGCATCCCATCAAAGTCCACGGACTTGTGGATGTCAAATTTGACTCAATGGTCTCTAACCCAATCCTCCTTTACTGAGGAGAAGTCTTTGTTTCTCCAGATGTTCTCTCTGCTTTCCTGGGTCAAGGATTCCTGAGGGCTGGATTTGGAAGTGAAGACAGCAAAGAAGGTGTTCAGCCTTCTATCTGGCCTGTCTCAGCCTGTCTAGCCTATCTCAGCCTCCTCTGCAACCCCTTGTAAGGTTCCTTTTTCCATTCAGTAGCAGCCCCATATTTTCCCTCATATTCCTTTTGCTAGTGAGGTATTCATGTTATCCCAGAGGCATTCCCACCATTCCTTATGGGCTCAGCCCTGGCCAGCAGCAGATCCCTCTTGGAGCCAGCTGCCCTTGGCTCAGTCAGACACAGGAGAAGCCTCTCCCAGAACCCCTGTAGCCCTCCACTACCAAACCTTGCCATGCAAACCCCATACACTGTGCCAGATGAAATCTGTGTCTCCTAACAGTAGATGGCATCCACCCCTTAGGAGCTGACAGGTCCCAAGCAAGCAGCCCATGACTACATCATGGAGACATACATGGATTTTCCCAGAGTAAGGATCAGATCAGTTTCCAAGTTAGAAATAAAGTCTGGGTCATCTGATGCCTATTGCACTGCCCTGTTCACCAGCCTGTTCCACTGCCTAGGCTGCTTGCTGGTGTGCCCATAAAAACTGCAGCAATCTGAAGTGGAGGATTCTCTCTACTTTTAGCCATTAGGAAACAAGCACCTTTTTTAGTTCATAATATGCTCAATTACCTTTAGATTGATCTGTGAATAAATTATAATCAAAACAGACTTACTCACCTTAAAGCTCTCTGGCTTAAGGTTTCATTGTTGATTCATTAAGTTGTCAGTTCTCTATTGGCAGGGTAATGCCTTTTTATATCTGAATAGAGACAGGTTTAGTGGAAGATACTGTTATCTTTAAATGAGCAGGATTTAGTTTTTTGGTAAGAATAAATTCATCAATGCTGAATCCCTGGAGAAAGTACTGAAACAAAAATCACAATGTTGCTGAAGATTTATACAGTTCATCAGTTAAAAGGCTTTTGGAAGCAGAGGTGGGGGGAGGATTTGGAGTTTTGTTTTCTTTCTGTAAAATACTCCAGCAAAATATTTCAAGCTTAAAGTTTTGCAATAATGCAATTATAAAGAATGAAATAATTCCGCTTAATGTATTTATTTAGTCTCCATTCTTGATATTATCCCTCCAGTAGAAACACATTGAATTATGTCTATATAGAGACAGATGGATACAAATAATGCAGCTATAGACATCACTGATACAGATATATAAGTAGACAAGAATTATCTAATTGCTCGGCTTGTTGCAATCTTCTAAGCACTTGCTATGCTCCACATATTCATATTAATTGTTTTTTCTAGGCAGATGTTGGTCTGACAAAGATACCAGGGTATGGAGAGTTTAGTGACACTGGAATATCTGGAAATTTAGAAAAAAAAAGAAAGTACTGTATAAAGATTTCAAAAGCAAACAGTTACACACCAAGCTCTGTGCTTGTGCTTTCATTGGGAATTTTGTTGTTAAATCCCCTGTGTGCTTAGGAAGTTGTCCCCTACAATGATTAGAGGTGATTTAATTTTAAAATCTCTTCAATGTCCATCTCTTCTGCAGTTATTTCAACATTTTTCTACCTTTGCTATATCCAGTAACACACTTCATTAAAATATTTTTTGCCATTTCATATGGCCTTTGACTGCAAAATGTTTGAAACTGCAGCTCTGAACAATAAGCAGTCTCCTCAACATTCGATATGTCTGAGCATTACTCATAAGGGGAACCATCAATAAGTCCTTCCTAAGCTCCTGAGGCTACATTTTCATGTATTATTTATTGCTGTAGAAAAGATGGCTGTTTTTCAGTGTTGTTTAATGAAATTTGGTTTGGCTGCTTGTGAACTACTAGACCCCAAATAGAAAATAACCAGGCCATTTGTATGGGCACACAGTCACCTCCTGTGAAGTCACTGAAAGCTCATTGTGTATGTGCCCAAGCCTGGACCAAGATCTACATGTTTCCTTAATTTTTTTAAATTCCATTTACCAAATTCTTGATTGAAAAACAGCAGTGCACAGCAAATATGAAGGTTGGATGACAGTTTCCTAGATTAATCATAATTTATTTTTAAAATATGTGGATTATATGGTTTAATTTAACTGCATGCATGTCATTACAAAACATCTGAATTATGGAAATGAAGGCATTGCATGCTTTTCAAAATGCCTGCTGTACATTTCAGCTAGCAGCTATGTTACTTCCATCTCACACAATACTTCCATCTCACAACTATGAAAATTAATTAACCTTTGTAATTCACTTTTCACCTATACACAAAAATAGATTCTTTTTCCGCAGTTTTCCTTAGATCACCTATTTAATTTCAGTATTCTTAGTGTTTCTGTCTGTAGAAACTGGGAGATCTGGCATACATTAAGAGAACAGAAAAGTAAAGGATTTATTCTGCAAAGATTTGGCTGTTGTTCCCAAAGATGATCTTCAATCAGTCAAGCCATGAACAACTGTCTCCTCTCTCTGCTACTTCAGTTAAAACCTCAGCAAAATTAGCTTTGCTACCTACTCTCAAAGTCAGCAATTCAATTCCTGGCCAGACAGGAAAGAATCCAAAAACGCTTTGTCATCAGGTCTCCTGCCCTCTCCAACCAAAGTTGTTGGCATCAGCACATAAATTATGGAGAGGAAATAGTTCCTCAGTGACACAGCTACTACTTATTCATAGTATTCATAGCCAAAAATGTATTTCTAATTGATTCAGCCTAGTAGACATACAAGAACATTTTTTATCAAAATTTGTAATTTTTAAAATTCTGTGAAAAGTTTTAGGATTTCTAAAGTCATATAGAGAATTGAGTTTATGTGTGTGTGCTTTAGAGCCGATTGATTAGATTGGCATTAGACAAATTCTTCCTTCTTCTCATTTTGCTGTTTAAAATAATTCTGCTTTTGCTGCCTTATTTGACCTCAGTATGTAAGGCCACCACCTCTGCCGTTTGCTGGAATTCTCAAAGCCTGATTTTAAGATGTCCTAGAACATTTCATGTACAGCAACTGCACAGAAAGGAAAGTTTGCTGCCTGTAAGGAAGCCCTTGAACATGCCATGCAGGAGCAAAGTTCCCATTGAACAGACAAAATAAGAGCCCTCTGCCAGCGGGCGAACTGCACTTGGAACAGATGGGATCTGCAGCACCCCCAGTCCTGCCTTGCTTCTGCCCAGCCTGTGGCTGTGACCCAGAGCAGGGTTCAGTCCCAGCCTGTGGGAGGCACCTCGGAAGAGCTCCTGGACATGGCGAGGCTGGAGCTGACTTGCTGTTAAAAATGTGTTGAGACCACAAACCAAATCTTGGAAGCAGGGGGGCGTTTCAAGGACTTCACCCTCTGGCTGTATGCTCAGAGTGCCCAAAACCCAGCAGCCAAGAAAGCTTCTGTTTGTCATAGCAGGAAGCCTGAGGTGCCAAGGTTGGGTATTGTGACTGACGGAGATCACTGAGGAATTTTTCTCCTAAGGATTAGCAGAAGAGCAGGGTAACCTCTTCTGGATTTACTTCATTTTAAAAAATAATAATTTGTAAATTTTTTAATAATCTGGGGTTTAAAATTCACATTGAAATTCCCTCTTAAAAAATTGATAAGCACAGCAGTACTGTATCTTGTTCAATATGCTCTTTGAGGTTGTATTATTAGCGTGAATTAATGCCAGCAGCTGCTCAGGCTATGTATCCCCTGTTACTACCTGCTGCTTTCTGCAGTACTGCTGTAGTTTCTGAACAGGCTTGAGTTAGGTGGATAAAATACTTCTGCAGAATAAGGAACTAGTTTCGGGGAAGAAGGCCATGGTCTAGTGCATCAAGCAAAAGTCCATTTTTCTACTATTTTTCGCTCACCTAAGTCTGTGATTGTGGCACACTACAGTTGTCCATATCTCTTCCAGGTAAGCAAAAGGATTTTTTTTTGTTCAGGAAGATGAGTGTTTTAGGAAATCTGATCCAGCACTTTCATGTTCTTGGGTGAGACATGAGTTTTGCAATTCAGTGAAATCCTCCTCTGGAGTTTGCTTAGTTGGGTTAAAGGACTAAATGTTGCAGAAAAGGTTACAAGTGGGATGTAGAGGAAAATTAGGAGATTATAATGTGTTTCAGTTCATTTGGTGTTTGTTAGCCTTACTTTGACAGGTCAAAACAGCCTTCTGTTATCACACTGTCATATACATATTTGTAAGCTTTAAAAGTATGTATTGATTTATTCAGATTTTGATACAAATAATCTTAAATACTGGTGGAACCCGTCTAAGTAAACTGATAATTTTATTATACCTTTCCATATAGTATAAAATGAAATACAGTTAGCATTTGAATTATTTAACATGATACATTTTTATATATAAGCAAGTGTGCAATGGGGAAATAATAGACTGTTGGATGCTGACCTGCAATTCAGCTATTTTTCTGCTGTGAGATATTAATATTTTAATATTCAGTATATATTTCCAAGTCAGATCCCAATGTTCATATTTGATTTTTATTCACTTCTCACTCTGGTGCAGTCTTACTGATTTCAATTTCAGCTTCCTGAATAAGAAGCAAGTTGCAGTCAACATGAACTTGAAGTCTCACCCTTGGGATCAGACTCATCTTTTTACTACCCCCACTTACTAAGCATAATCCTGTTTACTGATTTATGTTTCAGAAACTGCCCAGTTTTGGGCCTTACCTGGAGCAACGCAAAAAGATAATAGCTGAGAATAAGATAAAAGTGAAGGCACAGAACATCGCTGCTGAGTTTCCTGAGAAAAAACACTTTGTTCCAAAGAAGCCCATTCCAGCAATCAAGGTAACAAAAATACATGCATAAGACGTGATAGGCAGTTGACATGCACAGTCATTTCTAGCAGTTTGAGTTGGTTATTACTGCTTTTAAGCTTGTTAGAGGGCATCAAAGACAACTCTTTATGCAGACTTTCTAGCTTTTAACCAAAATCGATGGGAAATGATTTGTGATGTACATGTACGGGTATTTCCCTAATGTCATTTTTCAGAATGAAGATATTCAGGCAATGGAACAGTAGCTGCAGATCAAGCAGGGGTAATGCCTTGAAGAACAAAGCAGAACTGTTTAGAATTTCTTTCAGTTTGAATGCTACAGTATGAGCTGTTTTGCATGATGCCTTTTGATTACTTGCACTGTGCTAAATGCCTCCATTCCTCATGTAGGATCGATGGCAAAGGCTGGTGTTCAGTACATATAAAAGCTGTGTCATAGGTTTAGAGATTGAACTTTTAAAGCTGGAGAATGTTTGTCTAAGTAGCTGATCCACCGTCTACAATGAGTAAATGTCAAGGTAAAAATAAAACCTGTGACCCCTATCTACTGCATAATCCATACATTGAAGCTTTTCCCTTCCCTTAGGTAGTCAATAAATATCAATAAAATGAAACTGTATGAGCTAATTATTCTAGATGTTCACTTTAGAGCTTACTTAAACTTCAAGTCAAATAGGCAAAATAATTTTTTTTTAAATCAGGATTCTCATGGAGACCATTTATAAAGCAATATGAAAATTCTATCTGTTGACCTTGTTGACTGTCTTCTTTATATATGAGAGAATATCAGATATCTACATGATCAGATGTGTAAGAATTCTTGAAAAAATAAGGCCAAGCATAAAATAGAACATGAGCTGCAGCTCAGAAAAACCACATAATTCCCAAGAGAATTTTGCAGTTTACTGATACATCCAGTATTCCAAGCTAACTGGTAGAATGCCAGAACCAGACAAGGAGAAATTTTGAATCATCTTCCTGTTTAAGTTAATTAGTTTGCCACTTCTGTAGACCTCTCTCAGGTTTTTGGACTGCTTATTTTGGTTTATGTCATGCTTTTGAAAATCCCTCCCCTCCTCTTGTGCTTAGGTTCCCTTTTATATATATATACAAAAAGTTCCAAAGAACAGCAATCTGCTCTTTTTTCCTCACTATGATGAGCATTTTCAAAGCCTGCTTGACCTCAGAGGTTTCATGGTTCTGTTCTCCTTGCAGGGAGAGTATTGATGTAGGGAAAAAGAGAAAGAAGAAGCAACAGCCAATAACTGCATTTTCAATGAGATGGCTTGCTTCTGAAAACAGCAGAAAACCAAAAAACTGATAACCATCCAAAAGCAAGTAAACTGAATGAAGGGAAAAGTTTAGCAAGAGGGAAAAACAGACATGAAGACTAGGGGAAAAAATTTTAAAATTGAGGTCAATAATTTATCATGCCTAACTCCAAGTAGAAAAGCAAAAAAAGATCCAAGTAGTAGGAGATAGATTAAAAAGAAGAAAAGAGAGCCCACTGCAGGGAAGAGGCAAATGAATCCCCCCAAACACAAACATTTGTTTACACAGATACTGAATACTTCTGAGTGGTGTCTGAGGAGCTTCTCAGCCAGGGAAATCAGGGTATCATCTTCCTCAGCCCTTGGGTTGAACATGAGTGCAGCTGTTACAGAGACAGGCATTGCCAAAGCTGGCTCCTGGCCATCCCTTTCAAAGGGAATGTTCTCACCCAAATGACAAAACCAGCAGGGAGGGGTGTTGCAGTGGGTTTGCATGGCAAGCTTTGATAGAGGTGGGGCTGCAGGGGTGGCTTCTGTGAGAAGCTGCTGGAAGCTCCCCAGGGCCAGGACAGACCCACCACTGGCCAAGGCCAAGCCCATTGGCAGCAGTGCCTCTGGGATAATGTCTTTTAAAAGGGGGGAAAAACAGCAATTTCAGTCACAGGGAGGAGTGAGAATATGGCCTCTTCAGGGATCTGCTTGATAGAGGACCATGAAATAAAGCCCTGGAGGGAAGAGAGGCCCAAGCAAGCTGGTAATATCCAAGAATCACCTCTTCCAAGCTCAGGAGTGATGCATCCCAACAAAGAGGAAGTCAGGGAAAAATTCCCAGAGGCCTGCAGAGATGTACAGGAGCTCCTGGACAAACTCAGACACACCAGGGAAGGCCTCAGAGAGCAACCAAAATGATCAAATAGCAAGAGCACGTTTCCTGTGTAGACAGACTGAGAGACTTGTGGTTGTTCAGCCTGAAAAAGAGAAGGCTCTGGGAGCACTCTAGATCCCATTCCTGTACCTGAAGGAGAGATAGGTGCCCTTGAAAGAGCTATGACCCCTGCATTGTCTGGTTGTATTTTTAGGGGTTGCTACAAATTTCCTGATGCCCCCCAAAATTTCCTCATCTGTCTAACTGGCTGTTGGGTTGGTGATATGTAAATTCCAACATTTATATAAATTCCACATGCTGTCAAATTGCCATTTATTTGTCAATTTAAAACCCCTCTGTGATTATCCAAAATCTAATTTATTTTTGGATTTCTTTTCCCATGGCTTTTCTCTTTATTTTTTCTATTTTTCAATATTAATTGAAACTGCATATTTTGATATTTGGCAGAGTTGTTTATTCTTTTCTCACTGGTCTGTAATATTAAAAATTGTGCTATATGTGGATATGTGCCCTGGATCTTTTCTTTTCAGTTGCAGTTTTGTACAGCTCCCACAGATGTATTTGCCTACCTCAGGTTGCCTCCTTATTGCTTTAATTTCTTTCCTTATATGATCCTGTGTTTTTCTTCCTAATAATTTAGTTCTTTTGTCCTTCAGGGCCTATACCACAATATTCAGTCACCATTTATCTGCTTATTTTATTTCCTCCTCTTTTTATTCTGGAAACCTTGCTGTAGAGATTGTTTGGTAGTTCAAACATTTTGGCATAGCTCTCTTAGCTAGGGCATGACATGCTGTTCCGCCTGCTGGAAAAATATGCACAGAGATCCTCAAGCTTAAATTCCTGGTATTTGAAATTTTTTTCACCCTTGTTGGTACAGAAACATTTACATGGTCTTTTGCACATACATATATGCAAGTCTTTTTTGTGTAAGTACCCATCTAAAAGCCAGCACTGCAGGAGGCATTAGCCACATTTAGTCCAGTGCTGTGATAAATCTCTAAAAGCTCTTGAGAGATGAGGAATATTGAAGTAAGGACAGCTCTATTTTGCCATAACTATTTTGTACCATTTGGATCCTTCCTGGTATGTATCTGTGTGTTTAACATGAGTAGTTTTACCTTGTGCTTGCCTGCCTAGAAAAGACCATATTGTAATCTTCATCATAAATGTGGAGAGGTTGCATATTTCAGGTGGAGCTATGCATGTGTCTCCCCTAATCTGTGGAACTCTAAGGCTGCTTCTCCCAAGTATGTACTCAAACATGAATCACAGAAATAATCTCCTCTGCAATAACACATAATGGTCTTCTCTCTTCTCTTCTCTTCTCTTCTCTTCTCTTCTCTTCTCTTCTCTTCTCTTCTCTTCTCTTCTCTTCTCTTCTCTTCTCTTCTCTTCTCTTCTCTTGGTATGGGAAGAAATCCTAGAAATCCAAACTTCCTCTTTCCCTCCCCACTCTGACTGTGGCAGAAGGACTTCCCAAATGGCTCAGCAATATAATAGACTAGAAAAAAATAATTTCAGTTGGAAGGGCCTGACAATGACCATCTAGTCCAACTGCCTGACCAATACAGGACTGACCAAAAGATAAAGCATGTTGTTAAGGACATTGTCCAAATGCCTCTTAAACACTGTCAGGCTTTGACCACCTGTCTAGGAAACCTATTCCAGTGCATGACCAGCCTCTCAGTAAAGAAATGCTTTCTGCTGTCCAGTGTGAACCTCCCCTGGCACAGCTTTGAACCGTTCCTACATGTCCTATCACTGAATACCAGGGAGAAGCTCTCTCTTCACTTCTCCCACTCAGGAAGCTGTAGAGGGCAAACTACAAACTAGTCAAGCCCAAAGTCCTTTGCTGCTCCTCACAGAACATTCCAGCCCTTTCCTCAGCTTTGTTGCCCTGCTCTGGATGCATTCAAGTACCTGCACATAGTTCTGAAGTGGTGGAGCCTAGAGCTGCAGGCAGCCTGCCAGGTGAGGCCCCTGCACAGTGGGATGGTCGGCTCTTTTGGCCGGTGATGTCGTGTTTGCTGCAGCTCCTGGGCTGGGTTTTGCCCTCTGGGCTGTCCAGGCACAAGGCTGACCCACACTCCCCAGGCTGTGCCCACCAGCACCCCCGGATCCCTTCCTGCAGAGCTGCGCTGGTTATACTTCTGCCTGGTGTTACTCTATCCTTAGAGCAGAATCTGGCTTTTGGACTTGTTAAATTTCATCCCATCAATCACTGCCCAGTGCTCCAGGACACTCTGCTTCTGTCGGTAAAACTGGAATGACTCTCTATTCCACATCATGGCTGATTAATTGGAACAACAGCGCTACAGTAGTTATGGGGGCTAGTTTGTTTGCCTCTATCAGGACAGTTCCATGAGCTCTCAGGGGTGTCTCCTTCCATGTTTTCTCTTGCAGCTTTCTTTAATCTAGAATGTATCTGTTGGCAAGATCAGCAAAAGTTACTTAGTTTGATAAGCTGCTTGTCGAACTGCATTTTTTCACTGTGATAGAATTTGTTCATCTAGTTATAAAATATCTACAAGTTACTTGGATTTTAATTTAGTTTAAATGAAAACTTGTATCAACTCTACAGTCTTCTGGTTCAAAGCTTTTCCTGAAACACACTCAAGCATATTAAACAACATCATAGCTAAACCAGAAAATTGAGACACTTTGTTCTGCTAATACTTTACCTTTTCTGAACATTGATCACTGTATTCCAGACCTTTATTTTTTGTTCTGTTTAGCCACTTCATGGCTAGTTAATTTCAGAGCACTCTTGTGTCATAGGCCTCTGTCAGAGGACTTGTCAAACATTAAAATTACTGGGGTTTTGGTTTTTTAAGAGGGTTTTTTTTGAGTTTATTACACTTCACAGTCTTCATAAAGATTTGTGATCAATACAAGAAGCATAATTTTCATTATAGAAACCATATTGAATTATGTCACAAAGGTTCATTTAAGTGGACAGCACTCACAGGCATGCAGTGTGATTTTTTGGGATTGTACTGTGCACAGCCAATAATTGGACTCAATGATGTGGATCCCTTCCAACTGAGGATATTGTATGATATGGTATGATTCTATGATTTGAATTATTTTCTAAGGCCCACTTTAGCTAGTACTGCAACTGTTATACTGAAAACAAGGCTTTGAGGTCCCTAAATCTCAGGGTACCTTTAGTAGCCTTTTTTAAGTATTGGCAAAGTGTCTGTAATCTTTCAAGAAAAGTTAGTTTTGTGTATTTTTTAAGCTACTTTACTGTAAATTGACCTTGATCATGTACCCTCAGATTCTGGTGACTTTTTATTCTTTAATCCATAGTTTTATTTCTAATGTTTCTTCTTTTCATCTTTCGCTCTCTGACCGTGCCTCACCTTTATTGCTGGAAAAGATCAGGTGGAGGGCAGGTACCTCCCTAATGTGTGTTCCCTTTGACTTGCTTCATGACATGCAGTACCTGCACTGTGTATGGCTTGCTAATGAGAGCCCTGTGATGTTCATCATCTCTTGAACACAGTGTGGTCTTCTACAAAAGCATCTGCGTGAAGATGGACACAGCAGGTCTGCAAGGACCAGAGCTGAACCATGAATTGTATTTACAAATAAGGTTTACTAATATAATGACTAATGAAAAGCTTATTATTATTAAATGGTTGGTACATTAACATTAAAATGCACCTATTGTAGAATTGCAAAACTAATATCCTGCTGAACAGATCTTCTTCTCCTGTATACTCAAACCCACATCTGCTTAGCTTAGTGACAAAAAGAATTTTTTTTTTCATTCATTAGTAATATAAAACTAATGGGTTCTGCTCTGATTCTCTCCATAGCAACTGAATTCCCTGACAGTTCCAGTTGCAGAACTACATTCCTTTCCCATTTTTTTCAGTTATGTTGAGAAGGGGAGGACAGCACTGCAGTAATCAAAAAGAGTACTCTAGGTCCCTGCTGTTGCAAAGGTGTAAATTTAACTTCCAGTTTTGGGTTTTTTGTTGGGGTTTTTTTTTGTTTGTTTGATTGTTTTGTTTTGTTTTGTTTTGTTTTGTCTTGTTTTGTTCTGTTTTGTTTTGTGTTTTGTTTTGTTTTGTTTTGTTTTGTTTTGTTTTGTTTTGTTTTGTTTTGTTTTGTTTTGTTTTGTTTTGTTTTGTTTTTAAATTGCTGCTGCTAATGCATAAGCCAGAAAGAACACAGCTTGACTTTCAGAACCTGGCTTCTGTTTGCAGGTCTGGCAGTTGGCGGGGAAAAAAAAATCTAATCTGTAAACAGTGCGAATTTGATCCGGAGGCCACTGAGATATACCAAGTGTGGAATCCCATAGTGCCATTTTAGACAGTTGCTTTTTGGAGTGAAACTGCTTTAAACAGTGAAAGCTGATTATTTCTTGCTGCACTGTTTACTTTGTTCCAAGCATTTATGATTGGAGAAAACAAGAAGCTCTGAGATGCTGTAAAAGAGTGCACCTGCAGAACATCTTTTAAGTAACATTGCTTTTTTAGCCAATAATGTCTTGAAACTTTGCAAATGAATAAATATACTGTCTTTGCTTGAGAGAAAGAAGTGATTAAAAGACACAACACCAATGAGTGTAAATGAGCAGTAAATCATTGACACAGTCTTTTGAAATCACTTTCAGGCCACTAAAGTGCCATCACGGTCCCTATTTGGGATTCTAAGTCCCCAAAAGTGTATTTTTGTGAGCTGTGAGAAGTGAGACTTGGTTAAAAATGCAGAAATAACCATGCCTTATGCATTGTTTTTGTTATTCCCTTTGTAAGTTTGTAGCTGGAAAAATCAATTTTGATCACGTTGTTTCAAGCAACCATTTCCTGAGCTATCTAATGCTACCCTAAACCTCGGACTGTCTCCCCCATCTCCTCCAGCTGTTTCCCTGGAAGGGCATTAACCTCACTTCTTTCCCATTTAAAAAGCCTTCTCTTCACTTTTAATTTCCAGCTTTGAATTTATTCATGGCTGGCTTACAATTGTGTGTTCTTGTGCCAACATTGTCATTTAACTTAAATAGCCCTTTTTCCTCCCTGATGTATATATATATATAGAGACATTATATTCCTGCTCTGCCATCATCTTCCTAGGCTAAACATCTTGTAAGGTTCTTTTTGTCTTGTCTCGTAAGCAAGACACTCCATTTCACAGTTATTGGAGTAGTACATCTCTGCAACCCACTTCAGCTCTGTGGGTTTTGTTAACATCCAAACAATATTTAAAGAACAAAAATGTGAACAGAACCTCCCTGAGAAAATTACCTATGCTTTTTAAACATACGGTTTTTTTAGACTGAAAAGCTCTTCACTATCAGGAATCTCCCCCTGTTGATACTTTTACAACACGGGAAAGCAGTGGAAAGCTACTCAATTGTATCTTGTGCAGGTTTTACATAATTTCTTTAAATTCTTGAACACACAACTCATCGCTTGCAGACAACATGCATTTGTGGCAGTGGAATATTTGGGGGCTGTATACACACAAGAGAGGCTCAAGGACACTTAGTGTTGCTGGGGCCAGTAGATCACACAAAGACACATGTATTTTGAAACCTGTAGCAGGTTCAAAATTCTGAAACCTGTAGCAGGTTCAAAATTCAAGGCTTGTCAACAGAAAAGCCTACATGAGAGTTGAAACAAGCTGGAGCTGAAGTCCACCACTACAGTATTTCAGCTGACACAGAAGACTGCAGACACCTGAAAACTGCTGTAAATCCAGTAAACCCATGAATGTTTCTGATTAAGAACTGGAAATTAAAAGATGGGGGTGTAAGCAGTCCCTAGGAGATCACATTTGATTTAGTTACCGTAGTTCATCAGTGGAGTCACAGTAAAGGGCTTTGTGTTCAAGTCTGGTTTTAGTAAAATGCATTAGCTGAAATACTTTAATAGTAGTTAATTGACCTTTTACAGTAGTTTAAGCAAACAGATTTTACTTCAAATTTGCAGTGATTTTGGACCATGCACAAAATCAGCTTGCACAGCTCAAGTGATGAGTGTTAACTCATTAAGCTGTGGTAACTTGCTCACAGTCATCTGTCCACACTCATCATGCTGCCTTTAGCAATGTGCCATAGCTGTTTTATGCTGAAAGAGCATTAATGTTCTCTGCATGTTGCTGAGAAGAACTGGAAAGCTTTTAGTATTGAATGAATGCAACCAAGGTATTTCACATGGCAGGAACTATGGGGTTTGGCAGAGAGAAAACATTGAGTGTTTTGGAACAAGGAAACAGTACAATTTGCCAGAATTTCTCCCTGGGCATAGGATTGGGTTGAATTTTCTAGCTCAACAGTCACTAGGAGAAACTTCATAGATCCTAATACTGCATCCAGTGAACAAAGAAATTTTTCCCTTTGTATAAAGATACTATTGTGCAAGTGCTGAAGACCAGATGGACCTTATTCTTTCAGAAAGTAGTGCTAGTTTTGGAAGTTCTTAGCAGACTAGGAAGACAAGGTTGGACTCATTTCTGCATTTAATTTATGTAGCAGAGCTTTCCTTTTTGGTGTATGCTGTGCTGGCATAGCATACTTTTGCACCGCTGATGTGTAAGGTTGATGCAGCAAGTTCCTACTTGTGAAGTTAACAGATCTTGCAGGATTAGACCCAGAGCTTACTTCTGTACAGTATTTGCAATAAATTGATGATCATGTCATTTGTGCATCTTGCTAAAGAGAGAAGAGCTGTTATTGTTCTCTCTCAGTTTTTTCTTTCCTTGCTGTGAGTTCTTAAATCTGTGCTAGTGAGAAATGACCAAAGGTGATCTGATTATAGCACGTCACTCCTGTTTACATTCCATTTTGTTCCTTGAAGACTCACCCAATCATGGCAAAACAACAGCACGTGCAAAATCAAGTAGTAAATGTGTAACCTATTTGTAGAACATGTTTGTACACAATGTATACTTCTAGTACTGCCTACATCCAAAATGTGCCTGTATGGAAAAGTCTTTCTATTTTACAGGGGGTATGAAGGTCAGCTATTTGGAAATTTATAAGAAAAATCCTGAACATCATCAAAATGCATGGCCAAATCCACGTTAAAGGACTAGAGAGTGCTCCAGCGCAGCTGTAGAGACTGCCTAGGCGTCTTATAAATGAGTCGATAACTTTTTTTCCCCCTAGGATGTAATTGGAAAAGCACTGCAGTATATTGGAACATATGGTGATCTGTGCAACACAGAGCAAGTTGTGGCTCTGATTGACGAGGAAATGTGTATCAACTGTGGCAAATGCTACATGACCTGTAATGATTCTGGCTACCAGGTAAGAGCACAGCTGTAATTAGCAGAAAGGCACGATGAGTTATCTTTCTGCTGCTGGGAAGAAAGAATTCACCTTCTGTTAATGAGCAGGTGGTAAAAACAGATGCCTAAAATGTTGAATTCAAAGCCCGTCGTGCTCCCAGGCTCTGGCTCACAAGCCATGCTGGAACATGGCTGGTCCTGAGGGGCTGCACAGGCCACGTCACTGTCACAGGGCCCTGACTGCAACTGCGTTCTTTTTAAGGGGAAGAAAATGAAGAAGCCCCAGGTTGAATGGCAGTAAATGCAGCTCTTGATGGTTTTCAGGTACATGAGGGAAGAGGGAAGAACATATCCCTTCCCACCAAGGGGATGTGGCGAGACATGGGCTGGTCTTATTGCCAAATGCTTTTTAAGAAACCCAGTTCTTGTTCCCTTGGAGTAACCAAACTAATTCAGGTTTCAGGCAGATGGGGTTTTGTTTTGATCTTGATTGAGTTACAAATCCTTTCTCCAGGATAACTGCCAGGGTTTTAGAGCAGCAGGTTGAAGCTTGCAGAAATCACTGTGACCAGAAAATGGCCCAATTTTGAGCCGAGGCTCCTGTTTGCAGCAAAGTATTTCTCTGATTGCTCAATATGGTAGCAAGTTGTATGAAATATATGAGCATGTCTAGGTGTCACTCCATGCTACATCCACTGGAGCTGATGGACTGGTCTGCAGTAAAAAAGACACTACAGGAGGATTAATTTTCTTTAGGAAAATCAAAATACGGTCTAGCATAACTTCCATGGAATCCAATATACAGCAAGCAATAATTTCTACATGAATGTTTCCATACATCTTAGTCTGAGAGAAGCTTCTCAAAAACAAATACTTTAATTGAGCACCAAGTGTCCTCTGGTTACCATGAGTTTTTGTTTGTCTTTAATTCAGTCTAACCAATAATAGGTCTGATGACTTGAACTACATAAAGTCACAGAAAGAAGTCTGCCATTGCAAATCAACTGCATTTGAAAGAAGTATGTCAGAGCAAAGGTTTTTTCCACTGATACAGGAAAATTAATGGTGTTTTTTTCCAAAAATAGATTACTACAGTAGCCTTTTAACTGTCTAAATTTCTTCTTGACATTGCAATCTTCACCTTTCCCCTTACATCAGATTTCTCAGGAGGATTATATTTTTCATATAAACCTTAGAGAGCAAAAGATTGGATTTAGATTTAGTAAATTTTATTTTCTGTAACTGGAAAAAAAAAATCAGCACCAAAAGAACTAACGTTTAAACCCCCAGAAGGTTTTCTAAGCACAAAAGAAAAAAGCTTTTTCCTTATTTAATTAAGGAAATTGAAAAGATATTAACTGAACAATTGGAAAGGCATTCTTAATTGCAAATAAATCAACAACAACCCCCCTCACCTTCAAAACAGCATCTGCTTTATGCTTCCCTTTGTTTCAGAAATATCCATGCTGCTCTACACAGCTGTCACCTTGTATGACTCCAACAGAAAAGCTTTCCTTAATTTAAAGTCAGCACTGTAGTCCTGACTTCCTCTCCCTCTTTGAACTCCCTTTCAAGATGTGCATTGTTGTTAGGGAGAGAGAAAGAAAGGAGTCCTCCTTAAATACTCACGAGCCAGAGCTCTCTTTGTGCTCAAGCTAAAGTAAAACTCAGAGATCCAGAGCAGTTACTACAGACTTCGTGCCCTTGCTGGTTGCTACAGCAACTTCTGTGCCTTCCTAGTACCAAAACCCCAAATGCTTCAAATATGCCTTAGGAGCCAGCCTGCAGCAGCACCAGTACTTCCCATCACCTCCCTGCCTCCCCCAGATGCTGACAGTGGTTGAGGAGATTTGCTAAGGCACTGCTTGTTGGCCAGAGTTCAACTTTCAGGCCTGATTTTTCCCTCTTAAGCTCTTCAAAGTGGATATCCAGTGGATATTTCTGGTGCTTTTTAAATTTTTTTTTACTTTTCTAGTCTTGCTTCTTAGCTATTGACACTTTGCGGTTGTGCGAAGCTTTTGTTTTTGCTTTTAATTGTCATTTCCATTATAACCAGGAGCTTATATCATTGAGACTGCAACTGTTATTTCACATTCAAATACACTTATCACCCTAATTGGTAATGAGAATTCACTGCATGGAACATGAGAACTAAAGCAAGCTCTGCCTGCCCCAAACTCTGATATTCCTTTCAAAGATTTGCAAAGAAAAGTAATCACACAAGGCACAATGGGCTGTGTTTTTCTCTGCTGTTTATTAAATTAGATTGTTTATGCTGTGCTGAAAGTAAAAGTCAAAAGAATGCCTTGTGACAGGCATTGTGCTCAAGCTGTTCAGGTGTGGTCTGGTGTCTCCTCTAAACCAATAACCCCAGCACACTGCTATCTTAGGAAATATTTCCTATACATCAAGGAGAAATACCCTCTGGGAGTTTAAATATTGTGGAGCAAACTCCTCCTTCTGTACCCAGCCCTTGTGGCCCATGAGCTTTTGCCGAGGTGTAATTTGGCCCACCTCTCTAATTTCAGTGTCTGGAGAGGGGTTTTTGTGTCCGCTGCCAGTGGAACAGTTGCTATAGCTGCAGTGCAGAATCACACCAAAATGTCTCCAAGTGTTGCGGCGCAGGAAACGCGGACACTGGAATGGGAGCAATTCTGACCTTTCCCGTGCGTGACATCAATAACGTTTATTCCTGGTTGCAGGCGATCCAGTTTGATCCCGAAACCCACCTGCCCACGGTTACTGACAGCTGCACAGGCTGCACCCTGTGTCTCAGCGTGTGCCCTGTCATCGACTGCATCCGCATGGTTTCCAGGACAACCCCCTACGAGCCGGAGCGCGGGCTGCCCTTAGCCCTGAACCCCGCGCGCTGAGGCGCCCGGCCCCGCAGCCGAGGGGAGCCTGCACTCGTTTGATCCAATTGATTCGCTTTCTAATTAATAATCTAGTCCTTGCAAATCTACTCCTATAAAAATGTTACACCGATAGCTGTCACAGCGAACGCTGCTTTCCAATTACTATTTTTGCAACAATTAAGGTTTGAAATTACAGAAAGGTGGTCGTGGCTGTCAGTTGTCCACTATTTGAAGTGTAACTTTCTTGTTACAATTCATGCTGTGATTTCAAAACTTCTCTATAGACTCTTTAATCTCTGTGTATTTTCTGGCTGGAAATATAATTAAGAAAGCATTTTTAATGAACTACAAATCAATGTACAAGCTAACTGTTTTCAAGGAGAGCATTTTGTAATTAAACATTACATTTAGTTTTAAAAGAGTTTCTTAGAAGATGTAATTAACTACATAGCATTCAAACAAAGCGTTGTGGCTTCTATTTTTCTATAGACAGAAATGAAAGAGAGTTTAAAATCGGATTTAAGAACTGGATTAATCACTTTCAACTACTACAACATATGGTAGTGTATTTTTATAATCCTTTCTAATTCTTTTTCACACTAGTCACTTTATAGAATAAATTTGCTTTGCACTGACACATGCTGGACTCTTCAGATTTGTGTGTTGCATGGGTAGTTTGATCATTACTTTCCCCCCTCAGTGAACACTTATAACATCTCTGCAGACAGTTAAAATGGCTTATTAGGAAGTCCAGGTTGCGTTTCAAGATTCTGAGAAGCGACAACATTTTTTGCTCCAAGCTTATTCTCTAAATAACTTTTTAATTGTGCCAATTAATGTTCCAGAATGTGCACGTTTCAGGTCAGAGATCTGACACCGTGCAAACGGACTACACACCCTTCAGGCTGGGTTTGCCAAACACAGATACACTGGGCAAACTGGCAAGGTGATTTCCCCCAGTGCTGTGTATAGTTCTAGCAGTTTCACAGCCAAAAATAACTACAGATTCATCTGTCTTACTAAACAATATCTCAATTTTAATCCATTTTTCACTCACAGTAGGAACTTTCTAATATGAACATATTGCTGTCTGCTTTACTCCACTTAAGAATATAAAGCCTTTAGTTTCATAACAATAATAAATGATCTATCAGTTCAATTTCAAATACCATATATTATGAGCAGCAAAAGCTTTGATTAAAAAGATACCCTGGCTTTTATTTCTTGATTTATGAATTGAACACTGAATTAAAAATAAATGTTGAAACCAACTTGAGTTTGTTTGTGATTTTTCTTTTTGAATTTACTAAACAGATTTTCTTTGTAGAGCCTTGTCAGTTGGTGTTTCATGATCTCTAAGATTCACTCCAGGAACCATTAATGAGTTAATTCACATGTACATTATTCCATTGATTGCCTAGAGTGCAGAATGTATCATGCTCTTTGCCCCTCTCTGGCACCTCTTTGTCTGCCTTTGACTTGCCTTCCTTTCACCTTCCTTCCCCACACACACAGGGTGCACACATCTGTAAATTTGAACATTTTCAAGTGTTGTTTCATTTTTTGCTGGTGCTTTGGGCTTACTTGGCAGGCTCAAGTCCAGTGTCTCCACTAACAGTTTTCTCTTCAAATTTTAATTTTCCTATTTATCATTGTGGATTTTTCAGACTCAGATGAAACAGGAACAGTCATACTGCTTAGAAAATATTTGCTTGCAACTTCTTTAAAGTTCCTAGTCTTGCAGTAGTTTCTTATCTTACATGAGCTACTGTGGACTCAGAGGAAGAACAAGTTGTTTTGTGAATGTTGGTGACAAAGTTTGGAGAGTCTCTGCGTGTACTGCTTGTCCCTCTGCTGAGGAACTGCCTAAGAAGCAGCATCCTCTTGAGTGGGGCAGAAGAAGACATCAAAATCAGATGGTTTGAAAATAGCATTTTATGTTCTCAGCAGATGCAAGGAAAGGTAGCTCTCTTCTCCCAGGTCATGTAGTTCTAATTCTACGTCCTGCCTACCAGGAGCCCTGTGGGTGAGAGGAGCTGTGTCACCTGTGGCTGAGCAGGGCAGCCTCTCCAGGTCTTCTCTTCCTGCACCCCAGACCCAATTATCTTACTGTCCTGAAGGTAACACACCTGGTGTATCACACCTGTGTGTTTCTTTGAAGTACAGGACAATGCCAAGAGACCTAATGTAAAGTATCTAATTTAAAGTACCTGATGAATGCAGCAGCAAAATTAGAGCTTTTCCAAGAATATTCAATAGTCACAGGACATTCAGTATTCCACAGTGGGTATAAAGTAATCTTTGGAGAGGTAAAGGCATTCTTTGTGAACCAAGACTATAATCAAGACTATAATTTGTCTACTGAAGAAGGAATAATGTTATAGAGGCCTCCTTCTTACTACCCACCCTCTGCCCCACCCTTGTTCTCTCAAATCAGTTAACAGTTTCAGGAAATGCATTCCCAAATGCATTTGTTTCTAACTGTGACAGTCAGCAATAAATCTGTGTGTTGCAGGAACTCAGAGAAATAGCCACATTTAGGTCTCCTGCAGGAATATCTTAAGTCATCAGGGTAAGGTGAGGTGTAAACAGGAAGGAGAGAGAGCCACAAAGGACATATTCCTGGGGTTTATATGTTTTTCACATTGGTCTTGGGGAATCATCCCATTTAGTGCATTTAAGAGCCAAGGAAACAAATTAGAAAAATCTGGTCTAGTCTGCAAATTCTGTAGCCAGTTATTAAAAAAGAGATATGAATTTTAAAAGTGCAAGAGGTTCCAAATTAAGCTCATATATTTCAGTGATTTAGTTGCACATTTAAAGAATTATGTATTATTAAAGACATGATGGCTGACATCCTCCAACCCTAGCCCTTGCAGTTTTCAGACATGTTGTGCTATTGATTATTATTATAAAATACTGTAAACTATATTTGACAAATTGAATTATGATAGAAGTGCTATAGCTCATCCTCCGCTAGCACATTCTTATTCATATCATATTCCTGAACAGAAAATGCTCCCCATGTTTAGTGGATGCTCTGCAGGCCAAAAATTACTTGAAAAAGCTGCCAAATATGCTTGTGTGAATCCCAATGCACCCATACATGTTCATCGGAAAAAAGAGATGTTTTGCCTCGCTAACAGACTATACAGGCAGTTTGGGTTTTGGCCTCTAGGATGAACTGACATAATATTTCCAAGGCACTGGATTGGCAACATTAATAGACACATTTAAAAAATCACACAGGATTTTTAAAATACATAATTTCCTGATTTAACATGGAATATTAATTTGATCTCATAGCAAAATTGAAACTAGTCTGTGCATGAATCTGTTGGGCAGCCTGTGTGTCCAGTGTTGAAGCCCTGCATGTATATACTGCTCCTTGCTTGGATCCTTTACCAGTTGCTAGAGGAAGCCTTTTTAGCAGCCATCCATTTTTCCAGTTCATAAAATTTGGCAGGAGCAAAATGTAAGTTACCCACCTATAACTGCTGCTCCTCTTTGTTGTGTCCTGGAGGACACAGAGCTCTGGGAGAGGTGACTTGGCAGCCACAGAGTGGCTCAGTGTCATTTCTGCAGCCTCCCCACCTTCCAGTGCCTACTACTGTCACCTCTGGCTCCTCCAGCTTTGTTGTCTTTAAGCCTTTTATCTCAAGGTGGCAAAAGCGACTTCTAGATCCAAGGCAAATTATCTAAACCCCAGCTGAGTACCATCAACCTCATGCCTCATAAAACCACTTCGTTTAACACAATCCAAGACTGCAGCCTTAGAAATAAAATGTTAAATATAGATATTTCCCATCAATAAGATCTTGCCAATGCATTCTGTATGTATGTTTCATTATTTATCTACTGTAACATCAGGTTGGACATGCTGTTAAAATTTTATATTTTTCAATGATTCCTAGTAGAAAATATTTTTTAGATAAAATATTTATTTTATTGGCAGAGGTTTCACTTCACCAGGCAGCTCCACTTCTTTGATGAACTGTGGAGGATAGGTTTTCATTGGCAACATCTGGCAACCTGGCAGACACTCTCGGCAGCTGGATTGGTAACTTCAGAGTTGCTTCTGGGTCTTTCATGTAATTAGTCTGATTATGGGCCATCTGGGTTGCTTTGTTTTTGCTGTTGCCATTTCCTTTCTTTTCTAAGAAACTAATCTTTCCACTTGTTACTCCAGGAGATCAATTTTTAATAACTCTTCTTCAGGTTAGTCTGCTGGATCTTGTGCAGACATCCAAGCTGGCCTTGTCCAGGAGTAGAGATCCTGCTTTTATCCCTTCTTTCTCAGAGGTCTGAATCTGCCCATCATTATTTTTGTGATGTGGGAGCGGATCTTCTCGTTGCTATCAAGCAGTGAAGCTGGAGGTCAACTTGGCAAGGGAGCACTTACCACTTCAGCACAAAGAAAGCCCTAAACTATCCAAATCTTAACAGTAAACACACACATGCACTCTCCCTGTTTCTAGCTTAAGCACACTGAAGTTACCACAAGGAAATGCAATGTTTCCTTTTCTGTAAAAGAACTGCAAGTTACTAAGCTTTCCCATGGCACACCTACCTGGATGCTGGGGCAGCATGTGGGAATTAGCTGGGACTCAGCCCTGAGCAGAACCAAATCCTTTCTGCTCAGCAGCTGAACACTCTAGCCCTTCAATTTATCTGTCCCTTGACAAATGCTAACAAACCTCTGAACTACTGGGGTTTCTTGTAGTGCTGTAGAAATACCAACCCACCCATGTACCCTCAGCACTGCAGGGCAGTAGGTGCAGGAAGATTCCTCGTGCTCTGCAGGGAGCTGCCATTGCACCTCATGGCAGGGCTTTCTCTGCAGCATCACCTTCCAGAGGTGGAGACTACACAGAACTCACCTGTCTGCACTGCATGGGCCTTTTCACATGTACTGGCAACCAGGACCCTTAAGGCCAGCAGTGTAAAGCTGTTTCTCATCTGGTTTTGAGGTACTGTGTAAGGTTCAGGAGAATCTTAATAAATTATTTTCATACAAATTGACTAAAACAGTGGCACCCATTGATCTCCCTTGTCTTTTTGGAAGACCAAAAATTTTACTACAGCACAGTGATACAGTTAATGTTGCTCCTCAGTGTTCCTGCCTCCAGTGGTGAGTTCCCTTTTATTGCATTTCAGCAAGAGGCAAACAGTGTCAAATGCCTCCAGTCAGCTCACACTCACAATTGCTGATTAGAATCACATGCCACTGACTGGAGCTAATTATCATCCTAAAGGACATTGTTCTCACCTGTTTAGTCTAGAGACTACTTATCCTCACAGCTTTTACTTCTGCCTGTTGCAGACAGTTTTAGGCCTCAGCACTGAAAGTGTTATATTCAATTGTTGAGAAATTATGTGTCTCAGGAACATAAGTGCCAATCTCATGCAAACCAGATGGCCTGCAGATAAAAGTCACCCGTGTTGCTTGTGCAGGTGCATGAGGCCAGATTTTGTAAGTCTGAGTTCACCAAGGGGAGCCAGTGAATTCTATTTCTCCTGTGAGTGTGCTATATTGAGTTTTATGTGTCACAGGCGCGTGGTGTTTGATGAATCTCACCGTAACAAAAGGGAGCCAAAGGAAAGGAAGTGGTCCTGTGCTTGCTGAAGGGCTCCAGCCTGGTGAAAGCATTGGGGCTGGGCAGTGCCATGACCCTCCCCAGCAGCTCCTTTCCCAGGGAGCCCTGGTTGTGCAGGGGCTGCCCCAGGCTCCTCTGAAGGGCAGAGTGGGCACTCCTCTTCCCTTTGCAAAGGCTTCAGTAATTATGGTCTGTTCTCTGGCTGTTGGCAAGACCATGGGTCACCCTCTCCATGGCTTTCCTATTAAACAAAAGCAGGCACTGCAGGATTCCTCACTGAAACCTTATGGAATTACGATTTTTCATCAAAATCACATGAAATGCAGGTGAAAAGAACATAAAGTCTGTTTTCCATGAGGTGAAATGGCTGTCAGGATGGTGTCTGGGCTAGTGCTGCAGTGGCTGCCCCTGCAGGCACCTGACTGGGAGCTGCCCATTGTAACACATTTGCTGCTTCACCATCACACACAGAGAGTCTCCTTACAGCGTCCCACACTGCACTCTGTGGATCCTTTCGGAGAACTGTGCATAGGTAAACCCCTTTCCTAAGTTTTATGAGGTGCCACCATATATGTTATTTTATGCTACTAGCCTGTTTATTGGGTTTGCTTGAGGGTTTGATGGAAAAGCTGGTGATATTGAAAATACACATCACTTCTATTGTGGCTAAGAAAATCAGCTGTAGAATTAGAGAGACCTTGTATCTGGCATTATGTATGGCCCTTTAGCTTTTTAGCATGGCTGTTCCTTGTTGCTATAGCAACCGAATTAACCATTTCATTAATATAATGGAATAAAACACATTTATTCATTTTTGCACTCACGGGTAATCCACATTCAGCTTTCAGCATACTTGTCAAGCTGTGCCCCTTTCACCTCAGCCCCAGATATTTCTTCAGCATTGCCAAAGGGTTTCTATTTGTATTTTTCATTGTCGGAGAGAGAGTGAGCTGTTGGTTTTGAAGAACGTTATGGTTTTTGTAATTAAATTTACCTTCATTTCATTGGTTAGCTTCTGCTTAGCATCCCTTAAGTGGAAAAGCAGACTTCACAAGCAGCATTTGGTGCAGAGAAGAGGTGTTCTTCGCATCAGAAAAGAATAAATCGCTTGAAATAATGAAACCTGTGATCAGCTTGTAGGCTAAATTTGGCATGAGGTGTTCTACAGTAAATACTAACAGTACTCAGCTCTGTGTGCTGCCCAGTCAGTCAGGTTGCTGTTAAAAGCAGATGGAGTGCTGCACTCTTTGTTTACCTTGGGTTTAATGCTTCCCAAGCCATGCCCACACGCCATGAGGGTTATTGAAATAATAGTTTAACTAAAATAATATGTCTGCCCATCAGGAGTTGCTGATGTGTGTGGCACAGCAGGGGCAGTGACAGCCCTGCCCACATTGCTCCTCTGAAGTGCTGCCATTCCCAGAGCTGTGCTTATGCTTACTCCACAACTCTGCAGAGGCCTGGGATGAAGTGGGGCTTGGCTGAGACCCCCCAACACCCAGCACTCCCCTTGGCAGCCAGGGGTTTGGCCAGCAGTAACCAAAAGAGGCCCCATAGTCAGCTGGAAAAGCTCTTTGTAACATGCTGTGCCAGGTAGCCACGGGGGCTGTGGTGACAGAGGTGTAGCCAGGAACTGGAGATCCCCTCAGCTCCAGCTTGCTGTCTGCCAGTGACAGGAAGGGCCCTGGCACACACCAGGGACACCCCAAACTGAGCCTGCTTTGCAGTAGTGATGGGACACTGAGTACAACAGAGGCTCATGGCCACTGTTTATCTGACTGTCCTTCCAGCAGCTACCAGTGCTAAAATGACACACCAAGTTTCAGCCCATGGAAATCTATCATTATTAGCAATTGCACATCTGAACTCATTACAAATGAAGTAACATGTCTAATACTAAGGGGGGTTGAGTTTTGTTTTGGTTTGGTTTTTTCAATGTAACTCAGAAGTTAAGAAACTAAGTTTTACTGGAAACAGCAGATGTGTAAATGATTTTGAGAAATGACTTAATTAACTTTGAAGGTATAAACCCCTTCATTAAAAAGACAAGGCATAGAAGTAACAGCACAATAGCATATTGCCTGCTATAATATTGTTCATTCACTGCTGTTTGAGTGAATGTATAAATCATATAGTCTACAAGGGCTAGTAGAGTCTGTATCATTCATGTGCACTGCCTTCCCTACCTGAATTAAATTTTAAGTGCTGCCTCCTAGGCAATCATTGTCTAAGAAATGCCCAAAGACCCAGAAGGAGAAAACGATGTAGCTGGCAAGGTGAAAGACCTACCCTGGACATAAAAAGCCTAAGCACAGAGGCTCTGTGCACATTGCAGATCGTGCTGGTGCCATATTCTCATCATGCCTTTGTTTCTCTTTGTACATGGAAAGCATTCTCCGAGCTGTCGAAAAGTAATACGGGACTAAGTTCATTTTACATACTGTGATGCTGTAGGCTAAGAGTTTGGACTACTACATGTTATGGTCATGTTTAGCCTTTGCATCGTTTGGTTTTGGGCAACTTGTCATCTGTAAACTTGGTGTAAGTTTAGCCAGAACATCATATCATGTAATGGTTAACAGAGCTTGTGGCTTCAAAAACCTTGCATCCAACACTTTTTCCCCCACACAGAGGTTAATAGTGGTACAAGAATTAATAAACTCTTTTTTCCCCCAAAATTTTCTATCCTTTGCTAGAACTTGGCATACATTAAAAATGGCAGTTGGGTACTTTATACATTCAACAAATGGGATGGTGTGATTTGGGGGATACCCTTAGCTGCAAGTCACTGAAATTCCTCTTGTCCAACCATAAATAAAAATGTATTTAAAAACCCTGGTGTTTCGAACCAACCAGGAGCCTGGCTTGGCCTTCCTCCGCCTGTTCCCTTGGTGGTGCGAATACCTGTGCCCCTGCCTCTCCGGACGAGCCTTTCGTGGCTGAGGAAGCGCCCGCGGGCTCCAGAGGCGCAGCTCAGCCGCAGCGGCCGCCGCTGGGCTCCGCAGGACCGCGAGTCCTCGGCCCCGGCCCCGGCACCTCCCTGCACGGCCTATAAAATAAAGGTTAAAAACTTGCTTCTCTCTCTCCCCAGGGCTGTTGTGAGGTTGTTTCGCGCTTGAACAGAGAGCCGTGTCTGTGCCGGATCGGGTGCTGTTTCACCCCTAGCGCAGCAGGCACTCCCGAGCCCGAGGGCTGTCTGATGGACTGCGAGCAGCAGCCGGGGACAAACACGGCCGAGCTTTGCTGCTCCAGCCGCACCTGCGGGACCAGGGGCTGCTGCGGCAGGGACCGGGGCTCTCAGGGTCCCTGAGCAGGGACGGGAAGGGCAGGGCAGGGCCGGCCAGGGCCATCCCGCTGGCTCCCCGAGGGTTCGCATCGCAGTCGGAAGGAGCACGACGCAGCCCATCGCGTCCCGCTCGCACCGCCAGCAGGAGTGCCTCCAATCCTTACCCCTTCTCCTGACAGCCTGGGGAGGGGGGGGGTGCGCTGCAGCCCAAATGTTTGACACGTCACTTGTGGTGTCACATCGTTCCCCAATGCCACGTCCCACGTCCCAGGACAGCCCGCGGCTGCCCCTCGGTGATGACCTCCGGGCCATGGCAGCGAACCCGCGCCCAGCCACGGGACTCGGAGCGAGAGAGATTTGTTTTTCTGGGATGTCTGGCTTCATCCCAGTTACCCATAATACGGATCTGAGGTCTTAGAAGTGAATCATTTAGTGATGGTCATCTCTGCACACTCCCGGGACCAGGTAGCGTTTCCTTTTGTCCCACTTGAACAGCAGCAAAGGTAAAGCAGTCGGGTGCTGCGACACCAATCACAGCGTGTTCCAACTTTCCAACGGTAAACATGGAATGGGAGGCAGAGCTATCGCGAGAGACTCTGGGTACCAGAATAAAATCAGCATCATAAGAAGAGAAGAAAAAGTATTACTGCTACCCAACTGTGGCTGAATTAGCCAGATAAAGCTAAAAATAGATTGGAAATATCTATATTATAGCAAAAGAGTACAATTTGGTATTACTTAATCTGAAGTGGTGTTTTGCTGCAAGAAATCTTAGGCGTACAAACAGTGCTGTATAGGCACTTGTCTGCAATACATTGTGAGTGTGTATATATATCTGCTTTATATATTGCACATTTCATATATAAGTCTAGACAGATGCTAATTATTGCTTCCAGTTAAGTTTCTCTTTCTAATCATGTCATGTGAGACACTGATAAAGGCTGGGTACCTCCAAAACTATCTCTAAAGGAACATGTTTGCCATGTCCTTAAGCAGACAGATCTTAAAGCCTAGCTGGGGAGAGAAATGGTGTTAGAGGTACTGATGGATGCACCCCTAAGGTCTGCAGCAAGAGCTCTCTGTAACTGCAGGGTTTTGGCAGCTGCACTGTGGGGGCACAAGGAACAGCAGGCAGGAGATTCCAGCAGCCCCTACCCAGGGCATGAGAACATTTACCTGCTCTTCACCACAAGACTTGTACATCTGCTCTCCTTTCAAGGAGTCTGTTCACAGGCACACAGAAAATCTGTGCTCTTCTCTGCATTCAGAGAGCTGCTTTGGGCTATAATTTGTCTGTGCTGTGTCTTTACACACCGACACTGCCATCAGCACCAACTCAGCCACGTATCTAGGCAAGGGCAACGGAGAGGAAGGGGACATTAAACCCAAATCACACAGAGGCACCAGATGTGGAGGTACTACAGTTATTTTCCTATTGCAAGGACACAGCCTCAAAACCTGCCCCCTGGGACAATGAGAATCACTCGGAATTCCTCTGTTACAGAAGACCCAGGCAGGTGTGTTACCTTGCCCTTTAGCTTGTAAGCCACAGCCTGCATTGCCTGAGAAGTCCTGTCCAACAGGGCTTCATTATTTTTCAGAACTTCCATTGTTTTTATTTCAGTAAAAAATATATTGGCTTGCAAGAGAAGTCCTCACTATAGATTCAGAAGCACATTCCTGTAATGCAGACATGTTTTGAGGGGGTGAATACAGGCACTCATCTGCCCTTCATTGCTCTGAAGACAGTAGAGTTTTGTCTCCTCACTTTTGCACATTATGGCTCAATGTCATATCTGGAAGCTGGATGAGGAAACAAACAGAATATTGGCTCTGTTTGGAAATGGCTCCTCATCTCTCTGCCTGTCTGCTCTGAGCTGTGAGCAGAGTGTGCCAGAGCCCAAAATGGCCCTGTGGTCCAGCATGGTGTGTATGCAAATCCTTCTTCTGGCTAGTGTGCAATAATTACCTGTGATTATTGCACAGTTCAGCTCATGAGTCAGCCTGGCATGCTCACTGCCTCTGAAACATCACTTCACCCTGCACACCTTTCCTGACCTTGCACATCCTATTTCTTTACAGACACCAGTGCCTTCTGTCAGCTCTACACATTCATCACACCACTTGCTCATTACTGCACACCCCAAGTCAAAATTAAGGTCAGCTAAGGCATTTTCAAAGCCCTGAGCTGTCTCAGGGCAGGATATCTCAATGACTCCCTCTGTTCTGCTAGCCCTCGGCAAGCAGCCAGCACTACTGGCCCGAGCTCTGCTTCTTTCAAGCCAAGCCCCCAACCCTGTCTCACAGCAGGCTCTGGCTGCTCAGCCAGCCATGCCATGGTGACAACAGCAAGCAAAAGCCTCACCACTTAAAGTCCTTATGACACATCCCAGATTTCTCTGCCCCAGCTTTTGCACAGGGAAGCCCATGACATCAGCCAGCTGATCCTTTAAATGTGGCAGAAAACAAGGGAACTCCAACAGCCCATCCCTGAGGCTGGGTTTCTCCCTCCTCTCCTCAGTAGTTCTGTGCTGGCCTGTCCATGCATTTGAAGAGCAGCCTGGAGGCATTTAACATTGCTGGTATGGTGTGAGCAACACACCAGGTGTTGTTACACTGCACCTTTGGTTTGCATGATGAGTTACACATCGTGCTTACCAACAGGAACCCTGTCTAGATGAAGGTGGGCTGGCACTGGAGATGAGCAGGTGTGGTAATTATGAGTTTGGGTTTTATGAATCTCGTAGCAGCAAGCCTGCTAGGTTTCATTCCCAAGGGAAACAAGAGAGATTTGGGAAAATATCTCTGTGCCGGATCCTATTCTCAGGGACACGGCTGGTGTTTCTCTGCTCTGTTCCAAAAACAAAGAGATAGTTTTTCAGTATCTAACCAATGAGGAAACTAGTCTTATCAGCTTTTCACCTTGGCATTCTGGACACAGAAGTATTCTAGCAAGACACAGAGCAAGACACAGTGCATTCTTGCAGGCAGCAGGACATTCTTTTACTAAGGCACTGATGGAAGAAAGCAAATGTACTAAGATTGTACCAAGCTGCATGGCTGAGGCAAAAGTCTCAGCCTGAACACGGAGCCACCATAAATAAACTGTCTTAAACCTTCTGGTACCTGGAGTCAAAGTCTTTATGCACTAGGGAAACCTAGTACAGCAACAACAACCACAAGCAGGGAAGCTTGGTCACTGCTGCTGGGCACCAGGGACATGGCCCAGGGCTGCCTGCAGACAGCTAAAAGGAGAATTGATTCATGACGCCACTCTGAGCAGCCTCTGTAGCATCTTCCATAGTTGCTGCAAGGCATAAGGATGAACAGCACCCTGTGAGCCCAGCCTTTCATTCCTGTTTGGTTTCTGTTGTGGAATTCAGCCTGCTTTAAGGCACAAGTCACTCCTTCGTGTTCAAGTTGTTAAATATGTGTGTTCCAAGAGGGCTGCCTCGCTGCTGGGAAGGCTATAACTCATTGTGACTTGCTTAGAGCCATAAATTGGGCACTGCCACTCAGGGTAGCCTCTTGACACCCTGCAGGCAGAGCACACCCCAGCCATGTGTGGCAGGGCAGGAGCCCCATGCCTGCTACCTCCCCCACAGCAGCCAGGTGGAGCCGCTGGCTGGGACAGCACAGGGAGGAGATGGTGGTCTGGGAGAAAGGGACCAAGGCACATGCCAACCATTTAAGAATTTTCCTGACAGCCAGCTGAAAAGATGCAGAACTTATTTCCCAGACATGAGTGAATTTGGTAGGAGCTTGCAAGTTTTAGTGTTTACAGATGGCTTAATTTGACAGTCATAATCATTATAGGAGCTACTAATCCAATGGGACCTAAAGACTGCCAGAAGAAAAGTATGACAATTAGAATGACACCCCATTCCATGAGTGCTCATAACTTAGTACCATTACAAACACCATCAGGTGCCCTAATGCATAGGCATCAGGTGTTTTGTTAATTGCACTGCAGTTCAAGCAAGCACTAACACCAAGGAATAAATGGACAGTGAAAATGACACCTTCCTCTGTCCCTCTCCACCCAGCTCCTTGGCCACACAGCTGTCATGATCAGGCTCACTTACTTTTAATCCATAGGAAAAATGCAACGCATGAAATCTAAGGAGTAGCCACAGAGCACACAGCCAAAGAACCTGCCATGTGAAGACGTATGCACAGTGTGCATTTAAAGCTTTTCATTATTCCACAGGTTCAAAACCACATATCATCTGTGTCACCAAGGGCATAGTCACAGACTAAACCTATGACTAAGTCAAGGAAAGGTGCCCAAACCAACCTGCACTGCCTGGCATTCACTAGGGATGTGTGTGTGTCCAGCTGCAGAGAATCAGCTGATGGGCAGTACCTGCTGTCCTCTAAAAGCTCCTGGGGATGTGAAAAGCCCAAGAGGCATGAGCACAAACACACACGCACACACAAACCACCCCATTCCTTTTTGTTTACTGTTCTCCATCTAGTACACTGGCTGCCTGTTTTCTTTTTCCAGAGGCCCTGCACTGCTGGATATATTCTTTGGACCCATTTTGAAAGCAGCTTCAGAAATTCTGTAATGTCCACATTATAGGGATGTTGTATTTTCCTTTGACATAGCCCCATCATTATCTATTATTCTTGCTCTTAAAATCCCACCTGCAAGGTCTGCTGTAGAACCTCCTGCTGTCATGGGAAAGGCTGATTGCTAAGTCACTTAGTAATCTGCTGAAGGCTGGACAAAATATTGCTGCTGGGATGATGCTGACATGCTGGACTGGGACATTTTCAGGGGACTGTACCTGCTGGGGCAAAACCTCTCTTTGCTGAAGAAGCTTTTTCAGCAAAGATGGGGGGTTTTTGGCAGAAAGAAAAATATACTCTGCATTTCTCTCATAAGTGTCATGAAAATGTCCATTAAGGATGGAGCTGAGTAACATTCAAGTTGAGGGCATTGGATCTTCTGCAATGAAAAGCTGGTTCCTCTCTAGGTTTAGAGTGTTGTCTTTCAGTCTTTCCTGCTACCTTTCCTCCTCTGTACCAGGAAGAATTGTCTCTGCACCAATTAAGAGTTAATTAGTGGTAAGAGTAAGAGGTGCAATAATGTGTATGAAATCCAGCATTTGGGTGGGTCTCCCCAGAGAGCCACAATCGGCGAACACTTGTATTTTGAAGGGAGATTAGGTCAGGACTCCTCACTCCAGCAAAGCAGATTGCAGCAGAAAAGGCTTCGTTTCTCTTGCTTTTGCTAGAAGATGTTTCCATCAGCAAGAGGGGAAAACAATTCTTAACCACCAGACTTCAACATCATAGTGGCGGTAACAAAACAAGCTCCATTATTAAACTAACTCTTGGTAAGACCCAGATGATTTCTACAGACAATTTTACATGCAACTGCTGGATGTAATTTGAAGAGTGAGTGCCAAATTGCCATACTAATTATTTCTGGGCTGATGTTCCCTCTGTGACACAGTGGCATTTGGAGAATGGGGACTAACCAACAAGTGAAGTGCTGAAGTGGGAGATCACTAATAGTGTTTCTGAGAAAGAAATACAGCATATACCAATCTCCCTCTTCATATGCTCACTCTCAATTTGCACAGAGACAATTTAATATGCTGAACTGTTCCATCTAGTTCGTCTCTATTTCTAGCAGCCCTCAAAGCAAACGATGCCCACCCAGCCCTGGGCTGAGGCAGGTACAGCTGAGGGGGGCCCCATGCCCTGGGCGAGGCTGGGGCTCAGGGGGGGACCCTGGCCAGGCCTCCACTGCCCTGGAGGACACAGCTTGCTTCAACCTCTGATGTGCTGGGGCCAGGGCTGGCAATAAGCTCACTTAATCTGGTCTGTGAGCTGTTTTGTGTCTGCCTCCACGCCTGCTCTCTCACTAGCAGTTTGCTCTGAGTCAGTTTTTCAAATTGGATACGTTTGCACACTGCATAATGTGAGATGGAAAAGAAAAGCCTGCCTGGCGTACAATGAATATTTTTTGCTTTCTGCTCATTTCTCTGTCATAGTTTCCTTTTTTGTTGTTGATGCAGTACTTTATCAAGTTTAAGCAGCATAATTTTAGTCTGGCACTACAGACATTGTGTTTAGTGAAAAGCAACAGGAAAAGAAAAGAGTAGGTTGGCTTCAAAGGCTTTTAGGTCATATTTTTTCTGTTAAAAGATCATTTAAATGTGTTAAAAAGATTAATTACTGAAAGTAGAATAACCATTTGATATTTGATTGGAAAAATTTAGCAAATTTATTTAGATTTTGAATATCAAAAGTTGATGGATGACAGTGAGATTTGGCTAAGGAAATAAAGGGTCCAAGAGGCAGGAATGTAAACTGTGTCTGCTAAAATGATGATGATTTGCCATTTGCCATTGCCTTGTGCATTACTGTAGCAGAGACCTTGGACTAAGGGAGACATCTGAGCTATTCCCAGTGGGACAGACTGGATGGATTACACTGAGCTGGCATGAAACCACCACCACATCAGTTCTGCACTGCAACAGCACTACATGGACAGATTTTAATTTAATTTACACTAAGATAAGACCACAGAGATCTAATAATGGATGGTTTAAGTGTGTGCGATGTCAGAATTGGTGACATAGAATACACCAGCAAATACAAGCCTGTCTGGGGCCAGGTCTGCACAGTGCACGTCCAGCTCTTACACAGCTCTCCCCAGTGGTACTGTGCCTTCAGTGGGAACACCCCAGCTCTACCCTGCGGAGGTTTGAGCCTGCTCTCCTAAATCCCTGTTTGGGTTTATGCCTTTTGGTGCTGTTTTCTATGGGAGGCCCCTCTAGAAAAACTCTACGCATTTCCACATTGAGAAAATATGTGGAAATGCAGGACTATTCTTCTGAAGCCCATGACTTTGCTAGCAGGTTGTTTTTTCCTATTCGCTGTATATTTTTACTTAAACTCATAACTAATTTAATCCATCCCAGACAAAATCTGTTTATTCAAGGACAGCACAAACATGCTGTCAGGTGTCTCATTCCAGCTACATTTATTTAAGGCTGCATTAAATCCCTTCCCTGCCCCTGATAACATCTATTCCTGTGCCTCCAGCTACCCCCTCCACCTGGGGGGCTGCAGGCCACAGCAGGTGCCCACCATCCCAGTGTGCTGGTCAGTGCCTGACACCCTCAGGTCACAAGAGGGGCTCCACATGCCCTGCCCCACCTCCTGCTGCTCCCAGGCAAAACCCAAAGCTCCCACCTCTTTGCACTCGTGTGTCCTGCTGCCTGGCACTGGGAGCATTGCTGACAAACCTCCCATTGCTGGGCACAGCACGTGGCACCTCACAAATATTTCCAGCTCTAACCACACTCAGTTTTCACCAGAGATGATCCTTTGAAGCTCACTACATCCATTTGCATCACATTCCTACAGCAAGGTGCATTACTCACAGCCAACAGTTGTCTTTCCACCCAAAAAGGAGAAGCCACCACCTCCTGGCATGGCCCTGCCACGCTGGGACAGCCAGCACCACTTACATGCTCTCTGGTGCTACAATTGCTTCAGGATTGCCTCAGACCAAGATGAACTCATCAGTGGTTTAGTCTGTTCAAGGCTAATCTCATTATAAGTAATCTTATTTACCACATGTACTGGCCATAAAACAATTTAGCTGTTAAGTCTTGCTCTCCCCACAAGCCAACCTGACAAAAACACAACCAGAGGAGTGCCTGTAGTCACCCAGCACATCTCCATTCCTAACTTTCACATCCTGACATCACATCTCACTGACATGTTGTCAACATCTTCACTTCCAGTGTGGATGCCTTTTGTGATTAAGGTTAACCCTGCTAGGCTCAGCATAGCCTCAAGTGAAAGACTTTTCTCCACTGACATCTTAAAAAAACACCTAAAACACACCTCCCTAATGCCTTCCCCACTCTGCTTCCATGGACTGAAGCAGCAGGGATGTGAGAGGGGACTGTCCCACACCGCTGTCACCAGCCCCTCGGTGAGATTTCTGACTCCCTGCTGGTGTATCCATGGACCACATGCACACACACACATCCAGTTACAGGTGCTCCAAGTCCTGCTGGAAAAGTGTCCACTACAGCTCCAGGTGGGGAGATGCCATCAGTGCTGTGACTCTCCAGCCTCTCCCAAGCAGAGCAGCTGTAGGGGAAGCTCCACCTTTTCACCCACTGCAGGAGCAGGACTGCTGCTCTGCCTCGTCCTTTCTCTCCTGTGATTTCAAATGCTTGTACTCAGTTTGGGTCAATCTCAGCCCAAACACCCTGTCCCACTGCCAGCCTGTCACAATGTAGAACAAGTTTACTGATGGAAGTTTGTTGTGGTTTGACACTGGCCCAACGCCAGGCACCCACGAGGGTTGCTCGCTCATTCTCCCCAATCAAAACATGAAGTTAGACTTTTCTTGTCTTTATCCAATGTAAATGTATCAAAAGCCTGCCATTTCTGTTAAACAATTTAGTCTCGCCAGAATACCTTTTTTCTTGCCAAAACTTGTTCCTCACCCATGTCCTGACCCATGTCCAGCCCCACTCCCAGTTTTCCTGACGGAGGGAATAGAGAAAGTGAGCTGCCCCAAGGTTTAGGCTGCAGAGGAACAAGACATTTGATATTGACGTTGAGGGACCTTCTAGCACACCTGCTACCGGTTTCCCTTTTAAAAAGACACCTTCTTTCCTCTTAAAAGACACAAACTTAAGGGGAAATAGATTAAACAGGAAAAAGACAAAACCATCAGTTCAGAGGATGTCATTGCCAGCACTGTGTGAGTGACATCAGCTCCAGTCACTGCTCCACCAACACCCTCAGTGCCCAGCTGCCGAGGACTTGTCCAGGTCCTTGGCCAATACCAGCAAGTATTTCATAAATATTCCACAAGACAACCTGCTGCCTTCTGCACTGTTTCCACAGACAGCACAGTAAGTTAATTTCCACCCATAATGTTTGAAAATACCTTAATTATGAACTTAGCAAGTCTGGTTGTTAATGCAGTTTTTCCTAAGTTATTTCATGGTTGAGTGAGAATTTGGTCATTAAAAAGTAGTAATGAAAACATAGAGTGAAACAAAGTTGAGGCCTTTGGAAGGCTGCCTTGCAGAGCAAGGGGAGCAGGGAAAAGTCCTGTCTCTTTGGGACAAGGTCTGATCTTAAGCTATAGATTTGGTTATTTCTAACTTCGCCTATGAAGAAATGCTTCCACCCTGTCTCTCCCTACCCCAGCCTGCTCTGCTGCTGGTCCCTGAGCACTGCCCAGCTCTCTGCAGTGGGGATCACCACCAGATTCAATGCCATGCAGGCTATTACCCACTGCAGCACCAGGGGCTGGAAGGACACACATAATCCAGAGCACCAAGAACGCAGTTGCACAATCTGTGCCATGGGCTAATGGCCAGAGCTGGGGCAGGGGTCACTCACACAGTGCCACACACTAGTGCCACCTCACTAGATATCTCCTCAGGACAATCCCCTACCCTCCTCTTCCCACGTTTGGATGTTTTGTCCAGGATCAGTCCCAAGGGTAGCAATCCCAGTTACAACCCATCAGCTCTCCTTTGTTTCTCTACCTGTTTGATTAACAAGAGACTCATGCACCACTTGTGTCCCATACTACCTTCCTCAAGCCCTCCCCTCCCTGATCAAAGTTACAGCAGGCATTGAAGGGCACAAAAGGAAATGTCACCTAGTAGACTGCAGTCTCTGATCTCTGTGGGCACATTACAGGGAGGAAGGTGGTACTCACACACACGGGTCCATCCTTCAGGCCAGCTCATTGTGCTACTGTTTGATGCAGACTTGAACACTTCTCTAAACAGCCATAAGTAGCACATGTCCAGGGTGTAAGCAGAGCCAGGGATCACATCCACAGACCAAATCCCAACCATCCATTGCCTGAAGCCTCTCGTTTTTTAATGCACTAACAGGGACACAATTGTATCTTGGAGCTTCTCCAGCTTCACCAAATGCAAATACTGCAGTGCCTTCAGTCCCTGAATGACATATGAAATTAAAATCAGAGAGCAGTTGAATTGTTAGCCTCTATACTGGGCTAATTTTAATTTTTTCCAAAATTCAGCATATAACACAAACAAATGGCAAGGGTGACTGGGGCAGTGATTACCAGGGAAATATTTGTAGGAATTAGTGTTGGAAGTTTAGCTGTAACCCATCCTACAGAACTTGCAGATTGAAATTTAGAAATAGTTTGACAAAGAATGTTGTTTTCAAAAAGTGGAGACATCATTCTTTATACTCTGTTTTATGCATTTGTATGTATCAAACAGTAACATACCTTAGTTTATATATTTTTAAGATGTCATTCTAAAGGATGATCAGAACCAAGGATGTATCTACCAGATACCTTGGGAATCAACCTTAAGGTATTGAATAAATTGACAAAAAATCTTTTGGTTTTTATATAAAGGGTGAAAGGATGTCTAAGTCACAATTGTTTGCTACTATTCTAATCATCCATGCAATGGAGACAGGAGACAAGGAGACAAAAGCTCAGAAGTCCCTCAAAGCATCTGTAAATCCAGCTATAATTTGAAGTTCTAGAGACTTCTTTGCAAGAGAAATATATAACAAGCCCTGTGAATATATCAAAAAGTTGTTTTCTCTATTACCAATGCATTGCATCAAATTTGTCTCCATTTATTTCCTTCATTTCCAACAAGGAACTCAGATTTGCACAGAATCAGAATTGGTCATTCCTGTCAAACATCAGCTAGATATAAAACACCAGTATTTTTCTTTTCCCATTTTAACTTTAACTATAATTTTACATATGTCTTGGTCTCCACTGACTGATTTGAAAAAAAACTGGATATTTAAAGGAACTATGCTGGGAACTACTATGGCTTTTCTCTGCAAGTGTTACCCCCTGCCACATCCCCCCCTGTTCACTCCCTGTTTGTTAGCTATTCCAAGGTAAGCAGAAAATAAACAATAACAGAAGTGGCTCTGACAAGTTGCAAATGAGTTCAGTACTTAGCATTCACTACATTGATGGCTTCCCCAGGTGGAATGGGAAATGAAGAGAGAGTGATGGATTTGCTTGGTGGGTAGGGCAAGGGAAAGGACAGGGCTTGCTACAGATAAAATTTTTCTTTTAGAAATTCAGAAACGTTTCTGCACACTGACCATTACAGCTCTGCCACACAATATGAAATGAAGGTTTAGAGATTACTAGGTGAACCTCATGGGGACAACTTTCAATCTTAAAAGGACTAAACATAGACAGGGAGAAATTATCTTGTGTACAGTACTACCCTGGCATCCCTCATTCATAAATAACACTTGGGCATGTGCTGCTCTTCTGCCAAGATGCCCACTCAGCATTGCAGATCTGAAGAAAAATGTGTGAGAAAGAGCAGGAGTAAACCTGGGACTGACTGCAGAGTCGGGGGTACAAATGAGTGAAATAAAAGAGACCATGATGAGATTCAAAATGTAGGCCAAGCCTATTCAGCTCTTGCAATCAAGTGTTTACCGTCTGCTGCAGCATCATTCTGTTCCCATCCTCTTCCCCTTCATTCTGAACAATGCAACACTTCAATCTTCTTTAAATTCAAGGACACGAAGTCCCCGAGTGCCCCTCTCACTAGCACTGAATAGGAAAACAAACCTGCCCGGCCTTAACAGCATCTTGGCTTACGTCAGTGATGCAGAACATATTGCTTCAAATGCAGACTCTTCTAGGGGTGCCATCCATCCATGCTGACAAGAAATAGAGCGTTCCCTGCCTTTATCATGTCTGAGAGAGGGGAATGTGTGAAGCAAAGCTGAATGTGTGAAATGCAAATGCAAGCCGCTACATTCCAGTCATACATTTCCTACATTGTCTAGGAGCATTGCAGGGCTGTGGCTTGGGGATGCTGATCCCCCCAACAGATGGCACATCAGCCCTACCTATGTAGGAAAGACACATTTCTGAAAAAGCCAAGAGGCAGGAGCAACATGAAGTATGTGAGGGGGGCAGAGCCATCCCTCCGATCCAGAGTCTTGCATATCCGGGCTGGGGATCCCAAGGGAAGCTAAAGCAGCCCTACCTCAGGTGTTCTATCAAAGACCATACCCCCTGTAAGATCAAAAAATGTAATAGTAAAAGATTCTTGCAAGGGTTTAATTGGAAAAACCTTTCTTCAATACATTGTTTGGTATTTATAGTAGAATGTGGAGATTTGCATCCACACTTGCTTTACACACAAACATTTCTGCACATATGTAGAACATAAAGTCCATATACAAGAACAGTTTGCCACATCTAGACAAGGTAGATACACACAAGTATAGCTGGTGTCACAACTGTTCTATTGAGATACCTTGGTTTGGGCCAATCTGGCTCTTTCTCAATAATAAATAAACCCTAACAGAGCCTTGCTCTTGCTCAACTATATGCATTGAGCATATGCGTCACTGCATATGATTAAAACAAACAAAAAAAAATCATGACTGAACTGAACCACTGATAAAACTTGGAGTTTATAAAAGACCTAATCTGACCCAGCTCTTTTTTCTACATATTTCCAGTTGATGACTTTATTATAATGCATTCTCTCTTTCCCAAAAGAATTTGAAAACACTGCTAAGTCCTGTGTATGACTTCAGTACCATGGGCCTTTACAAAGACCTCATGAATCACCTGAGAAGACATGGCAGAACAGCCTGGACTCCTTGCTGGGGCCCACTCGTAGCCAGACAAATACTGAGGCAACACCAGCATCAAGAGGTAGCCATGTGGACATGGTCTGTTCTTCTGGAAGTCACTAAGGTCTCTTTGGAAAACTGGTTTTCATGCATGAACAAGCCATTCCAGGAGTGCCAGGAGCTGTGCATTGAATTCACATCTTGTCCCAGGATGGTGTGGCACTGCTTGTGCTCCAGCTAGAGCCTGTCCCAGAGCAGCTGGGAGCAGCTGCATGGCCTTTTCCCCTTCCACAGGTCCTGCTGCTGCAGGGACACTGTAAAACACACTGTCCCTGAGTGATGGCATCGATAATTGCCACAGAGCCTGTGGTAATTTGATATATTTAAGGTGTTTTTACTGTCAGACTTATTTGAAATTGGTTGGTATAGTTGAAAAGCCCAAAAGGAGGAAAAGCTGTGAGTTAACACATCTGTAGCATGAGTATCTAGCTTGAGTTTCCTTGGGAAACTCAGTAGTAGTACCACTATGACCCCTGAAGAAATTGTATGAAGATAACTTAATTATGTTAAGGTATTTGGGGATTCAAGAATTTTGCTGGTGGCAACTTGAGAAATGTCAGTCACTTTTATCCAGTGGATATTATATTTAGTGGGTGAATGAAAAAAAAAAATAATGACACTGTCAGTGCTTTGAGAAATTTTTCTGTGATGTGTTTAAAGTACTTAGTGCATGGAGAGCTAAGAAACCTGATGCAACCTTGCAATCTATAAACAACCAGTAAGAAACAGCAGATGAAATGGCCAGTCCCAGTAGAAGCTCCAGAGCCTTCTGACAGAGCTGACTTGATTGATTTTGCCACAGACAGTGGTAAAATGGTCTTTCGTTCAGTGATGAGGTCTTTCTTACTGTTTCTTGCTCTGAACTGCAAGTATTGCAGTGCCCAGCAATGTGCTTGTGATGTATTTTCTGCATAACTGCAGTTTCACCAGTCCCAAATTTCTTTCTACAATATCATAGGCATACTAAACAAGCATAACACTGATTTTATTACTAAAAGCTGCTTTCCTAATTGCTGACCAAAAAAACCTCCAATATTGCCAATCTAAAATGTGATCACTTTTTTGATTTCCTTATGTTCTTAGTAGTTACTCTGCCTTGGCCAGTTTGTAGCCTTTTGGATGCTGAGCTATAAAAGGAAGGCCAAGATGCAGGACACAGCCTTAGCAGTACACTGCAAGTAGAAAAATGGGTGTCAAATTCAAACCTTTAAGGAAAGTTCTTCCATCTACCATATAAAATGAACAGGACAGGACACTTACCTTCCAAATTTTTACTGATTTGTATCTGGTCTGAACTGAAGTTAACTTGGGAAAGAGTTGCACTGTCTCGCCTGGATTCCAATCCAATCCAAAGTTCCACCAATCCAAAGAGCTGTCTATCCCAAACACTTTTGTTTATAAACTAAATTTATCCTGTTTTCACAATGAAGTTTATTCCTGAAATCCAACTAATATGTAATCAAGGGGAAAAAAATAATCATCAGTGTCGTGGTTTGACACTGGCCAAATGCCAGGCACCCATGAGAGTCCTTTGCTTACTCTCTCCTGCTACAGTTGGGCAGCGGAGAGGGAAAAAAAGACTAACAAAGGGCTCACAAATTGAGATAAGGATTGGAAGAAAATAAACACTCTAAGGGCAAAACAGGTTCAAATTTAGAGGTATAAAGTAAAGTTATTATTAACAGAGTTGGAGGAGGATAACAAGAAGTAAAAATAAGCCTTTAAAAAAAGGCTTTTTTCCCCCCCAGCCCCTCCCTCCTTCCCACAGACAGTGCAGGAAGACCCCAGGGCCTGGGGGTTTTGGTCAGTTTGTCATTCAATATCTTCTGCTCGCTCAGGGAGAGGCGTCTGTTCTCTGCTCTGCCATCGGGTCCCTCCCACGGGCAGTCAGTCATCCCAAAACTGTTGTGCCATGGGTCACTCATCTATGGGATGCAGTCCTTGAAGGAGAGGCTGCTCTTGTTTGGAAGCAAGGGCTCTCTCTCTTTATCTCTCTCTCTCTGCTCGGGTCTCCCACAGCTCTAACATCCACCCGCTCCAGCGTGAACACTTTTCCCACAGGCTGTGGGCGGATCTCTGCATCCCCTGTGGACTCCATGCATTCCAAGGGGACAGTTAGTTTTACCACAGGCCTCCCCACGGCCTGCAGAGGAATCTCAGCTCCAATGCTTGGAGCAGCTCCTCCCCCTCTTTCTTTTCCACTGACCTTGGTGCTGCCATGTTGTTTTCCCTCACATGTCCTCACTTCATCCTCTTCTCTGACTAGAAGAAAAACTGCTGCTTGTAGGTACCATTGCCAACAAGTTCCACCAATCCAAAGATTCCTGCAGGATCCCACAGTGCCGAGAAGTTGATCTCGTCCAGGTTCCTCACCGGGGAATTGCTCGCCATGTTTCTGCTGCCGGCCAGGCAGCCCCGCCGCCATTGCGTGGGCAGTGGCAGCCACCGGTGCCGGAGCTGTTTAACACCTCTCTTCATGCAGGGTGCCGGGAAGGAGAAGCTGCCACGCCTGGCCCTGTCCTTTTTGTCTGCAGCACGGCTGGCCAGGGGTGGCCGGGCAGGCCAGGGCTGCCTGGAGATGGTCGCAGCTGCGGTGACGCATTGCCGTGTGCTGCGCGGGGGATGGACCCCAGCAGTGGCGCTTTAACAACCCTGAAAAAAAACCTGTGTGCACGCTGTTTTGATTTTCTTCTTACATATGTCATCACAGAGGCATTACCAACCTCTCAAATTGGGCCAGCAGCACGTCCATTTTCAGAGCCATCAGAGATTGGCTCTGTTGGACATGGCGGGAGCTTCTAGCAGCTTCTCACAGAAACTACCCCCGTGGCCCCACCCTGCTACCAAAAAACAGGCTGTGCCAAACCAATGCAATCAGCATCATTGAAATTCATATTTCCATGAGGATTATAGGCTTCTATTACACCTAAAATATTCTCCACAAATTCTGGTTAAGAGCTGGAAATGACCCTTGGAGGATATTTGTGCTTCAAATATTACACTGACCCCCCATTTACTCTGCACTTACCAGGATTAAACCTGTGTAGTTGTCACCTGACTCTTCTTGTAGGTATTTAACTTCAGCACTCAAAGGCTCCAAACCTCCTTAAGCTACTAAGAAACACTGAAGATGGCTCCCAATGGCTTTGGTTGGCTCCAAAATTTCATGGTAAATGTTTAGGCATGAAAATGCTGTCTTTGGGTAAAAAAAAACCTCCCACATCCTACTAGGCTGAGAAGTAAAATATGAAAAATTTTCAGAAGTCACTAACCAGTTTTTCTGCCTGTCCTATTTTGAAGAAAACTAAAAACTGTTTTGAGGCAATCCTATACAGAAAACAATTTGCATGTGCCAACCTGCTTACAGGCCTCTTCTGCTGCTCCTAAAGGCCACCAGTGTCTCAGCTTGATCCAATTACTGCATTGCACAGCTTATCACACTGACCCTTTTCTTTTCCTCCTTTTCTTCAGAGCTGGGCCTTATTAAGGAGAAATATGACTTGTCCATTCAGTGTTAAATCCGAACTCTTGGGTTAGTTCTGTGTCTTGAAGCAACCTTAAGTTGAGTGAACTTCCATTCAACACAAAAGCAGCCTCCTGGTACTCATTCTCTTTAATGAATTTGTACCATTTGGAGTAGTTGTGTTTGCCATATTGTTTTCCCCATTTTGTCACTAATAAAGATTAATATTTATATCTGTGTTTGAACATACACATATTTCTATGAAATGTCTTTCAGTAGTCTGGTAAAACAGCAGGAAGATATTTTCCAACGGATTGAAAAGATCTCTGAGGTTTTTTTCACCCTGCTCCTCCAAAATGTCAGAAATATCAATGAAGTGATGCTTGAAGTGAAAACATAGCAGTGTCCTATCTTTAAGCTGGAATCATTCTGAACAGACAGAGGTCCTATTCCTTTAAATTCTTCCTGCCCTTCAATTTTAACTCTCTTGTGCAGCCTCTCAGACATACAATAACAAATAACCTATAGTTTTATTTCCTTACAAAAGCATTCAAGAAAAATGAATACTCTAGCTTCTCTGGGTCAGAACATTTCCACTGTAACACTTCAGCATAAACACAGAGCAATGGCTTACATACTAATTTAGTTCCTTGTTTAAGATGCAAAAGCAAGACCTGCAGAAGCAATGCACTTAGTGAACTTCAAACCTCCAGTGAAGCCCAGCCCTGCCTGCCTTTGCCATGGCTCTTTGGTGTGCTCCTCCATGGGAAGGCCTCTCCCTGCTGCTGCCCAGGCCTGGATGCTCCCAGCTGGCTTTTCCTGCCCTGCCAGCAACCCACTGCTGTGGCAGACCCTGCCTCTGCTCAATGGGGCTTTTTGCATCACCAGTGCCTTTCTCAGCCATCTCATGCATCCAGCTGTCTCCTGGCTTTTTCCTGATTGTGGCCAGCCCTTGCCCACATGGCTCTGGGCTGCCCTGCCCTCTCTAGCAGGATGTTCTGCCTGGAATGGGGTAACACAACTCCAGCAGTGCCCTACTTCACAAAGCTATCAGTGGTGAACTGAGAGGGAGTGTCATACTGCTTTTGGTAAAACCAGTCTGAGTCACCAACTTCAAAGCTGAACATCCTGATAATGAGGTGAAGATGTGGCAGATGTGCTAAAGTATCCCTTATCTAAAAATGCTAAGCTGGCACAGCTGGCCTGGAGACATATGACTGGCAGTCAGTCACTTTATACTATAAAAGTCCAGTCCCACTTTTATCAGCAGACTCTTCTAACACAGCCCTTCTTGGACTGTGTGTGGAGATTCCTCCCTTGGGTGGGTTTGCCCTTCAAGGTTATTCCTACAGGATGAGTGGAAGAGATTTGCCCACAGTCGTTGGTGTGGGTAACATCACTCTACTTAATAACTGGGGGGTTTTGCTAGCTTTAATATAATTGCTTTGATATAGCATACTATACTATACTGGACTGTACTAGTAGATTTATCTTCAGTACTGTGTAGTAAATAATTCAGATTAAGATCTTTTTGTCTAACCATTTATCATAATAAGTAATTCATTTTTATATAAATATATCTGGTTTACCATCCATAATCCTGTGGGACAAAGTTGTAGAAGGCTTCAATCACACCTCTCTAATTCCTTAGACTGTTGGCCAAGTCTGGGGCTAAAATTGGATCCAGCCACTCCCAGACTCCTGTGTGAGAAGTTTAGAAAGCAAGGGGGTCCTTCCTGCACCTTGTGGCTCAACAGGAGGGCTTCTCTAACACATTTTGTCTGAAGCTCACTCCCCACCCATGGCAGCCTCTGCCAGAGCAGCCAGCTCAGAGCCTGGAGCTTGGCGCTCACGAAAGATCTGTGCTGCTCCCAGACTCCTCACCACACCTTATCCAGGGATCACATTCTCTGGTCAGACACTGCCTGAGAGATGCCTTGTATTCCCAATATCAGGTACACCAGCATGCCCCTCAGTGAAACAATGACAAAGGTAACCCCTTCAGCTTTGTCCATTACCAGGATGGCTGGATGGAATGACTTCCTGGGCAGTACACAGCCCTTGAGTCTCTGCTCAGCTGGTTAAACCTATGGCAGGGCCATCATGCTTGCATTACCCCATATTCACTGTATTCGTGGACCACAGCACCTTCCCAAAGCTAGAACACAAAGCTTCTAAAATAATAAATACAAGTAAAACTATTTTAAAAAAAGCTCAGGGCCTTTTGGGCTGCTCCTCAACACTGGGGACAGCAATGCAAGAAGGATTTAAGGAGCTCTTCAGTAGTCAGTGTGTGGCTGGATAGGCCAATTAGCCTTGGCAGAGATCCAGTGATGCCAGATCCAGGGTAATTTTCAATATAAATGGAAACACAATGCAGGAAGCCGCAACCCATCTGTATGAAAAGTTAGGTCTGCAGAGTTTATTAGTCTGGGCTCCTGGCCACAAGAAAATACCTAATTTGCTTCTGGACTGCAGCTAGCCCTGGAAACCACACAGGAGGTTTTTGTTGGGCTTGAGTAAGCAGTGAGTAGGTGTCACCTTGATTATCCTCTGTTATATATATCTTTAAGCAGGACAGGCTGTTTTGCACCAGTAGCTTTCATGATGTGTAATTAGTTCAGATAAATAAAGGATGAGGTGGGCAAGCATTTCTTACATTCATTCTTACATAGATGAGCTGTAACTTTAACTGCAATCATGCAAAAAGACCTGTGTCCATCTGACAAACAGCTGGATGCTGTGGCTCCCCAGGCTGGACAGCCCATCCTAGGTTGGAGGGGAGAGCACAGGGAGTTAAAGAAGGATGCTCCAGGGACCAGGGGCAGAGGAGGCCACGCTGCTGTGCACCACATGTGGGCTGGAGAAACCCATGCCAGGAGCAGAGGGGTTGTGCCACAGGGAGCCCACCAGTGCCCACACCAGTGATGGTCACACCAGTGCACAGGGCCCTCTTTTATATGGCCTTGAAATTAGCAGAATTGTGGCAGGATGTTGAATAATCCCCTTTTTGCTTGTAGACAGGAAAAAGGGGATTATTCAACATCCTGCCACAATTCTGGGAAAGAGAGCACAGTTCAGGTTTGCTCCTCCCTTCCATTAGTATGCTGGGAAGGTGCAGAAACGGTTCAGAGCAGTCTGGCCTTGAAGGGATGAGACCCAGGTTTTGCTGTCATGCAGCATTAAAGCATTGGGTTCCTGTTGTAGATGAAGGTACAAGTTAGGTACCACATTGCTCAGTCCTGACAGGACTGTGGCACTTTTAAACATGACCAGAAGCAATATTTCAGATACCATGGAAGCTCCAATGTCAGAAATACAGGTGCCTACTAATTTAGGCCCATCAAGGGCTGAGCATCTGCTCAGTGTGCATTTGGAGGAGCACAGTTTGACAGGTGGAGGTGCTCAAAGTGGGACTGAGATGTACAAAGTGGGACTGAGAGCTGAGCTGACTGAGATGTACAAGGTAACCAGGAAATCTGGCAGTACATCCAGTACATCTGCAAACTTCATCCTCATGCAAGTCACTTACTTAAAGTTCATTTTTAAGCTCAAACCCTCCAGTATCTCCCTGTAGTATAATTTGAATGTTATAATTGTAATAAAAGACACACCAACCAAACTAAATAAACCAACCAAAAAGAACACGACCAAAAAACTCTGAACACATGAACACAATGCACAAAAATGTGCATTTTGCTTTTCCTGTGTGAAATCTGGGCACTTTGTGAGTTTATATGTTCCAGCCAGCTGTGCAACAGAAGTGCCAGCAGACATATAACCCCAGCTCCACAGTCTGGGCATTCTCAATCCAGCAGCAGCAATCTGGAAGCAGTGCAGAATCCACGCACTCACGGACAAGTTTGCACCATTGATGATATTTAGAAAATGTGCTTATCATACAACTCTTTCAAATCCCTTCCAGTTCCTGCTTTCTTCTTACCAGTGTTCCTGGTGCAGTGTGTGCCAGGACCATGGTGCTGTGTGTGGGTGGTGACCCAGCACTGATCCTGTGAGGCCCAGAGCTCCTGGGAAGGCTGGATGCCAGCAGGATGGGCCACATCCTCTGGTGCCCCTCCCCACAGCCCTTCCCATGCAGCCTTGCCTGAATTTCCCAAGCTGCTGATCTCCATCCACAGCCCCATCCATGACTCCAGGCTGCTGGGGGCGGAACAGTCGCTGCTTTCCTACAGAAATGGGTGCAAGGAGACTTTTTTCCCACCAGAGAAATGTTGCCCTTTTTCCAGACTCTGCTTCTATGGGAAAGCATGCTTAAAGCTGTAAAAAGTGTTAAGCAGTATCCCAGGTTACCTTTTAACAGTAGAGCATTACCCTCTTCTTTCACCCTTCTCTTATTCTTACAGTCCTTAGAACACCTAAAATTATCACTGTCTGTTGTGTAGCAAGACAGAAAAGCTGTGTCTCACATGGTGATGGACTGGACTACTGCACTGACTTTTATCTTCAGCAACAGGCTCCATGTATATCAGGACATAGTTTAAAAGGAATTATCATCTTTTTAATACATCACATACTGAGTCACGAGCTACATATTCAACAGAAAATCAAGCTAATTGCTCACTTCTTCTGAGATATCCCTGAAGGATAATCGACGTCTGCAGAGCTGTTTCTTAGTTGGAAACTAAATAATTAAGCTGAAGAAATGCATTTCTCTTTCAAGTTTCTCTCTGTATTTTCTTTTATTCTTCTTTGTACCAAATACATCAGAATGAACATAAGCTATTGAGTTTAATTAAAAAATTAAAATTAGCTCTGGTTTTGTTTTGTTAAATCCACAGCTGTAAAACAAAAGAGACTGTCAAGACAGAAAGAGAAAACAGTTCAACCTTTCTGCCAGTTCCCATCCCTACGCCCTTACCCAGCAGGTTGTACACACACCACGCATCATCCTCTTCCCCCATGTAACTCAGGAGTCTTCAGCAGGATTTACTGTACTTGGAATCCAGCTTATAACTACAGCTGTGTGGAATATAAACAAAGAAATGGACAGTACCACAACATGATAGATTTGTGAATCCCCCAAATTTGATAGGAATCTTCTTTATTAATTTAACCTATTACTGGCTAATTGCTTATGTACTATAAATCTGCAAAGGTCAATCACCAAACAATAAGAAGGTATGAAACACTAACAAGTCCTAATACAATAAGAATGTAAATCAATAGTCTAAATGAAGCCTTGTATTGCCAATGATGCATGAAAATGTATTATTGTCAGGGACTACAAGCATGGGTTTCACTGAAAGCAATAAAATAAAAAGCCACGTCTTTTGAGAGGAAGACAGTATTAACAGCATCTGTAAATACTGACTGTATAGTGAACTTTTCCAAAAGGGCAGCTCCAAGAATAGGCCCTTTCACTGAAAGATACTTTCTTGCACAAAAAGTAAAAGGAAAAAGGTGCTGACACAATAAAGAAATACTTGACAAAGACTAACTCTGAACTATATGGATGTAACAGAAGAACAAGTTTTATATATTAAATACTGCATTTTAAATATATGTAAATAACTATTTCTATACATTAAACTTTAGAGCCTCATTCCAGACAGAATCCTACAGCTAACTCCATTCAAACAACTGTGTCAAGAGGACAGAGTTATTGCAAATGTGCACAGCTGGAGTAGGAAGCAGACCCCTCTCCTGGAGGCTCACTGCACTGTATTGCTGTATACAGCGATTTAGAAAATTCCCATTTAGAAAATTCCTGCCTTTTCGAGTTTCTAACTGGTTCAGATGAGTGTTAAGGAAAAACACTGTTTTTAAGCCAGTTCTTAATTCTAAAAGGCTGCTGAATAGTGTTGTGCTTGTTGGGGCAATTTAGCTTTATTAAGCAGCCTGCCATGGGCTGGGTGAGCTCAGAGAAGCCTCGTGCAGTGTGCTGCAGCAGCAGAAGTCAATCAGTCTAGAACCTGATTACTGAGAGCTGAGCTGACATGCTGCAAGGAAGAGTGTTACACACTCATCCCCCAAGCCAGACATCCCATATCACCTCTGGTATTATTGAAGCAATTTCTCATGGCAGCAGAGGTTTGGCAAATATACTTCTCAAAATATGTTTGTGTTTCTCCATTTTCATCAAAATTCTATGCCAAATTGCCAGTTGCGAGGGTCATTTCACTTCCATGGCATTGTTAGAATATATTTCACAAGCTATGTAGACAGCACTTACTGTGAAATCTGTATTTCTTATTTTCCTGCTGGTAGGAAAATAGAACACTTAAAATCAGTTGGGAACCTGAAGAGTTAGACCTGCTACAGGCAGGTCTAAATTGCTATTATAAAAAGGTCCATTAGCAGGTTTGATCTGAGCAAGGAGGGTGTGCTGGTTTACCATATTAGTGTGATTTCTTCCCAACCAAAGTCTGCTCATGAATTTTAGCAGTATTGAATTAAAGGAATCTGGTTTTAAGGCCAGGCATGGATACTGGAAACAGTCATATAATAATCTACTCTTATAGTTTAGGCAGAGAAAAAGGAAGCATTATTCTTTCTGAACATTTCCTTCCTCTTTATATCTTCAGATACTCTGCTTTTGCTAAGGTCATTGCATGAATTTAAGATACACCATTCTGGAAAGTAAATTAGCCCTCATTTACTGGGAAGTTGAATGCAGCCAGACTAATGGTGGTGCAAATATAATTGGTTCCCAACATGTGTCAGTGTGTATACTCCTCAAGCCACGGAAAAGATGCATTATGGGACTAATTTTTAAATGTTAATGGATATTGGATGTTTGCCAGACACCCAGCTGTGCACAAAACATTGAGATGGTAAATAGCTCTTGATCTGTTTAGAAACAAATTATAATGGCTGTTTGGATTCCACATGACTGAAGGCATGGTAACCAGCACAGGCTCACAGGCTGACCCTATTAACTGCACTAAGGGGAATGCGCTGATTTTTAAAATCAAAATAAGAGGCATAAAATAAGGCTATTAAGACGCCATTTAAATTATTTTAGATTAATATTAAACAAACAACATCTCAACAACAACCCATAGCACCTGTTACCATTGCCTACATGAGCCAACTTACTTAAGGGACTTATTTTTTGCTAGGTTTCTTTGGGAGGATGTAAAAAAGAAATGCTTTGATCACACAATTAATTTGATTCTAAAGCTGAGGTCTGAGTGAAAAGCTTACCTACACTTATAGAATAAAATCTCTCTTGCCACACATCAACAATGGGTCTCAGATGCACCAAGGAATAAGATCTCTCTCCATTTGATATGTAATTTTGCATATCATAATTTTAATTTAAGGTCTACAAATATCAGTATTTGCAGGAAATTCCCTACTCGAAATGTCTTACTAATTGTATTCATTTGGTCACCAAAGCCCAACAGGGAATTTTTAATCAGCTGGATTAAGTGCTTTTGATTACTATACCGTAGCATTAGCAGAAAGAACCATTTTGCAAGTGAAAAAATATACTAATTGTCAGCAACACAGGAGAGCTCTTTTCCATAAACCTGTGTGTTCAGCAGTTTGAGACTCCTTTTCACAAATAAATAAGACTGTCACATGTATATTAGGCAAGCTTCCCCTTTAGGATTTTGCTGCTGAGTTTGAAAAATTCTGAAAAAAAGCCTTCATGTCTAGTCCATACCAAAATTTCTCCATAAAACCCCACAAAAACAGTAGGCAAATCCAAGCAGAAGAGCACAGTTTCATTAGATCAACAGGGAATGACTCAAGACTGCCTAAGAGCTGACTGTGCAATGTCATTAAATCACAGACTGTCAATAATGCAAAATTTGTACTCCCCAAGTAACATTGCAATTGCAGCTTTGCATCTTGAATTTGTTTTTCTTAGCATCTATCCTCTAGGTTGGTTTTTAACTGGGTGCTTTCTGCTAATTTTGGTACCTTACACAGCTCACCCTCTAGGATCAGAAATACACTCATGTGTTAGGAAAGGAAGCTTGAGAGTTGCTTCTCAGAGATCTTGAAAATTCATTTTCTCTTTCTCAAAAGAATGTTGCTTTCTCCAGATGTAGAACATCTATGAAAATAAAAGCATTCTGACCATTAGGAAATGTGCTACTCTTACAGACACCATCAAAACGTGTCAAAGGAGGATATTTTTTCCTGACAGCTCGAAAGTCTTGACTCAGTCTTACAAAGCAGAGATCTTGGAGGAATGTTTCTCCTACTGCCAATTTCAAGTGACAAGAAAATGAGATGATAAAACACAAAACCAAAGAACACCTCCCCTTCCTCAATGCCCAGGCATTCTGCCACCCCAGTGCAGGCAAGAGGGCACTGCTGCCCTCCTGAGCCTGCACAGCCCTGAGCACGTCATTTCAGTGCCATCAGGACAACCACAGCACAGGAGCTTTGCTCTCCCAAGCAGTCCAGGCACTCACAGGGTAGGAACCACACAAACACCTTTACCTTCTCCCTGCCAGCAGAACATGAGAAACTCTCAGCACTGTCTGCAGCTACGGGAATACCAGTGAAGAGTCTGGGTTTGGACAGATGAGCTTTGGTAGTGAATTGGTTTTGGAAGAGGGCAGCTGAGGTGGTAACCAGATCTCTTCTGAGCTTCAGGAGGGAGGACTTTATGCCTCTGATGCTGCACTGAGATCTGCTGTGCTGCCAGCTCATGCTGCCTCCACCGGTGTCAGCAGGGAAATCACAACGAGATGATGTCCCACAGGAGCAAAATGGGTGAAAACAAGCTTGTTTCTCATTCCTCATCCTGGCTAGGGGTTTAGGAGTGTGCCCACAGCCACGTGGATTTCACACCTTTACAATGTGGTAGCATCATCCATACCAGCTGCAAGCAGACAAACAATTGGAAGTTCCCTTTCCTAGTAAATCACTGACTCAAAATCAGAATTCAGACAGCACAACTACTTCAAGGATCAAGCTATAACTTCAGTTATGTTAGCATAAATCTGAAATAATTCTGCTAAGGCTGGAGAATCTATTCTTAATTTTCAAAAGCAAATGAGAACAGTCTGACCAGCAGCATTCAGGGTTTGAATGACCTACATACAAAGTGTGTTTTTGCAGATACAGAGTAATTTCATTAGAGTGCCCTGCAAAATCTTTTATTTGCATAGCTTGTTTCCATTTCTTTTTAGTGTAATGAGATTTCATGATGAAAGCCAAATACAATCTAGTATAGCAAAAGTGCATGTTACACTGATCCTAATAAGCCCAATGAAAATCAATAATGCTGCTAGTTTCCCTGAAATCAGCCTACATAAGCTCCAAGCACCATGTTCTGCCTAGAGCAGAGTATTAGCAGCTTATATAAGACAGATATTTCCTAGTAGAAAATCTGAAAACAACCACAGTTGAGAAAGAGAAAATAAATAGCTGTTACAAATACCACAAAAAATTTGGGATCATTGCCTCCTGTCCTTAAGGTGTGGATAAAAGATCCGTTCCCTTCCCTTTTCATCCAGTCACCAGCTGTACCAAAGCACTGTGCTGGCTGCAGCCTGCACGAGGGGGTGTCTCCACGCCCTGGCTTCTCTGTGCCCTGCAAAAGAAAAACAACATTGTCCACCCATTTGCTGAAAAAAGATGAGAAATTTTGCTCTGAGAGCAGAAGCCCCATTTTCGCTGGCATAGAAATGAGGGTTATAACTCTGGGGGAAAAAAAGTCAAGCCCACTGTATCAAGGAGTGGTATTAAAAATTCAGGCAACCTGATGCAATGAACTTTGCCAAGATGCATGTATCATCTGTCATATTTCACTCCTTTTGCTTGCAGCTTGCCCTGCATTCAGTAATGGGAAATGCTGAGCTAGGAGGGGAAGAGAGGGCAGGTCTGAAAGCCAAGACAAGAACACACAAACATCAGAAGACAGAAACAGACAATTCATCTATACATTATACAGTATCTCTGTGAGCAATAGCCATCATCATGGGGATTTTCACTCTGCATGTATTTCAAATAAAATCCTTCTTTGAATTTTGCCTCTTCTTAAATAAGCTAATAAATGTAGGAAGCTTAAAATATAATTTACATTGCATTAGCAGGCTATTTTTTATTTGCATAAGAAAACATTTCTCTGTAATGATCTACCTTATGAATGACCTGGGGAAATCATTTCAGGTTGCTTTAAAATGCAACCATTTGTTTCTTATTGGTGAGTTCAATTTCACTAAAAGTTATGGAGTGAGCGGCAATTTGCAATATTGGATAGCCAAAGGTGCATAATTATTTCCAGTTTACTATTAAAATAATATTTAAATAATTCAGCATGCAGTTGCTTTTTTCTTTAATGATGTACTATTAACAGGCTGGCAGATTTGCAAAAGCGAGGCATTTTATGAATTTTTTGAATTAGGAAATTCTTAGAGAACCAAACATGAGCAAAAGCTTTTATTTTTTGTAACGTTTGCATTGTAAAGTCTTCCCTCAGGACAAGAATAGATTGAATTTCTGCAAGTGTACAACTTCATGTAAGTAGTACATTTGTATTTATTTACCAAATGTAAGTAGGGTAATCCTGAATAAAATGATTGTATATAGGGACCCCACATAGGTAGCACATAGCAAAATGTGCCATGGATACATCAGAGATGTACTTCTGCCTTCCACGGGGGGATGGAGCACGGCTCATTCTGCCTGGTTCAGAGGTTGTAACAGCTTCTGCCTGTACTTCACAGGTGTACGGTACTGTTGCTATGGAGACGGGCTCAAATGAGCAGGAAATTTCATTTTGATAAAGTTCTATTCTTGGGCAGAGGAAGAAGGCTCTATATTCAGCATCACATATGGCATTTTTTAATGTTTGAGACACATGTTCTGTAAACAACAACAGACTTGAAGAGAGAATTGCATTTTCCCTGCTGATGCCAGCACGTGAAAATATCCCCTTGGAGCGGGTGGTGGCGCTGGGAACATCCCTGCACAGGGTCCTGCTCCGCACAGGGAGCACCAGCAGAGGGGCAGGGTGCGGGGCAGCTCCCGAGCTCACACCGACCCCGCCTGGCACCTCCGGGCATCCCCGCCCCCGCAACAAATGGCCAAAACCAGCGGGGCTTGGTCCAGCTGAAAAGTGGGAAATTGCAGGTGAAATGGTTCATTAATTTTAACTTACGTAAAAATATTAATGTTTGTTAAGCAAAGAAATCAAACTTTTTAAAGTGGAAGATCTTTCCAATGTGATAAATCAAAACAGTGCTTTGAAAACAGTAAAATTAAATATTTCCACTTTTTCCAGTTCTCCAATCCTATCAATTCACTAGGGCTGACAGAAATTTGCTAAGCAATTCCACAGATCAGAACCAGCATTTTTCAGGAAAAAGAGGATTTGACTGAAAGCTGCCTCCCAATTCTCTTCAGTAAGGTGAAAGCAAAGGCAATATCACAGTGTGGAGAGCATCTGAAATAGTTGCCTCTGGTTTTTCCTTAACCCCCAGCCCTCAGTAGCACCTTGTGCCCCGCAGGGATCGCAGGGTGGGGATCCAGGCAGGGAACGCGTGGCCCAAGCAGTGCCAGCCCCCTCAGCCCCATGCGCGTTCCACCCGCAGAAGGGACAAAATCTAATTATGGGCAAAGCCAGTGGGGGGATTAAAGCAGGAGCCAGGGACCAACAGAGGTCTGGAGATGGCACAGGGTTGCCAAAGGGCAATGGAGTCCCTTGCCTGGGGGCCGAGGGGAGAAAAGGTCACAGGTCATTTGGCGCAGAAGGATCAGGAGGTATTTCTGGTGGTGGTGTTTTGTTGTTACTTTTGTTTGGTGACTTGTGGTGGGTTTTTTCCTTTTCAATTTAAATCCAGTATTTGAAAGCTCCTAGCTATTTACATCTAGCAGCCTTATGCAAACAGCTAATATATGAAGACCTTTTGGGATCGTGGGAATTCTTTCTGCTCTAATTTGTAACAAAAATAACTTAAATATTAAGAAATTCACTACTACTCTTAGACTTGATGCAATGACTGGAAAGTACAGAGTATTAAAAGCCTTTTAACTTAGAAACACCCCTTCCTTAATATAACTAATGTCTTACTCAAAAAGCCATGGTGAAACCAATTCTGCTTCTGGCATATATTAGGCAGTAGTCATTGCTGGGAAGGCCTATTGGCAGAACAGAGCCCCTAGGTATCATATGTCTTTTCCTAAACTATATCTTAACTTCCATAAATAACCAATTAAGTGGAATCGCCTTTTGCACCTCAATATTTTGTTCTTTTAATACAACAAAAAAATCTGCTTTGTACCATAATAATATCACTTGCCACAATAAAAGACAAGGATTAACTTCTTCCCCGTCCCCTCCTGCACCAAGCACCTAGACTGCAGTAAGATAAAGAAAAGCCAAAGAAAATGAAAAATATAAATAGTTACAGAGGTAAATTGAAACACTTACTATCTTGGGGGGAAAACCTGTTATTAAAAAAAATACCTGAGATAGTGTCAGGCAGTGTGACAATGAAGATGTCACTACTAAACAGGACTTTTTGGTCCCTTAGCTGTCAATAATTAATACATTATTTACACTTGCACATTCTCATTTCCCAGCTTTCAAGATTTCATTTACGCTCTGATCCTTTGCTTAGCAGAAAACTTAACATCACTGTGACCTTCTTCTTCCTGACACTACACACCTATCAAAGAGAGAAAGAGAATAGCATCTAATATGTGCATTTATTAAAGTAGAAAGCATCAGTTACTGGAAGAAGTGACAAATGCCAGTGTTTGCCACAGTAAAATGGGAGTGAACCAAATTGCTCCCAAAGAAAAATCAATTAAGAAACCATCTTAATAATACTGTTTGTGGGGGCCCCAGCAGTTGCATGTTTTAGGGAAATGTAGCTGAATGTTTCTAATTAAAACCCAAAGGAATTAGCAAAGTTATGAAAGCCATGCCACAAACTGCAGACAACCTTGTGTTAAAGATATACCATTCTGACTATCTGAAATTAAAATACTCTGTTAGGTTGAAATAGCATTTTTCTCATCATGCTGAGGAGATACAGCCATTCCTAGGAGAAACAATGTCAGACGGTCATAGGAGATGTAAATCACTGTTGCATCACAGTGTACAGAAATATACATATTTATTTAGTATAAGGATATGCAAACTATCAGCATAAAATTTAACATATGTTAAAACTGTGCTGTAAGCAAGGATTGCCAGAACATAGATGACTGGGATAATCCTTTTGTAGTCAGTGCCAAGTTTCATGTTAAAGTTAATTTTTCTGTTTCAAAAAACAAGTATTTTGGACCTATCCTGGCACCATGGAGCCAGACAGTGAATGATCTTGAAATGAGAAAAACCACATAAATTTGTAATTTGGGGTCTCGGGAAATTTTTCTGTTGACTTGAGTGGTTTTTGGAGCACGTCCTCAGTGCAATCAGAAACTATTAGGAGTAATGGCAGCAATAATCCTACTCCAATGGAGGAAACGCTGGGAAAAGGAGATAACCCAGAGATGCTTTTCCACATGCCAAAGAAGTTACTTTGTCATTTTTTGGCTGGATTGAGTTTATGGTCATCATTTAGAAGACCTTCTTCTAAGTCTGTAGAAATGTGAAGCTCTGATGTTACTTTCTGGTAACTTTGCAGAAGGTGGCTGCATTGTCTGAGCCAGGCAGGCCCTTCCTCCAGCTGCAGTTTGTCTATGCTGCCAACACAACAGGGCTGCCTTAGGCAGAAGAGATGATTTCTACAGCATGACAGGTTCAGAATTAACCATACCACTGGCTCCCTTGCTCTCTCCAAGCTCCTCTGCTGAGGGGTTGCCACAGTTCTTACACTCCTCTGTGGTGGGGATGCCATCCTTGTTAGTCATACAGAGGCCTGGCTGGATTTGCCACTTTCTGAAATTTCATCTCAGGAACTGTAATGACAGAGAAAACACAGAGAAAACACTGGACAGCTTCTGCAAACTGCTGTACCACCTGCTCGGCCAAAAGGAGCACACCAGCCAGGAGGAAGCACTGAAGTGATGCAAACCTTGTCCTATCTAAGGCTGGGCTTTGTCATTGTGTTCAGGCACTGTGGACACAGAAATCCACCCGAGGTGAACTTAAACTTCAGTTCACCTTGGCACAAACACAGCAACCATCCAGCGGTGCCATAAAATACCTGCAGTGATAACCATCTCCCACTTTGCTCTTGTATAGCCAGCATCCAGCTGGCACTGTCAAGCCCATGTAAAACAGGGAGGTCTGCATTAATATTATAACCACTCCAGAGTTAATATCTCATTAATTGATTTGCCATTGCAGGACATACTGACTCCAGTTTGTGCAGTCCTCTTTTCCTCGTCATCAGCTGGTGATCTCCAGCTGGCACTGGAGTGGGCACATGTTATTGCACCCATGGTGACTGCTGCATCCTACATCCCTTTCTCTTCCCAGCCAGCTTTACAACTGATTTACAGCTTTACAACAATGCCATAAAAAAAAAAAACAACAAAAAAAGCAGTTAATATTCAACAAAAGGAAGTTTATGCATTATTCTGCATTCTGAGAAATTAGTATCATTCTCTGCAAATAAAAATTTTCAGGATGAATTCTTGCATGCCAGTTCTTAGCCAGGAATGCAATATATTGGTTGAATTGTGTTTTCTTGTTAGCAATAGAGATTTTATAGCAGAGGCCCTGGCAGTCTTTATGATGGAGGAGCAAACACTACTGCATCCAGTCTGACATAAAAAGTAATCATTTCTGGAAGACTCTATCACAGTGAAAATTCCAGGCTGTTGACTGGATTCAAACTGGTGAGCACCCAAACTGTGCCCAAATGCCACCCAGTTGCAAGATCTGTTCTGAATTCCTGAGCTATTAGGGGAATATGGTGTTTATGAGATGTGCCAGATTGATGGCATCTGCATGTAAATTCTTTTTTGTTTGCTACACAACAAATACACATGGAAATCAGAATGAAAATTTTCCTCTGCTGTCTTTTTCTGTAAGTACCTCCTGGACAAGTGATGGGCCGGCTTTAGTTAATGAGTTAGAAAATAGATCACTCTCCCAGTACAGTTGTTCCTCAGTTCTATCTGCTCTCATTTTTATGATTAACAGAAATATTAGTTATTACAAATGAAGAGTTTTGCAATATGAGTAATTCTGAAGAAATGTTGTTTACTCATCAACTATGAGGGGAAAGTCTAGCTCTCCCTTCATCACAATGCACGCCTTTGACTGTGAGAGAACATTCTTCTAAGTGTAGCATGAGATTACTGCTCCAAAGCATGACTTGAACACAGCTGAACCCTCAGCTTCTTGGGCTCAAACTGGGAGAAAATACACCAGACACTTTTGAGGACAGAAGTCTGACTAGCTGTTTCTGCTCCAGAGCATGAGAGTACTACGTGCCACAGATATTTCACATACCATTTGGAGGAGGAATTCATTTATCTGTGAAGCACTGAAGAGGACAGGCTGTAAGGACCATGTGGCTGGGACAGCCTGTGTGAATGGAGCGAAGGAAAGAGATGGGGGAGCTATTTAAAAACAGGAGAAACAGAAACCATTGGTGAGAACAGAAGGAGCAAGGAAACAAAAGCAGGAGTGCCAGGGAGAGACCAGGAGACAGCCAGCAGCGGGGCAGAGCACGGCTCCTCTGCAGGGCAGCTCCCCGCGCTGTCCCTGCTCCCAGCGCCGGGAAAGGGGCACAAAACCGCGGCAGTGGAGAGCGCGGGCACCGATGGATAACCAAGTGTGTGCGGTTATGGGTCTAGTTAAACAGAGGTGTAAACAGAACTAAATACTGAGGGAAGGTCTATTAATGCTCTTCTCCAAATCACAGGCTTTTTCTTTTTGTCTGTTCTCTTTTTTTAAAATGTTTTGTCTTGAAGATAAGAGGAAACAGAAGCAGCTTTGGTTTTATATGGTCAGGCTTGCTGCTTTTGATAGTTTTGGAACACAGCTGCTGATACATTTAGAAAATACAATTTGGCAGTGTCAGCCCACGCTGTGTGCCGGTCTGTCATGTGGGGGTGGGGATGGATAAGGATCACAATGCAAAATGGGAACCGCCTGTAAAACCACAGTAACTCATCTCCAGAAGAGAAGTTTACGTAAATTACCATTAAAGCCTTTACTCTTGTTTGCTGATAAATTTATAGACATTAGCATCAAGGTAGCAATCAGGATTCATCAGCTTTACTTTTTTATAACCTGTTAGTCTCTGATAACTTCTCTCTTCAAGTGACATACTGTAACATTATGCAGTATTAAATGATATGCACAAATAAGTACCTAATGGTAAATTTAAAGATGTTGCAGCAGTCCAAGTTCTTTCACTTTCCTGATTATAATGGCATTTGCATAATGTATGAATTCAAACATTATTGCTGTTAAATAATGCATAAATATTCTCCCATGCTGAAATACATCTATTTCCTCTCCATGAATTATTTTGAATGTATCATTCAGTTGTTTTTCTATTTAAAAATGTAGTTAGAACTCTGCATATATCAGTATTATGACTGGAAGAAGTATCATCACAAGTAGTTGGCTAACACTCCAAACTGTAAATGAAGTATACATTATTAAATGGGCCATTCCTTCCTTCTTCAGAAAGCATTATCACCAGAATACAATATTTAGCATTTCTGAAATGTCAGAAAGAAATGCAGGTACATATTTGATTATCTGCCAGGTCTTAGGAAAGAAAAAAAGAAGAACAACATATTGCTACCTGACCTGAAGAGAATATGAACATGGTCATATATAAAGAGATAAATCTGTAAGACGGGATTGTGTGAGTTCTTGAATAGGTCTTTGTGAAACTAAGCACCTTCAGCACCCATTGACTTCCAATTCCATATCCCCCAGGTGATGGACCCTTTTATTTATATTTGATTCTGTGAAATGTGCCATCCAGCAAACTCTTAGATAAATTCTGTCAACACTGTCACAGAAGTCAGTTACATCAATGACAGATGACAGGATAAATAAAAGGACTTCAGGATTCAAGTAGCTAAAGTTGAGCACAAAAAAATTTAAGTCTGCACAACATTTAACCGTAAAAATGTCAAAATGAAAAGAACATAAAATGTATGTCCCTCCTGGGTCTATAGCCCAGCTGAAATGGAAAAGAAGGTAAGGAATGTAATAAACACCCAAGGACACCAAAATATCTTGTCGGCATGCTTACTCAGAAATGTGCAAGTGTACAATTTGCATGCTTCACTCTAGTGTCTTTCCTCCCTGCTTGTGCCACTGCAAAATCTTAGTTATGAAATATCTGCTTTTTGCAATTGCAGTGTTTAAGTAAGATTTAAGTATTGACTTGTAATTGTGTTTTCTCTCTCTTTTCCCTCCTCTAAAACTGGTGATTCTTTTTTTAATTACTTTTTACTTGCCATGTAGACATGACTTAGTGTTTCAATTTGGACTCTAACTGGCTGGATTCTATTGTCTCAGTCAATTTTCTGTTTGGTGAAGGTAGGAAATAATCAAGTCTCCAATAAACATCATCTTTTTTTTAACATGTGTCATCTTTTACAATTTGTCATTATAATGCTAAAACATGTCTGCTTCATCAGTGCCATAACCATTACTTTACCCATATAAACCCACACACCTATATATACATATGTGCAAAGAAACTATTTATTCTGTCAAATAGATTTTCTGTCATTACTCCTCCCTTTTTCCCTTTACTGCTGTCGATGGTAGAGTGGAAATGCACTTTTAAAACCTAATAAATTGATCCAGTGGTGAAATGAACGTATTTTGCTTACACTTCTTTAAAGTGAGTTTGCATAAAATAGAGAACATTCTGAAATAGATTTGATCAACTCGAAACTACTGCAAATAAAGCACAGAAAATGAAGTTTCTTAAATTCAATACACTTGCTAACCCAAACAAAATGACTGTGAAAATTCATGTCAGTTTCTAATGCACACATATCTCAAAAAAAAAAAAAAAAAAAAAAAAAAAAAAGAGAGAGAAGTTACTGCACAAATGCTTTACCATGAACAAAGTCCTTGATTTACAAGACTGGCTATTACGGCACAGATAGACCACGGAGCCATGAGCATATAGTTAAAAATACTCCAGTTTTACTCCATGAAGACATTTTTGTAGCTGCTCTGTAATTAAAGAAAGACCCCACCCAGAACTGCCTAGTGAGAATTAACTCTTCCTTTCCCTTTCCTGTGGGGTGTTTTCTTTCTGCAGAGAGATGGTTTTTCAAACCACTTTACACCTGCCCCCTTGGGACCACAGCAGTGTCCTGGGGGCAGCCCGTGCCCAGCCCCTTCCAGGGAGCTCAACATCTGGTCAGCTCTGCTCAGGCCAGCAAGGGCCACACCCAGGGCTGAGCTCTCAAACCCAGGCAATCAATCTGGGTTGCTTCCTCTTTGGGAGAAACATCTGCAAGACCTAGCTGAGCTGGAATACTCTCTTCTCACCTGTTTAAACAAATTGTCTCGATTCCCAGTGTACAATTAGTGAAAGGCTGGAGACAAATGGGCTCCTAGAGCAAAGCTGCCCTACGTGGTATGGGACATGCTGGACTTCAGCAATTTTCATGAGTCATAAAGAAAGGACAAGGCAGGTGGAAAGATATACACTCAAACTAAAACCACCTTTGTTTAATTCACAAATGAATTAATGAGGTATGAAACTCACCTCCTTATCTCATCGTGGGTTTGCTGTCAGGAGCAGAGGGGCACAATTCAGAATGGTGACAAAAAAGAGCAGCAGTGTACATCTGAAACACTTCTTCCCACGGGTCCCATGCTTTTGATTTCTGCCTTTAATACTGATAAGAAGTGACAGTAGTTGGATAAAACAATCAAAATTGGAGTTCGGGAGCTTATAAACCTCCTGACACTTCAATAAACCAAAAGCCAATACAAACTTTAAAAAAAATCATATATCCATTTTGACTGCAAGGCCACACAAAGCAGAACTGAAACACACTTGTAGGGCCAGAAGTTTATCTCCTGATTTACTTTACTCTCATTTCATAAATTTTAAATAAAAAAAAGCTAAATAAAAAAAGATGCTAAATACTTCATGGAGAAGTAAAATCTTTTATAATCTTTTGGACAGTTAAAGCCAGTTCTCAGAAGAGCTTTATGCCTGCTGCTAAATGTCTACAAATCAATATTTAATATTTTGGAAGATGAAGTCTTAATTATCCATCTCCCCTTTAAGCATCAAACCAAGTTTCACTGAAAATACAACCATTCTGCTTATTAACGTGCCTTTTCCTGTGGGCCAGAGAGAAACACTTCCAAGCACATTTCTTGTTTGCCTGGCTTTAATCTCACCTGATTTTATTCATCTATAAGTTGATCTTGGATGGTTTCTAGAACTCTTACCACAGTCAATGGCACATCCAAGCACTATGGGCAAGGGTGTTGTTTCAGGTAACACTGTGAATCAAGATCTGCTGTCATTCCCCAGTGCCCCCAAACTGGCACTTAAACCACACACTCATTCTTCGGTGTGTTTACATGACACCTCCCACCAGCACCTTCCTGCAGAACACCCTTCTAAAAGATCAAGACTTTTGTATAAAAACTTGTGGCCTTATGTGGCTAATATGTATTTAAAAAAACATTATTTAGAAAAGGTAAAATCCCAGCTCAGGGCACTAGTTCAACCTTGCAGCACAAAGGTGCAGAGGATGGGCTTCGTGGTGGCTCAGCCATGGCCAGGTGGCCACCCCGTGAGAAAGCCCCCGGTGCAGCTGCCAGCCAGAGCAGGGCTCTCCCAGGTCTTCCCTTCTGACAAGCTCAGACCCCACTGCCTGCTCCTCTGTGCCACGTGGGAAGCACTCCCCAGCTGCAAGCAGCTGCCAGCAGGACCTGCTGCTGCTCTGCCACAAGTGGAGGCCGTGAGATGGGACAATGTCCACAGCACCTCTGAGAACAGAGGCAGGCGGCTACTCCAGACCAGCTGGTGTGTGGCATCCTGGCTCCCTTTGAAATGATAACCCCTTGGCAAGGTCTTTCCATGATCAAAAAACATCTGAGACATCTCACAGGGAAGAAGAGGGGGAAAACAGAGCCTTCAGGGCATCATGCCTTCAAAGAACCCAGCTGAGCAGCCTGGCAGTCTGCCTAGTGCAGGGAGGGTTTCCCTGGCAGATCTGTGATGTGCACACCTTTGAGTCTCCAGCCAGCTATTTTTATGGTGGCTCCAGACACGTGGAGAGTATATTGAAGATGCAGTGCTTTAGCAGTTGTCATTTCTTGGAAGAGTTTTGGTGGAATGGTAACATCTTTTCACCCTTTCCTATTTCATACTCGTGTTCAGGCATTAAGAGAATTCCATTGCATAATTCAATGACAATCACAGGTGACAGCCATCAGTGCAGCTCCGCTGAATCCAAGAGCCCCATGCTGACTTACTCAAATTTCTGGCCACAAGCTACTTCAAAGGATTTAATTTTCTGCACAGAAAATTTCTTCAAATGATTTTTTTTTCCTCTGGATGGAAACTGTCCTCGATACCATGAGTGCACAGCAGCTGTATCAAACATTTGGTCCACTAATTAAGAGAACTAGAACAATCAGCTTTAAAGCTCTAATACCCATCTCTAAATACCTCTAAATGAATTCAAACTAATTTCTACACAAGCAGTAGAGAGTACTGTTTCTTACAGAGACATGTCATATTGGTATTACCTGAGGCCTTTTTATTTTTGGGGGGGGACAATCATTAGCAATCTGATCCTCTCCACTTAGGGTTAAAAGAGTGACTTTTTTCTGGCATGAGTAGGATCAAGATCAAACCCCACATACATGCCTTCCCTAGAGGGCCAGGATATGCTGATGTGAGAGATTGCTTCAGCAAGCAGAAAAATGAGCTGGAACTTCTACTTTTGCTTTGTCCTTTGCATTTTTCATACTCTGTATTGACAGCTTCTAGATGTGCAGCATTCTGTGGCTGGTGATCCTTCCTACGCCTATGTACTTGGCTGTCTACAACCCTATTAACCTCAGATTTATTAGCTAGTTTGTCAGCCACTTACACTGTCAACTTCCCAAAAGGCAAATACATCCCTATGTGAAGATGCACCAAAAAGACAGCAATGGAAAAAAGCACAATCCATCTCACCCTTTAAAACCATTCAAACAAAAAGTGAATATACTAAATGTATGCAACAAAGCTTTTAAATTTAAGTCAAGCTTAAAACACGTGTAGCAAACTTCAGTATTTCTCTTACCTTCAGAAAATATTATTTTCTTGCTATTCTGTATTGCTGGGGGAGGGACAAATATGTTGACTTACCAAAAAGGTCACAGTGGATATTTGGTGTGAAAGTAAGATATTAATAATGAAAAAAGCCATAATAATGAAAAGATTGTTTTGTGTGATAAGGGTTGGCAATAAAATGTCTTGAAGAGGGGTTATTCTGTTTCTTGTACCTGAGACTACATACAACATGCTAAAATTTCAATGCTGGGTGCAATATCTGGTGCATGGACACAGACTTGCTTTATCACCCACTCAGGGAAATGGCTGTGACACCAAAGCAACAGGTAAGTTCTTGAACTTCATAAAAACCTGGCTCTGCATGCTAACTGGAGACTGGAAATCAAACCAGCAAGGGTACAGCAGGAGAGCCTGTGAAATACTGAGATAGGTAGGAAAATAAAGTTAGGTTTTTTTGCTTGTACATGAGACAAGCAAGGAAACTTTATGAAAAGGTAATGAACACCTTAGAAGTTTTCTCTGTGCAAATTATTGAACACTCATTTTTTAGGCATAGTTCAGCAGTCAGGATAGATTTGATAAATAGCGAGTTCACCAAGAAACATAATAAAATACCAGTTACCTCAATGTTGCTGAGGATATTTTAAACAAAACCTCCTCCTGTGTTTTCCCAGGTGTGCATCTTGGAAATTCAGGAGGGGAAGTGTTTTTTTACTTTACCTTGTGGGAAAAAAATATGAGAATGCATGTAAACCTGGCTAAAAGGGAGGGTGTGGGGGAGAACGTAACAGGAATTTCAGGAACTAATGTTGAGTATCTAGCAATCCTATGTTTTATCTCCCCATGCCATCAAGAACTCAGTGGTAGCTATTGCACTAAATGCAAGATGTACTTGGGACAAACAAATAATTTGCAATAAGCTTAAATGAAAAACAGCCTGGCAAAATGGATTTTTTAAAGTAGCATGATATAAAAAGCACAACCAAAATAAAATCCATGATGGTCTACTGAAACAGTCTATTTCACTTATTGAACAAGTCTGTTATTTATTGAGAAAATAAAAGGAACAGAAAAGGGAAGTAGAAATACTGGAAGTTTTACTGTTGTTTACAATGATTGCGGTTTAATTCTAACGGATCTTCTCCCAAACATATATTTTTATATCAACATAGCCTTTCAAAAATGGGGAAAAAAGGTGCAAACATGTTTCTAGGAAGCAAATGGGCCCTGCTTTGCTTTTTTAAAAAAAAATTCCCTGCAGAGTAGTTGGGTGCACAAAGTCTCATAAAATGCAGAGTAGTACAAGCCTCAGATTGTCCTGGTAGGTCCAGGGTACCTATGGTTATTGCAATGATGCAATATCCACATCAATAAATTCACAGTGTGCAAACCCAGTCCTTACAAGGAGTTGGTGCAGACCCTCCTGCCCCTTGAGAGACTTCTTTCCTACAGGACCCATGTGTAGTATCCTAATTACCAGAACGCTCATTAACACTGAGATGAGTACCTGGCCAAGGTCTGGTGAAGAATCCAGGGATCAGCTCCCTGCTGCACTGGCTCAAGTCAGACCACACTTTACAGTTTAACTCCTTGCCCCACTGCAGAGGAGTTCATGTTGCCATGCAGGAATGGGAACTGAGCCCCAGAGCTGGCAGGCCAGCAGAGCCCTCCCTGAGCAGCTCAGCCAGCACTGCCCCAGGGTGCTGGACAAACCAGCACAGCCCCAGCAGGGGCCAGCTGGATTCCACACCTCAGACTCCGCCTCACTGGAAACTGAAAACTGCTAGCTTGGGTCAGAGTTACTGCTGGATGAAAATGGCTTCATAAGCTGTTTTGTTGAGAAAGCCAGGGAGAACAGACTAGCAGGGTTTTTCTGACTTTGGGGAATAAGGGTGAAAATATTTTTCAGAGACCACTTCCACAAACTCAAAGGTTATCTCTGGATAATAGGCTGGAGCTTTGTTTCTACAAATGTATCTATAAGTGAGGCTTCATGAAGCTTGGGAGACAAATCTGTGCTGGAAAACACTGTTTCTGTAAAAAGGCTTCTTAAGACAAGATGGAAAAAGTGTTCCACACAGAGATGTATACAGGCAGATATTTTGAAGTGTTCATTCTTAAAAGTGCCATAGCCTTCTCCTTCTGTGCATAATATTTTTAATACGAGGTATTTAAAAGCTTTTAAATAGCAAACTCTGGCTCAGTACTTCCCTGAAAGGTAGTCAGATGTGCAGGTAGAATGGAAGTCTGGGGAGTTCTGTTATATGATATCACATCCATGCATTCCTTTTCCTTTCTTCTGCCTATTCTACACAGGAACCTTTCTGAATATAATAGGAGTAAATGTAACTATTTTGATTTGTGATAAACTCCCATTTATGAGCCTTTTTGTATGACTTTATCAGGGTGACTCTTTCATAATGAGGTTGTAATATAAAAGCATTCTTAATTTCAAAAATAAATCACACATTATTAATTCTGCATGTTAATTTGATGGTCAGTGTTGATAACTATGTTAGTATATTTTCTAAAAAATAAAAAAATGCCTTAATCTCAGTTTTTTCAATTTATTTCTAAATACTTACTGTAGTTGACATTTGTAGCTACATACTTACAACCAGTTACTCTTCACTATTGTGTTTATTGATTGAAATGCCATTCATTTTTGTGCAGCTAAAAAAAATGTGTCTTAGCCTGTTTCTGTTTATTAAGATGTTGCAAGCAGGAATTTCACTTCATTCTAAAAAGCTCAGAGAACGCTTTCCTTGCATTTACTTCATATATACACTGTTTGAAATTCTGAAGAGAATTATTATAGAATGCACTCATTCACCTCTGTTTAGCTTCTATGAGCATAATGGCCTCTGCAATCCTCTTTGCCAGTAGTTATCCAGTGGTTTACACACTCTACACACGTGCATAAACTGTAACACTAACCTTCAAACACATGAATAAAAGATTAATCGAAGAAAAGCGAAACACAAGGAATTCGGTAAAGTAGAGAACTGTAGAATGCAGCTCTTTATTCCAACCAGCCCATTAGGATTTCTAACTTGAAACCAATCACAATCTCTTTAATTGCTATGGCTAAGTAGGATTCAATCCCCTCTAGTGATTGAGAGGGAGGATATAAGACTTCCACTGTTACTAGATAACAAAGCAGACTGAAGTTCAGATTGCATGGCTCATACCCACTGATAATATGCAGTCAAGAGATCATTAAAAAAAAAAGATGTATTTTAAATGCTATAGCAAAACTTCCCTCAAGAAGAAAGTATCACAGTTAAGAAATAATAAAGAATTCTTCTGGAACATCACTAGAGATACAGAGAAAGATAGGTTCAGATATGGCAAAAAAAAGCAAAGGAGCAGAGTGACAGAGGTCCCCAAAGCTGAAGATAAAACCTACAACTTGATACTGCAAAAAACCAAAGATACTAAACCCAGGAAATTATTAGTTCAAACCAATAAGCTTCTGTATTTTTCTGCCATGGTAAGATTTCTGTGTACATCAGAATGATCACAGGAAGAGAATTGCAGGAGTGGAGGCTGAGGGATGCCCAGTGCCTCACAACCAAGAAGTTCTGAGGTGGCAGCAGCAGCGTCAGGGCTCCAAAGCACTCCCACAGCAGGACCCTCCTGGGCACCCACCAACAAACTGAGCCCCAGAGAAGTACTGAAATCACTTGGCCACCACCAAAAAACCCTTTCTTGGAAAGGAGCACTGACATAATGGGATAAATAACCCTAAATAAGAACTGTTCGAATGCTAATATTGCTTCAGCTTCAGAGGGATAAAGCAATAGCCATAACTGAGTTAGAAATGGATCATGCTGTTTATTTGTCTATATCCACATTAACTGTTGTGTACCACTGTAGAGGTTTCTTCTTAACCTGCTTTCTGATGCTCAAGTTTAACCACAGTGAAGGACAAAAATGATTGTCAATTCCTGATCCTTTGGAAAGATATTTAAGTTAGCATAAATTCCTTGTGATCCATCCACAATTTATTAGAAGTTTGGAAATGAGTGTTGCACATCTTCCTCCATTTGCTATCTTCTGCCAGCTGTGTAAGGACTCAATAAAAGAGTCATCCATCCTCTTTTGTCAACAAATAGTTCTCTAGTCTCAAGCTATAAATGAACAGCACAATAAATTAAATGTTTGACAGGGAAGATGTATAGCTTCACAACACTCTGATCTATGTTTTAAGGAGAAAGCAGTGAAACCCAGAGTTCCAGTTATGCTATTGCTTACTGGAAAAAAAATGTGTTTAAATAAAGAATAAAGAACATTTCTTTTTCACCCAACCTTGGAAATTATTCTAATTCACAATCAGGAGAAACAACAAGAAAATAAGAGGCAATAACTTAAAATCAGGGCAGCAAATCCAGGTGGTGCTTCACATACAAAGACATTTTTTCATAATTAAAAGGAAGGATATTGATAGCTGAAATGGAAAAGAGACTTTTGGAAAACAGAACAAAGGATACAGCTTCCCTTGCCTTGCTGTCAAAAGTCACTAAATTAAGTCGGGAAGAGTGGAGAAAAACAGTTACCTCCAGAGATAACTTAACCCCCTATCTCTGCCAGAAACCTCTCTTGACAGAGGTAGGGTTGAGCTGCTTACCTCTGATGACTAATTTTGAGACTACGGTAGATGACTGGTTCAGATGAGATGCCTAATATCTAGGCAGCTAAATTTAGAGGAGATGAATCACACTGAAGAGCTTGCTTAGCTGCTCTTAACAATCAATAGCAAGGCAAGTTTTATCTGACTGGTGCACTACAAATGGGAAACTGGCCATTTTAACAACTCAGCCACACTGCTGTCATGCTGTAACATGCTGTACCCAAACCTGCAAGCACTGAGCTGCTCCCAACACTGCAGGATGCCTCTAATCCGGGTTAAGCACAGCTTTCTGCATTTGTCATCCGAGATAAATTGCAGCCCAGGAAGCCACAGATGTGGGCAGTTTGACTGGGCTGTTAGAATGGGTTTCAGACAAGCAAGGGAAGGAAATTTTATGGTTTAGTCATCAAAACCACTGAAGGTATAGAGTCCAAAGTTGGGAGGAACTTTTATCCATGGTGGATATATGGACCTGCTCCTGTGAAACTGCTGTACCCTTACCTCTGTGCATAAGAAACAGCAATACACACAGCAGCTGAGAGAGAGGTGGCAATAGCTGGCACTCAGGAATGAGCTATAGTTCCAGGAATCAGGAAAACCTGTACACTGTAGTTCTCTGCAGTCAGCCTTTAGGGGGACTTCAGTGCTACTGGAAAAATCCTGCTCTACATTTCAATGTCTTGAGGAAGACAGGCCCAGACTGAGGGTAATGTCCTTTTCAGTGAGCATCAGCAAATCCAAATTAGACCAAGATCACAAGTGCACAAAAGACAACTACCCCCAACAGGGCAGCACGGGGATGTCTTTTGTAGATAAAAAAATCTGTTATTTCCATGTCCATCTTTTCTTGACATATGAACTTTCAGCTTCCAGTGCTGTGTGAAATAACTGCAATTTTCCTTCAAGCACCTATTAACAGTGATGAGCTGACAGATGGGAAGCACATGATCAGCCCACTCAACTTTCTTCATACCTGCCAAAACAATGATGCTACAGAATGAAACCTGCTCTCATCTTTGGATATTTTCTGAGAAGCTGGTGTGAAAACTTTTGGAACATCTGTAAAGTAATAGGAGAATCAGTAGCAAACAATTTGTGAGGTGTCAGCCTGACATTTTTTTCAGATAGTACATAAATAATGGAGATAACAGGAAAGATGTTTTCTGCAATTTAAAGTTTATGCAAAGCGTAATTTTTAAGAAACTTTCCTCTACCAACAATTCACTAATCTGTCCGTAGGAGGCAATTTTCAAGTACTTCCCACACACAGACACAAAGATTACAGGGCTATCTCTCTCTACTGCAAACCTTAGGCTCCTTTCTATTGAGCACGTTTTTCTTGTAAAAGGAACTACAAAAGACTGAGTAATCCTCTGTTTTAAAAACAGCTTTTTAATCAATTTAGTTATCTGACTGGAAGGAGTAACAGAAAAAGAAAACATCTCAGCCCGAGTTAACTTCTCCACCAACCTCAATTTTTTCAAAAGTTCTCTCTGAAAACAAGACTCAGACTCCCAAGCTGACACTCCAGGAAAATCCTGAACTCCTGCAATCAGCTGGAATTTAGGAGCAGACCTTAAAATGGTCACAGAAAGGTGTGCCATGGGAACACTTAAGGTCTTACTTCTTCCTCACACTAAATATGAATTAAAATATCTCAGTTTAAGGCCAGTGCAAACCATGCTGTCAATAGGTCATGCCACATTTGCACAGGTGGCATCGGGTGGTGGCTACAATTCAGCTGAAGTGGAAGAGAGCTCTGAGCAAGGGGGTTGTCCTGGGCTAAGCTGTATGTTTCTCTTGCAAGTGAAGCAGCCTGGTGAGTGCTCACCTTGGTGCCACATTTCAGATTTAGGGGGGAAGCCCTAAAGCTCACCTCCTCCAGGTTCATCTGTATCCTTCCTGCTCTTACCCTGTATTACCTAAAGAATTATTGTCTTAGCGTCATTCAGTCAGAAAACACTGATGCACCACTAAGAAAATATATCAATCCTCCAGAGCAGGAGTCTTCCCAATGCCCCCAGAGGGTTTTTTGGTAATCAGTTAGCAACAGGGGACACTCATCTCTGTCTGTTTCTACACTGCCTCACAATTCATGCAGTATAGTCCTTGTTCTGAACCCATCAGAAATACATATTTTGGCCAAAGGCCCTACCCTCACAAAAGAAATCCTAGGCCAGATGGACAACATGCAGACCAGGTCCCAATTCTGTGGTGCTTGCATGGCCTCAAATGCATTCACTGCTCAATCTTCAGCATCTGGTACATCTGAGGGCCTCAAGACACAAGAGCCTGAAGTTAGAATGAGGTTCATCTAAAGTCTTCAGACAACTGGCAATTAAAATTCCAGAAAACCCAGTGCCAGTTACTCCTAGATTAGTTATTGGAAATACTGTGGTTTCTTAAACAGTATCTGGTTACCTCTCTAGGTAAACCATCTCCTGTTTTCCTCCTAGGACATGGTGTTCATACCCATGCACTCTTCAGGAGAATGCAGGACCAGGTGCAAGGTGGCCAGGGATTCATCTGAACAGCATCACTGGGCCTCAGGAGCTTTTTTGGTGGCAAGATGACAAGCAGTTAGTAGGATGTGTGTAATGAGAATGACAAGAGTGAGATTCCTGGGAAAAAATACAGAAAAATGGGTGTTTGCTGCAATCCAGGGGTCATTGCAAGCTGCTGTTGGTATCTCTGTCTGTACTAGTGGGGTTAAGAGCCACACAGATGTGCCACATGTGCTGTGGAAGATATGTGGAAGGTATCATCAGTGTTTCAAGAAGAATTCAGCACTTCTTAAAATATATTGTAACTGCCATTAACCACCATCTCATGTCCTACAATAGTAACCAAGATATTTTTCCTTGATGCAGAGCCTGGAAACCACAGTAAAAAGAAAAATCACGATTTAGAAATGGAATCCTAAAAGACTGCTCTCTTGAAGAGAGCTCAGTAAACCTCTCTAAATTAGCTGCTGAATAGCTCTAAATTAACTTCTATTCAGGACTAGATTAAGGCATGCTAGGTTCAAAGATGCCTTATGAGAGAAAGCCACCAAATGATCCTGCAATCATCCAAATAATCCACCTGGGACGGTCAGAATGACTGAAAGTATAGCTCAGGCCCTTCCTCCCTCTCAGGAGCACTGCCTGGGTCTGATCTCTTGTCTGAAGAAGGGAAACCTTCCTCACCAAGAAGGGAGATAAGCTCTGGTGGTCACATGGGCGAGGCCAAGGGCACAGTGACACTCCCCAGCCTCTCAGTGGCATTTCTGCTGCTCTGGCTCTGGCAGGCACCATGAAATGTGCTGCAGCTTCGGGCTCTGCGGAGGCAGAGGCAGCTCAAGCAGTGTCAAACACAGGCTACATTTCTGACATCTGCTTATTTATGGCTTGAGACACAGCAGCACCATATGCATTTGCACTGGAAGCAAGTTTAAAAAAAAAAATATTTGCCTGTAATCTGGTAATTCCTTAATAGCTTGTTCAAGATTTCCAGAGCATCAGTGCTGTTTTTAAGATTTAGCATCACCTTCATCTGAACTCCCAAATAATTAGATTACCTTCACTCCAGAGTATTCATTTTATATTCAGCTTTACAAGTTTTTTGCTATATCTTGCAGCTCTTATATATGGAGGTGATTCCTGCAGTTTGCAGTAAAATAGAGAATTTTGCATACCTCGCCATACCTCTACCCATCATCTGACCTTGTTTTGTCTGTCTTACCCTCCCACAAAATAAACAATCTCCAAACAAAAAAGCCTCCAATGACTTTTTCCCCCATTGGTGCCAGTTTTGCTGATTTCTGTGCCCCAGGCTGGTATTTCTGACATATTTTCCTAGGCAATCCCAGCCTGATGTGGTATGACTGACGGGGTTACCTGGCTGCTGTTGGCCTTGCCAGATTGTTCCCCAGCAGAGACAGTTTTCAAAGATGAGGCCTGATCCCCCTTCCTTGAGTCCTGTAATTTCATTATTCTGAAGCAGTGATAAATATATTGAAAAGACATCATAACTGTCAGCCCTTTGAAACAAGATTCACTTTTAAATTAAAGTGGTAATTTCAACTATCATATCATGTGACTAAGGCTTGACTGAAGGAAACTCCACACTGTACATTCTACTTCTTCTGCGTAAGAAATGGACACCTCTACTGCACTATTTAAATCATGGGGGACTAACAATTGTGATTAATGACTGATATTAGAAAATCTTCAGCTTTAAAAAGGATTAAGGCTATAGTTTACCCTCACAGAAAACCGCCTTGGCATAAAAAACATCCTAATTTGTTAATATTTACACACTGACAGGAAAATTTGAAATGCTAATTACTATAGATGGTCAGAACCTGCAGAAATGCAAACATTTTCATGAATATGTGCAGTAATTCCAGAAAAAAATTTTGTCAAGTGCCTTTTGCTAAAACCACTTCCTGTTTTGAGTATGAATCACAGAATGTGCTGATTTGGAAGGGACCCACAGGGTCATTGAGTCCAAGTAATGGCCCAGCACAGGACCACCCCAAGAGTCACACCCTGTGTTTGAGAGTTCTTTCTCACAGCTTCTCGACCTCTGCCAGGCTGGTGCTGTGACCACTTCCCTGGGGAGCCTGTTGCAGTGCCCAAACACCCTCTGGTTGAAAATCTTTTCCCTGATACCCAACCAAAACCTTCCCTGACTCAGCTTCATGCTGTTTTTTTGAGTCCTGTCACTGGTCACGAGAGTGAAGAGATTGGCACCTGCCCCTCTGCTTCCTTTGGTGACGTTGTTGAAGACCACAGTGACTCCCCTCAGTCTCCTTTTCTCCAGGCTGGACAGACCAGGTGACCTCAGCCACTCCTCATACAGCTTCCCTTCTGGACCCTTCACCATCCTGGTTACCCTCCTTTGGACCCTCTCTAACTCACAAGACAAAACCAACAGTGTTGGTTTTGTATTGTGGGACCCAAAACTGCCCCCAGCACTGGAGGTGAGGCTGCCCCAGAGCAGAGGGGGACAGTCCCCTCCCTTGCCCGGCTGGCCATGCTGTCCCTGATGCCCCCAGGACAGAGATGTCCCTCCTGGCTGCCAGGGCACTGCTGGCTCATGTTCAACTTTCCCTTGACCAGGTCCCCCAGGCCCCTTCCTGTGGCGCTGCTGTCCAGCCTCTCATCCCCCAGTCTGTCTGTACATCCAGGGCTGCCCCATCCCCGGTGCCAAGCCCAGCACTTCCCCTTGTAGCACTTCCTACGGTTGGTGACTGCCCAGCCCTCTCTCTGCAGGGCCTCCCTGCCTTCAAAGGAGTCAACAGCTCCTCCCAGTTTTGTATCACCTGTGAACAGATCTGTGTGCTCAGTGTCCCTTCCAGTCCTGCTTCCAGGTTATTAATGAAGATGTTGCAGAGCACAGGGCCAAGAATGGAGCTCTGAGAAACCCCAAGAACAAAGAATAAACCCAAGTGCCTTTTGCTAAAACTCAAAATTGTATAATTAACATCTTTTCTTTCCTTTGAGTATAGAGAATTCTTTGCTACTGAAAGGGTGGCAAAAAAAAAAAACCTAGAAATGAAATTTACATCTTAGCAAATAAAGAGGTGGGCACCCACAGAACAGTGTTTTCGATTGGCACCTTTTATGTCTCCCAGCCCATGACCTGCCTAAAAGTAATGACAATTTTCATACACTCTGCACTGATTTATAGGAACCAATCTTGGATGTAAGGAAAGAGTGAATAACTTCTTCCTTTTACACTGACACCGGCTGTAAATATCTTAAAGCAAAAAAATCACCAAAGGAAAGCATCACATACTTGGAACTTGTGCTTCTCTCCTGCTTGCACAATGATCATCTAAGTCTCTGTGAATTTTCTGCTGTTTCTTGCTCTGGGTTTTTGTTTAATTTTAAACAATTCTTTCTGGGAACCCGAGATCCATACCACTGCAGTTGATTATTCTTTTCAGATGGTTTCCTTCACTAACATCCTGAGACTTAATTCTTGTTACAGTCCTCTCCCTACCCTGAGGAGCAAATTTCCTATTGACCAATACTCAGCTCAATTCTGATTATAATTGTAAAGGCACTGCACTGAGATTAAACCTCCTACTTTCATATCTCATGCACAGCAATCTGAGAGGGTTATTAAAATAGACTCCCTTCTGATCATCTCTGTAGACGTTTTAATCTTACATTTAGTGTTTTTATATCCAAACCTTGTTCCTTACGCACAGGGGGAAGGGAATTAATTGAATTGGGTGGGAGGTTGATTTGGTGGAGTCCATTGGAACTGAGCTAAAGTATCTCTCATCTATTGAAAAGCATTTACGCTGAATTCTAACAAAATAAGCCCATTTTTAAACTGCTCACTTCAAGGGGAAGAGTGGGAATTGTTTGTGCTCTGTCTTTCCCCACTATTGTTTCTATTATTTTTCTTAAAAGCAACACAGGCAACTGGGAAAAGATGATACAGCTGCAATGTATGGAGTGGAGTGTGGTTGGGTTTTTTTCCCTGCTAATGTTATTTCTAGTACAGAAATGTGAGAGGCTTTTCAGTGGACTCATGGGATGAGAACGGGCTGAAGGAGGCAGTGAGGCAGGCAGTTAACAATACTTCATTTTCTCTCTCTGCCCACTGCATGAAAGCAAACGGCCTGGGGCCTGGGCTCACTGGCTGATTTTCTCACATCTTCTCATTTATATGTAAAGGACAGAATAAGTAGCAAGTAGGAAAAAGCATCTGCCTAAAGCCTCTACTCAAGATGTTAGTGCACAATGCGAACTGGAGCTTGGCTGTGAAACTTTCCATGAACCCCGGCACCTCCCAGAACACAACGTGCTTTAAGGAACAGACTACAGGGTTTGCTTTGGAAGAGATGAGGGTCGTGAATTCTCAGCACATGGGGTGTGCTGCTAGGTTTACTCTCATGACCTGTCAGCATCTGTGGAAAGATGTGCTCATCAGGAATGAATCAGGATTTGTATGAATCAAGGAAATGAGGATGTGCAAGTGTCCCATATCCCGCACTCACACTGCGCATCTTTAGCAAGAAGGCACAATATTTGCCACGAAGGTCAGAGACAAGGGCCAACACTAATACTAAACACAGGGATACTCATGTGTCTGACCCCCAAGTCCACAGCCAAGGCTCAGAAACTGTTAAATCTCAACATCCTTCTACCACTTTCAATAACATAAACATGACACTACAGCACAGTACTTTAATGTAACATTGACAGCGAGCTCAAAATCTCCTCTCCTTTCCTGGGCCATGTTAGGACTAGTTAAATATGAGCCTCTAAAGAAAGTCTGGGTGCTTGCAATCCAACTAGAAATCCTGGGAGAAAAGACCTTATTTTCTGCTGTGCTTCAGTGGTTGGTCCAGTGTGAACAGCATTGAATGCTGAAGCACAAGAGGCCCCTCAAATCAAAGTTCTCTCTAGCAAGTAGCAAGGAGTCACAAGTTCGTGCATAACTTCAGGAACATCAGCAGTTCTGTAGCCCCTTGTTCTTCCAAGTTAAAGCTCCCCTTACTTTTATTCAACCTCCTCACTATTTTCCATTAATTGCTTTTATTTACCAGATTTTACATTTGTTAATCTGATCAATATCAAATTAACCTCACCTTCAAGGTCATTAGAGAACATGCTGAAAGAAACTCTTTTAAGAAAACCCTGAGAGCAGCACGTACATTTTCCCTGCTCAACACTAGCAATCACCCTTTCTCTTGTCAATTGATCCTTTCTCATTACTAGCTCTTCCTTTAGTACAGCAGTAGATTTTGTGATCTAAAAAACCCAAACTAACTAGCAATTCTGCCATATTCCATAGGTATCTTTCCTGAGAAACAGGCCCATACAGATGGAAGGGTACTGGGTCAGAACCTTAGAAAAACCCCCTCATTTGGCCTTGCACGTCATTGAAATTGAAAGCTCTGGCATGTGTTTAGAAGTGGTGCTACCACCATTATAACTATCCAGCAAGATTTAAAGTCTGATTTCAACCTGTATATACATCCATAGAAAACAACATCTTCAACATTCCCACCCCTCATTTCAGCATTAAGACCATCACCATTACCTGGACATCTCGCTGGTAAATCTTGTGATGTTCTGAACACACAACAGGTCTTGCTCAAGTCCCCCATTGCAGAGTCTCTGATGCACCTGTGGGTGAGGTCTCCTGGGCCAGTGCTCCATACACAGGAGGTGAAGGATAAAGATGATACATCACAAGGCAGCGCTCTCTGTGCTCAGGTTTAGAATCATTAAGTCCTCCCAAGGTCAGTTCTGGCTGGAGAAGACGAGTTCCTGAAACTGCTCCCAAACCCAAGAGTTCCCAGCGTGCTCACACCTGCAGAGGGCCAACAACAGCATTTGGGTGCTGGGCTTGCCACAGCACCATTACACCTCCAACAAGCAAAGGGAGCCCAAAGCAAGAGCGTGGGGATCATGCACAGGGGAAGGTGGTGCACAGAGGACAAGGAGGCAGCAGCATCAGGGGAATAAGGTACAAGGATGCAATGCTGGATGGAGAACAGACCAGAGAGCAGCTTTCAAAACCAACCAATGTAAACAAAGCAAAATGCTCCAAACTTGGGGCAGGTGATGTGATGACAGGCAGGTGTTAAGGTAGAGAAAAGAAAAACATTAATTTCATTTAAGGTTTGGTGTATCTAGGCTGAGATAAATTGAAAATGGAAAAGGAGACATGATAGAGCAAGGGGGAAAGAGGAGCAAAGTTTTAGAAAAGAGTAAACCAAGTCTAGTAGAACTTCTTTAATTCAATTTTCAATCTGCTTTGACTCTAAAGAACAGAGCTATTAATACACTTCAGAAATTCAGTACAAGAACTAATCTACAGCTACCTTTGCAGCATGTAATCAGCTGTAAGAATGACACTGCTTATCACCTTTACATTTTCGTTACATATAAACAGAAATATTTCAGTCTGTTTCTCAAGAACCTCCCTTATTACAGCTTCTTAAAATATTCCCATAGTACTGAATCAATTTGGTAAAACATCTTTATTTTTGGCTCACTTTCTATGACATCCAGATCTGTGTTAATGTACATGGCAATTATGTTCTAAGTAGAAATGCCACAATATTTTACTGTATTCATTACTACATAAATATGTAGATTTATGTGCATGGCTCATAAGTAGTAAATATTACCATTATCTGTCACCATAAAGCAGTAAAACCCTGGCTCATGAAGCACCATTTTTTTGTCTTTCTCCTCTTATACTACAGTGATAGGGCAAAAATCAGAAGTGTTTATTTGAGAATTCTTATGGCCTTATGGCCAACATATCTGACACCTTGAAGAGAAGCTTTGCTTTAAGAAACTTATGGCATAAATGTCAGCCCAATTCCATCATTTAACAGCAAACCTAATTCCTTGTTAATCATGCTAAGAATTAATACATTCTTTCAAAAGAGCATGTCTGGAAACAGAACAGGAAAATCCCACCCAGATAATAACCAGAGACTTCAAAAGAGCTGTGCCTGGTGAATCCTGCTTGGACCTAAAGCAGCAATGACAGAAACACATTGAAAGAGGCATGATAGGCAAAAGGTAAGGGAAAAAAACCACAACCCCCCCAAAAAACACATGCAAAATAAACAGCATCCCAGTGATCATTAATCCATAATTACAAGTATTTTTTCCTTTTTCACTGAAGGAAAAACATTAAGTTAAATAACATTACTTAAGTAAAACATTTCACATAGCCCATGAAGCTGGTGTAATCCACTTATTTGGCAGTGTGTGGCAGACCATTTCATAAGATGCTGTTGTAAAGCGATGTGTTTATTATGTGTTAATTTATGTTACAACTCTGTGTAATATACAGTATTTTAGTTATTTTTAATGTCTAGAAACTAAAGAGATTCATATGGCCACTTAGGTCAATAAACATCACAGTGTTTGTTAGCTGAAGTCCTAGAGTAACTCAGTATTTCCACCTGTATCTAAAATCTGTGACAGTTCCAGCCTTTGGAGCTAGCACAACTATATCAGCTAAAGTGTTCTAAATATGAGATTTTGTTACATTTTAGCTGATATTTGACTTCTGTTGAAGCAGGCAGAGTTGTTTTCCCCCCTCCTCCCAGGAGGATGCTCCATGTCCTTTAGTATTTCCATAACCATTCAGTGACCAGGCTCAGTCCACCAAAAGGCAAAAACTAATACCAAAAATGAGAGAGGGAGAAGACAAAGCAAAAATTTGACTTTTTTGGTAGGGATGCTGTCAGTTTAGCAGGCTGAATCATGCAGATGAAGGGCAAGAAGACGGGCATCAGAGCTGGCAGAAGACCCCAAGCAAGAATGGCAGGAGCAGAACTAATCCCTTGGATAGCAGCAAGCCTTAAGAACAGCCCAGCTGTAAAGTGAAAGCACCTGTGAACGATTCCTGCCTACTTCCTGCAGTGCAAGAGGAGCATTTGGCACCTCCCATCTTTGACAGCCACGTTAACCAAGGGATAGGAGAGAGAAATAGGTTACATTATTAGTACCAATATAAAGTTATGTGTCTATTATGTGTAGCTAAATTTTTCATCGCCTTTTGTACAAAGAATCAGGCAGCTGTACATGTTAGACTTTAAAAATCCAGTTGCAATGTTAAAAGCATTAAGTATCTTAAAAGCAAATTTGGAACAGAGCTGATATCCAAAATATTTGAAACCTGTAACTGTTCCATCGTCCTTACTGCTTGAAATGATTGCAAAAGGAAGTGCTTAAACGCTAACAAGCGTAAGCTATTTTGACACTTTAACACTTCTAAAACTGCCAAACACAGAAGAATAAGGAAGTCTGTAACAAACCTGATAACTCATAAATCAACCAGTTTAAAACATCAGCTCTTTATCAGTAGAAGGAGTTGTTAATGTCTCTGAACAATAGAGTGGTGGCAAACAGGCATTCTGTTCCCTCACAGAGGAAGGCAACTTGATGTACACATACTAACTCAACAGGAGATTTGTACTACAGATTAAGGCAGCCCAAAGATCAGAGCTCTACTTGTGACAATTATTAATCCATAAAAGTGAAGTCTCAGCTACATTCAGTGTCCTACATTATTTCCAGTTTTAAATGAATCACACCTGACCTCACAGTGACACACAGCTCATCCACATAGTGCTGCTTGACAGATTTAAAAAAACCTTAAAACAATGCAACTTAAAAACTTGCAAATTCATTTTTGAAATTGGAAAAGGAAGAAAAAGCAGGCTTATAAAAAGGAGTGCAAAGATACAGGCTGAAAGCAACAGAGAAGCTATAACTTCAGGACATGTGCCCTGCAGTAGCCACCTTTCACACGGATGTGCAGAGGAAGCTTTCAGCTACTTGTCTCATCTCTAGGGAGCTGAAGTTCCTGTGTAGCAATTCAGTATTTACAGGATTTGTCCTCAGTTTCATTTTCTTTCATACTCAGTCATTACATCTGGATGAACTTTCTCTTCTCCCTAGGAACATGGTTTTGGCAGGGCAGATGTCTGCACAAGAGAGGATCTTGGCATTCTGCAGCAGTTGCCTAGATACCACCTTCTAAGTGCCAGAAGCCTGGGCTTGTTTTTTTCCAGCACAGAAAACTAATGCCTATTGTTCCTAGTGGTAATCCTCCTGCAAGTTCACCAACTTCTACATTGACTATTATTAAATTCTACTAACATAAATGTAAGTAACATTTCCTACAGAAATACAAAGTAGGGGACTGAAAAATGTAACTTTTTAATTACAAAAGCATTATTCAGAGCATAACATTAAGTTCCAAAAATATTTCCAAGAAAATGACACATTTTAAGAGCTTCTCTCGGAGTGTTAGAAGGATGTTGGTTACTCAGGATTCAAGCAGGTTGCTAAATCCTAAGTGAAGCTGAAATTAATATAACTTCCAATATCTAATGACTTCTTATGAGGGAACTTTCTCAAAACAGACTGAAGGGTTCCCGGATTTTTCTAGGGCTACTCAATGTCTTAGTGCAAGAGCCTGAAGTGCAGATTGCCCTAATCTCACTCTACAGTACTCACCCCAAAAGTTCTGAAGTCATGTATGCAACCTGCTATTGTTACCTAAGGATCTCAGAAGTGCTGGAGAGTCCTTTGAACACTGAATCTGAATTCCTAGGAACCTAACAGCTGCAGCAGACAACCAGATTTTGCTTCAAGTGAGATGGCTCACTGAGGGAAGTTTAGGGTTTGTACTACTGTCCAGGTACACCAAAGCACAATATATTTCCTTTCCAGTAAATCTGTCTGGAAGCTTACCAGTTCTAAGCCCAGAAGGCAGCTGGATAACTGCTCCCAGCATAGGAAGAATCTTCGTACCTTTCTTTAGCAATGCAGGAGTATGTAATGTATGTTGTTTGAAATCACCCTGGAAGAAAGCTATGTTTTACAGAATTCTCATCTTTAGAAATTGAGGAAGCTGCTGTGGACTGAAAAAGGATGTGTATGAAAGGGTATATTATTTCAGATCAGCAAAAATCCAAATGGCTCAAAACTTGCTAAAGTGGAATTAGAAATTAAATGAAATGTGGAATCCTTTTCCTTAGGGCAACTTATTCAGAAGATCTGTGTAAAATTTATAGATCGTAGCTTATACAAGCCAACAGTCTACATTCCTGTGAAAAAAGTTCAGATACTTTACCTGTTTGCTTTGAAAAGCAAACTACTTTTAAGGATTTCCAGGCACACTTAAGAAAATTGCAAATAAATGTATTTTTTATATTATATATATTTATTTATATTATGATCTGTTAGCAAGATCACTTGCACTCTACAGACTTCAGTTTTGCTGAGCAACTCCAGTCACTTGCCAAGGATAATAGGTGGTGATGTGGCAATTCTTCCATTACCACAACTGACAGCACATCCCTTGGTGGACCAAAACTTTCTGTACATGTACTCAAGCAAGGTATGCCACCTGCAGGAAAAAAACTATTTAGAGTTCACCCACAGCAGTGCAGAAGTGCTTGGTGTTACCAATCTGTAGTTAAAAGAACAATTTTAACTACAAACACCTCTGTTTATAAGAACTATTTTGAGTGAAGAGCCACCAATAGGAAAATTACACTACTATTAACCATGTATTTTAATGTAACTACACTTGAAAGAAAATGAGGTTTAGCTCCATCTTCCATCTAAGAGGATGGAAGTGACCTTTAGAAAGTGACCACTTTCTAAAAATGAAAGCAGACTTTTAAATTGCAGCAAAAGATTTAGGTCAAGATTATTTTTTACCTGAAGTCTAGGAGTCAGCGTGGCAAAGCAATGATACAGACTAGGGAGGTTGTGTGACTTCTGCCATCAGAGTTTAGACAAGTTAGACACACTTCTGATCAAAATGGTTGAGGCCAACCAAAATTTGCTTAAGAACTGGAAAATGGCCTCTAGTTTATTTTCTATAATCAACAGGAAAATCTCCCTCTCTCTAAAAAGAGAAGAAAAAAGGAAAAGCTCCCTCATTCTGAAAGATAAACGTTGTTGACAAAAAGTTTACTCAAATTATCTAAGTCANCAGCTGGATAACTGCTCCCAGCATAGGAAGAATCTTCGTACCTTTCTTTAGCAATGCAGGAGTATGTAATGTATGTTGTTTGAAATCACCCTGGAAGAAAGCTATGTTTTACAGAATTCTCATCTTTAGAAATTGAGGAAGCTGCTGTGGACTGAAAAAGGATGTGTATGAAAGGGTATATTATTTCAGATCAGCAAAAATCCAAATGGCTCAAAACTTGCTAAAGTGGAATTAGAAATTAAATGAAATGTGGAATCCTTTTCCTTAGGGCAACTTATTCAGAAGATCTGTGTAAAATTTATAGATCGTAGCTTATACAAGCCAACAGTCTACATTCCTGTGAAAAAAGTTCAGATACTTTACCTGTTTGCTTTGAAAAGCAAACTACTTTTAAGGATTTCCAGGCACACTTAAGAAAATTGCAAATAAATGTATTTTTNTGTGGCAATTCTTCCATTACCACAACTGACAGCACATCCCTTGGTGGACCAAAACTTTCTGTACATGTACTCAAGCAAGGTATGCCACCTGCAGGAAAAAAACTATTTAGAGTTCACCCACAGCAGTGCAGAAGTGCTTGGTGTTACCAATCTGTAGTTAAAAGAACAATTTTAACTACAAACACCTCTGTTTATAAGAACTATTTTGAGTGAAGAGCCACCAATAGGAAAATTACACTACTATTAACCATGTATTTTAATGTAACTACACTTGAAAGAAAATGAGGTTTAGCTCCATCTTCCATCTAAGAGGATGGAAGTGACCTTTAGAAAGTGACCACTTTCTAAAAATGAAAGCAGACTTTTAAATTGCAGCAAAAGATTTAGGTCAAGATTATTTTTTACCTGAAGTCTAGGAGTCAGCGTGGCAAAGCAATGATACAGACTAGGGAGGTTGTGTGACTTCTGCCATCAGAGTTTAGACAAGTTAGACACACTTCTGATCAAAATGGTTGAGGCCAACCAAAATTTGCTTAAGAACTGGAAAATGGCCTCTAGTTTATTTTCTATAATCAACAGGAAAATCTCCCTCTCTCTAAAAAGAGAAGAAAAAAGGAAAAGCTCCCTCATTCTGAAAGATAAACGTTGTTGACAAAAAGTTTACTCAAATTATCTAAGTCAATACCTGAAGGTTAATGTTTAGACAACAAAGCACAGCATGATGAAAGAAGTGTTTTGTTGACACAGCACCAGAACTCCTTACTAGCTGAGGATTGCCAGTGTTTTCAAGTGGGAAGGCTGGTGTCCCACCACATGCAACAAATCACTGGTGCTTGTCAGATGCAGCTGCTAAGAAACCTTCCTTGCTTCAGAAAAGAACAGACCAGTCCAGCAAGATTTCAGCTGCACAACTGAGATCTTCAAAGAGTGTCTATGCTGTCAGAGATAAGCCCCGGGCATTAAGGAGCTAGGGGGAATAGGGTTAGCTGGTGTACCCTGCCATGGAATACAGACAGGCAGAAATTTTACAGTTCATATTTTTCATCAAAAAATGCTAGTCCCCATGTGTCACTTGATGACTCCTCTAACAAATCTCTTCCTGGATCCCACTAGCTCACTTTATCTAGCTCTTTGGCCAGCCATCAGTGTCAGTCATCCTAAACTACCCTGACATGTAGCCTAACCTAGGGCTAGAGGCTTCAGGCTTTCAGTCTTGCTGGCTTCCAGGGATGATAAGTACTCATCCTAGGAAAACCAGCTTCCACAGCAGTCTGCAAGTGCTAAGCTCTGACACCCCTGCACCTGTTGAGCTAAAGTGAAAATACATCACATTTACTTCACAAGCTGGACTACTTTTTTTCAGACTAGTTTGTAAACTATCCCTACAGAATTATGCAGACGTCTCACCTCATCAATAATTTTTCACGTTTATTTATGCATGAAACAACTGAAAGCAAGCTACTGAAACACCCTCAACGCTGCTCTGTTCAATACTCTGCTCCTTCTGCAAAATATCCTTTCCCTTTCATTTCTTGTGTCCTGTACCCAGCATCCTCAGGCTGGCTGCCTCACAAGCTGCTGCCCTAAGAGGGAGAGAACCAGCTCCGTGCCTGTTGGAGAACTCCTGGCGAAAGACAAGGCACCCAATCTTCTCCTTCCCTCGCCCCTAGGACTGAAAGTAAGGACTTGGACCTAGCAAGCCAGATAATAATGAGGATAGAAACAGAAATGTCTTGCTACTGGAGACCTTCATCCCCTCTGCTTGACAGGAAGCCAACCAAAGGGTGCAGGAGTGACAAGGAAGAGACAGGAACAGCACACACACAGAGCCAGTGCAATTACACACGCCTCATTTCCTAATGAAACCGGGCTAAAACTCATAAAACATGCAGAACTCTTCCATAATAGGAGTGCTATTTTCAGCTAAGTTTTTTGAGACATTTAAGTCAATCTGCATTTAATTCTTATTTTTCCCAAGGAAGCAACGTTCTTCACTTTTCCTTTGCTGCCTGCCTGCAGAACTAGAAAGAATAGATTTTAAACACCACATGCTGTAAACCTTGAAAGGGAAAAAACAAAGCAATGTAACCCTCTTCCAAATTTAGTTTGTTGACGAAAATTCACTCAACTCAGAAAACAACAACAGATATAGCAAGCTATAAATTTTTTTTAAGGTGAAGCAGGAACTCACCAACCTCATTTTGTTAACCATCCTCAAGACCAAACACATGCACTGGAGAGAATCTCAAACCTCAAAATACTCAGATTATAGAATACTAAATAAATTCTTACATTAAAGGAAAAGACAGGGTAAAGAAATTCTTTAAAGCTGCATTATTGTGGCCTATAATTCCACTGCAAGGCAGGAAATTTGTCACTGGCTCTAGCAAGCCAATGCACTAACAGAATAATTAATGTTTTATCATTCTCTATAGTCAAGACTACTGCAGTCTACTGACTAACTTTACCAAGGCCCATTAAGTAGAAAATATCATGCCAAATCCTACAGTTTCAGAAAAATAATTCTTTCCTCTTATTCTGTGTGGCTGGAACCACATTAGCAGGCTGCAGCTGCTCAGCTCCCCAAGAAATATTGTAATGTCCTTATATATATATGTATGTATATACATCGCTTTCCCCACAAACCAGGACTACAAGACATAGGGTATTCTGCCTAATTATTTAAAAGAAAATTTGCTCACCTTAGCAAAACTGAATTTCAGGTTGCCTCAGAGTCTGGAACAGAACAAGGACTTCAGCCTCATCCCTACCTAACACAATCAAACCTTTCGAGCAGCCTTGCTCATTGTAACACATTTGATATTAGGAAAACCATTTCTTGAGATAGGATTAGTAGATTTATATTCCTGTTGGCAAAAATACCCACAATTCTTTTTTCTACTGTTTTGACAGAAGTACATGTTATCTAAGCACAGAATTAGACATGTTATCTGGAGTAAACTAGAGTTTGAAATCACAATGCCTTAAATCCTGCAGATAGCAGAACCTGATTAATCTTCTCACGGTGTAAGATATTAGAAAACATAAGGAAACTTATAATGAATCAAAGAAACTGTTTTTGTAAAATGGCTTATAAAACTAATTCTTAATGTAAAACATTAAAAATGGCAAGCTACAAATGGCCGGAGGAACTCTTATTCCTGCAGGGCAAAGGTGCCTTTTATAACATGCTAAATCACAATATACAGAAATACTTCTAAGTGTATTCATTTAGATTTGAGGCTTTCCCCCAATTTCTAGTTAGAATGCTGTATGGTTTTGGTTTATTTCACTTACATACTGTATTTGCCACTCAACATTATCTGATCAAAGATAATTTTTGGACTTCTCCAACCAATTTCATTGCTCCACCAGAAAAAATGTAATGATTCACAAATAAATAAAAATCAGCAACTGCCCTCGGACAAATACCAGAATTATTTTAAAAATCTGAAACTGAGTTTGGAGAATCACCATGCCTATGGTAAAGTTTTACTAACACTCTGAAAACTCACATTCCATGGAGTGTAAGAAGTTATTCATGAATCTTATTTTTAGTAAAATTTTAATAAAAGTGATGCTTTTCACATTCTGAAGAGCTAAAAATACAGAAACTTATTTACATTTTATAACAACAAAAATGTACAAATTACTATACAAAATGCAGTATCATCTCATGAAAAAGAAGTTTTTGAAAGTTCTAGGAGTTAGGACATTACTAAGTCTGTATTTTCTGAAGAGATACCACTTTAAAGACTAAGCATCCATAACTGAACAGTGATTTTCTTCAGATTAATGGAAAACACTTTCATGACAATTATGACTGTCATTAAATTTTGGCTGATACAAATATAACCTCATAATAAAAGCTGCTGAATTTATAACAAGTCAAAGCCAATATATACTCTTTCCCTTGAGGTTTTTGCCACAGAAATTTTCAAAATGAGAAAAGTATAGAAACTTCTTTTTAAGGAAACAAGCCTGGCAAGAAGTATGTAAGTTACCCTTTTATAAACCCCTATATTTGTACACAATCAGACAGTGCAGATGTTTACAGTTATTTCAAAATTACACATAGCAATCACTGTATGCTATCTGATACATGTTTTAGAGTGGAAATAATTCAGCACAAGCTGAACAAACAGAATGGCAAATTTCAAGTCACATTTCTAGTTGGAACACGTAAGCACATTCTGATACACAAAAGGAAATCTGACACACTTTTATTTTAGAAAAATATGGGACATATTGTACAGATGAAAAACATAACAGATCAGCTCAGTCAGACCCTTAACTACTGCTTAAATAATTGGAAATAGTCACATCTATGCATTTGGGTGCTCGAGTAAAAAGATGCTGATTCACAAGTTTTGAGTATGGATGAATAGGATTCCATCAGCACTTCAGACTGGGTGATCACTGCAATACCTGGAGTATAACTTAAACCATATACTGGGTGTAATTCTGGTAAAATGCATTTTATTTTACATATTAAGACTAATGGAAGCCCCTACATTATCCCATGACCTTCAAAAGCTGATAGCTATTTACTGATTTGAAAGCCACCCAAAGGAGACATCATTTCACAAAGCATTCTGACATCAATGTATCTACAGTGGTTGTACTGGAAAAGTGACTGAAAAATGCTTTGATTTGAATGCCAACAGCTTTACCAGATCCTCCAGGATCATTCAGTTACTCTTAAATGGCAACTGTGTAAAATCCTATTTCTAACTGAAAGGGAAAAAACCATCATAACAATCAGTTCAAAGCAATATAAAGAAAAACTACTGAAGTGCCCAAACTGTTCTAATAGTCATTTGAACCCATGACTCTGAAAAGGTGAAGTATCCTGTTCTCAAACATGTATGGTCCATGGATCTCATGTGAAATCCTTTGTTACCTTCACCCATGAATGTACTGTACGATTAGTAGAAAATCTTTAGCACACACAAAAAAAAAAAGAAAGATGAAACTTGCAGCAAGAGAGCATGGCAAACCTGAGAGATCTATTAGTGCATAAATCTGCTTAAAAACTAAAAAGATAGAAAGAGAGAGCTAACAAACTACAATAAAAGTTATGTCTTTAAAGCAGTAAGTTATAACAGGGTGGGAAATGTTCAATTTGCACATATGCTTCCAAAGGGGTCACTATCTGAAAATAAAGAGTTGGTATTTTTCACAGCATCAGATTTATGGTAAAATGCCATAAATAGTAGTTTTTAATATTGTGTTTTTCCCACCCTGGCAGAGAATAACATGAATTTAGAAGCACAGTAGAAGTGAAAAACAAAGAAGAGGAGAGATAGAAAGCAGCAGAGAAAGACAGAAAAGGTGAATACAGAGCTACAGAAGTGTTTATTGAGCATGCTACAGAGGTAAGCAGAGTACACACAAAATGAAATTAAACAACCATCAAACCTCCCAACTTTGTTAGAAAATTAACTTTTAATTGTGCCACTTCCAAACTATACTGAATTTTACAATTCTAAAGATGTAAAAACTCAACTAATAGAAAATATACATGACCTTTTTTTTCTACATAGATAACAGAATCTATGAATCTTGAAACTAAGTACATCAATTTCAAAAAGTATTGGTCATTTAAACAGAATCAAGGTAACAGTTCAGACTGTCAGTGAACTGCTTTCAAATTAACTGGATCTGCAGATTCTGAGCCATGTTTATAGTAAAGTCAGATCAATTTCTAAATACAAAATATTTTGAAGAGATTTATTAAAACTGAATATTACAATGCAAGGTAAATTAAGACTAAAGGCACATAAACTTTGGTCCCACCTGGTTGTCAGTTTTAGAAAACTGCTGCCACAAAATTTCCTGCAAGCATTTGCAGCAAACTTTCTTCATCATTGAAAAATCCATGCACCATTTCCTGAACTAGCTTGACCAGTCTGTACATGCTCAGAAATCCACAACCATATTCCATATCTTAATTACAAACTAAAGATGGCAATATATATTGAAATGCACGTAAGTCATGTCAACTTCAAAAACATCTACGAAAAATATTCAGCCACAAACAAGACATTACTTAGTGCTGACATTTATGATACATCCCACAAGAGTGTGTACAAAAAGGTTAAGATTCCACAATGCTTTTCACGTAGGGCTCAAAGTCACAGAAGTCACTTTTTGTCCTTTAAGAAATTAATATTCTGTACCTTGTTAATTTTAACTAATGCCTACATTCATAACTGAATCTAGACCAGAACAATGAAATACAAAAGGCTTTTTTTAAAAAAGAACACATAGCAAAAAGTAGCAAAAAATCAAATAAAATCATTTTACGCTTTCAGCATAATGCATCTTATTCAATTAAAAAGAAAAATAAGTGACAAGCCAGCAGATAAAGAAATCTATCAAGCAGGAGAAAACAAAACTTAACCTTTTTACACACCCCTGCCTAAACATATTTAAATTATCATGTAACAATGTGCCCCAGACAACCAAATTTGCTTTTTACTAGTTATGCAATTCCAGCAGTACTAATTTTCCTTTTTAAGGCACGTACGTCAACAAAGTTGAACAGATGTGGTATTAACTTGAAATCTTTTAAACAAAACAATGGTTTATCTAAACAACAGTTGAACAGTTGAAAAGCAGTTAATATCACTGCCTATTTTTTTGTTACTTATTAAAACAATCGAGGAATGGTAACAGCATGAAAAAAAAATAAAAAAACAGAAGACAAACTCTGGTCCCCACTTTCCTGAACAGTCAAAAGGTGACAACACCAAACAATGCAATACACCTTCATTCTCTATCTGCCTTTTTAAATAGTTGACTTCGAGAAAGAAACTCTCAGATGGTGACTTTCTCCCAGATTGTAATTGTGAAGATCAATCAAAGCCTGAATAGCTTCTTCTACTGTTGACATCTGAAGAAGTGCCATCTTGTGATCTCTTCTGAAACAAAATAATGGAATTAGGAACTTGAACACTACAGAGGTTGCTCCTAATGTTTGCTATTTGATGTCTACTTTTTCTTAAGATGTGCTGCAAAACTCTTTTTTTAGAGCTATGTGCAGAAAAGCTACTTACTGAAAAAATTTAAATGCTTTCACAGTGCCTCCAGTGTTAGCAAACAATGTGCGTAGATCCTCTTCTGCTACTGATGGTCTACAGACAGGAAGAAAATAAGCATAAGCAGGAAATCATTCATCAGTTCAGTGTGCTGTGATTCACATAAATCTAATCCCATTACTGACAGGGAACACTTACGGAATATTGGACAGATGAAGCGTTGCAGAAGGAGGGAATATATTTTGAAAGTTTTTCGAACCAGGTTTCTTGAAGCGGTGCAAAGGTGAATTACCAAAATCTTTAGTGAGCCCTTGGTCATCAAGTCCCTCTCGAGGTAGTTGTACTGTCTGATGTTTAGAAAGGGTAACCCGAATAATCTTTCCATACATTTTTTGTCCATTAAGATGGCTCATGGCTGAAAAAGATAGGTTTACTCAATTGAATGCTACTTTTCAATAGCTTGTGGTACAGCACACATGCGAAGAAAAACACTCAAGCAAATCAAAGGGTCAGTGTGCTAAAGGACTAGAATCAAGAACTAGGTCTGCAGACTCTTTGTCAATATTTAATTTTATTCAGGGATTATCATATTTGAATCAGCTGTGGAATTCACCTAGGGTATTCATGTAGGGGAAGACCTTGAACACAAGTGCATGCAAAAAGATTTTGGATCTGGTGGATAACCAGGGTAAGAGACTGACAAATATGAACATTTAGTTCACCTGATCTTACACAGCCTAATTTCCAAATACTTAGACTAATGGGAATATAAACAGAAAACTAATCTTACCCAGCTGTGACTGGTTTCCATCAGCCATCTGTATAAGAGCACTATCTTTCTTATTGTATAAAATCTTCACACGCTGCACATCACCATAAACACCTTTTCAGAGTCAAAAGTAACCCAAAAGAAAAAGTTCATTTTAAAGCCAGCCACCTAAGTAATATATTTTGACATATCAATGGAACATTCAGACAGCAACAAGATCACTCACTCAAACTCAACACACTCACAAATGAATAAAGGAGATAAAGATTTTGAATAGTGAATTTTGAAAAGAATAATTTCTGATAAACCCTCAAAGCTATGTGAATGATACAAAATTAAAGACCATGCAAAATATATTAGCATGCATTAAAAGAAAATCTGTGTCTATGGAGAGATTTAAACAGCAAAAGAAAAATAGCAAAAGATTTACTATTCAACTTTAAGCCAAAGTGCTAGCTACAAATAAGAATTAAGGTGAAACAAAAAAACCAACCAAACAAAAACCATAAAAACAAAATCAAATCAATAATAAAAGTATAGTGCTAACAATAACATACCGAAGAGGGTAAACAGACTTTGGGGCGTAACCATCTTTAGAAGGAGAGAAGAGCAAGCAGCGTAAGACAAGAAGAGAGAAGAGTCGAGGAAGAGCGGAGATGAACAGATCATCCATAACGAAGGGTGGTTCCCGCAGAATGGTGAGGTGGTCATGGATCATGGTTTCAAGGCGGTTAATTGGGGCAAGTTGGTCCGAGGAACATTTTGTTCAAGCACAGAAGCATGAACGTAGGGAATGAAGACAGGGAACGTAGACAAAGACGAGGAGAAGGGCAAGACAGGGAAGGGCACGGGAATTTGGGTAAAGACAAGGAAAGGGAAGTTGAACACACAGGGAAAAGGATGAAATGGGGGAGGGAATACAGCAATGCAGAAGAAAAAAAAATAAGGAAGTGGGGAACAAAAAAAAAATAAAATATAGGTCAGTACATAGGAAATGTAGGAATTTGGTCAGAAAATGGTTGGTTTATGTACTGTACAAGAAAAACTGAGTAAAATGTAGTCACCCAAGACAAATATGGGTAAAGTACATTCATATCAAGAGTAAACTACAGCATTTCATCTCAACATGAAAATAAATTAAAAAGCATGCAATAGAAATTTTAAAATTTAAACTTTAACTGCGTAAGCATGGCTGGTTATGAAATGCAGGCAAAATATCTTTCAAAATGGCACTCTGATCTACAACATTTTAACATGCAAGACTGTGGATGACAAAATAGTACTAGATGATAAAAAAGCTTAATGATTTACGGTGACAGAGGCCAGTTAAAAATGGAACAGCTAGACTGATACAAACTTCCCACATTTCATACCAGCTTTCACAGCCATCAAAATAAATGTAAAGGACAGTAAAAATGCAAAACTAAATTAATCCCTTTAGATTTCAGAGTTAGCAAGAAAGATACAGTTAAGGTGAAAATGCTTTGCTACCAATTTTTATTTTTAAGACAAATGAGTAACTGCAAAGAAAAAAAAATTACTAAGAGAGACTGGAAGAGTGCCTCGTCAAGATCTTTGGGAGAACCTTCAAAGAAAAATGTGTTAGAGTAGTTCACATAAATTAAGACTCAAAAATGTGAGATACAAGCATGAAATGAAACAGCAAACAAATAGAAACAAAACAGAAATTCTAGCTTACATGATTACAGTTACAAAAGAAAGAATAGTTGGTATTCAAACATGAAGTAGTTACCAAACTTTTCTTAGAAAAAATAGGTAGCTGACTGTCAAAGGATAGTTTAAATTGTTAGCTACCTAGTAAAAAAAATGTATTTAACAATGGCTTTAAAATAAACTTTGGGGATTATTAAAAAAACAGCAAAAACACTTTGAGCTTAAAATCCAAATGTAAGAGGCCAAATGCAAAGAAATTAAAAAATACTGACAAATGAAATGTGACTAAAGAGGGGGGAAAAAAAAGTAAAATTGTTTCACTTACCTCTTCATTTAAATTGCTAACCAGGAGGACTGTATTGCCACCAGCTGAAACTCCAGGCATTCCCACACGGCCAGCAGCAGCAGCTGCAGCTGCAGCAGCAGCATTTGGAATAGCCAAAGGACTCAGAGCTCCTGGAACAGCTGCAACAGGAAGCCCTAATTTTAAAATAAAGCATATTTTACGAAACACACACAGGTCGTTTTAAAAAAAAGTTCCTATATCAGTACTAGGGCTGCATACACCACTCTACACAGCAGACAATACCACTGTAAAGTCATCCAAAGGGTTGTGAAATGAGCTGGTAAATTAACGTAAGAGAAATGTAGCAAATTTTTTTCAGATCAAGTCTGCAAAGTTATGAGGTATAAATAGTACTTTCTATTCAAATAACCATTATTGTGCAGCAAAACTGTTTCCACTGCACTCCAAAATGCTTGAAGTGTCTAGTTCATCAAGATGGTCTAAAGTAAATGTTGATTAAATCAGTAAGAATAAACACTAATTGTGCTCTCTGCATCATTACATCCTTATTTCCCATCATCATTTGAGAGACATTTCTCACTTCAACTTGGTGCTTGACTAAATCCCCAACAGTGCAGTTGGCCATGTGAAGAGGTTTACACATCTCTCACAACCTTAGCATGAGGTAAGGGAAGCAACCCTCTAAATTCAAGATTCAACATGCTCTGTGGCTTTAGTAACCCAGCTCTCTGAAGAAGCACATTACCCTCAGCTAAAGCTTCAGTTGTGCTTTTACGTTTTCTTCTTCAAGGAAACTCGGACCCCGCAGAGAAATGCTGGTTTTGTCTGCTCAAGTCACTGGGGCATGAGCTGAGTGCGCTGCTCCCAGGATTCAGGGAAGGTTCTTGTGATACATTTGCACTATACATAGTTTATATAGGAACAGCTTTATGGTATTTCATCAACATTGTATTTGCACATCATACAGGGTTCAGTAAAAGAGCACTATTGTATCAAAATACTTTTCCAGGACAGTAAGGCATGACAGATCCCCACCTGAAGGAAATACAACTTATTTTATACTAGGTCAATAGCAATCACTTAAGTTTTGGAAAATGTCAAGCTACCAGGTCTTACTAGAGCATATCCAGTCTTCTAGTATGTCTAGACATCTCTCCCTAACCTTAGAAACTTTAAGCCAGTCCAGCATTTTTAGGAATAAAGGAATCTAAATAAGACTAGTGAAGTTTTTATGGTTCTTTCCATAGGTGGGCACAGTACAAGCCAAGTAACTCATACTTTAAAAGGCAAAATTCTTCACAGCATCAGACTCTCCCAAGGACATTCTTTGGTCCCAATGAAGAAGTTAAAAAACAATGACTAATTTAACACCATTCCTATGAAAGTATTTTCAACTACTATCCTTCAAATTTGTCAGCAAGAATCTCAAAAAGGGGCACTAGTGGAAAGTGCTAACAAAGAATGCCAGCAATGACAGCAAGGGATAAAACTGCGAGCCCTAAGCACAACAATGTATTTCCAGCTGTAATATTAAACAAATACCTAAATTGAGCAATGTATATTTGCTATTTTTAGTAGTTCTTACATAAAATATTTTGTTTGTTGTGGTTTAGTATAATACAGATGTTGTTTATCCAAAGCCTTTTTCTGNCCTATTGTTTCATATGTGAGGTAAAAAACAGAAGAAAAAATAATTGCCTCTGATCATTCATTTGAAACCAGCTCATTTTGTCCACCAGTAATTTTCTCCTTTGTTCAAAAAAATTAACACTCATTGAATATTGTCCAGTTTACAGACTCAAAGATTTCTAAAACCTTTTTTTATCACAGGTGAGAATGTAGTAGATGAATGAGCAATGATGCATGCAGGCTAGACCATCTATTTGATTGATATGTTTTTAACTGATCACTTAGCACACATAGATCTCATGTTTTGAAAAGGTCAGACAAATTACAAAGCCACAGCAATAGCTGTGGAACAGAATTCTTGGTCTGCAGTCTCCACTGTACTTTGAGTTGCCATTCTGATTTAAGCAATTAAACGCTTTTTAATAAATAAAAATAAGAGGAGTTTCTATTATGAATAAGTTATCACATAACACGCTGTTTAGGACTTGTATGAAACTATTTAGAAATGTTAGCTACTTCGTCAACACGATCAAACTAGTATTAGAAATCTTGTCACCAGCTTTATTTTAGCTTCCAACAACTACAGATAAGAGGCTTTTGGTTTTTTTCAAAATATTAATGAAAACATACAAATATTATATACCTTCTTTCTACCCTTTTGAGGCCTTTTCCTCAATGAAGTTAAAATACAACATATCACATTATTTATTCCCTTTCAGCTTATCCTTCTGTGTGACTTCCGAAATGCAAATTGCTAATGCCATTTTCATAGTAGGCAAATGGAAGCTATACTAAAAATATATTATCAACTTCTGTGAAAACCACAGGCACTAGTAATCATGTTAATGCAGGTAAGCAAAACTGACCAAGAACTGGGTTTAGGAACCTGTTATGAACCCTTTTCATGGCTCTATGTCAGGTCATCACCACCTGCTTGTACTGACTAGCTCTTGTTCTGCTTCCTATGGCTTTGGGGGAGACAGCAGCTTAACACCTCTGCTGAACAGCTTACAAAGTGACAAGAGTTACATCATAAAGACACATTTACTGAAGTGAAGCATTAATTTCACCCAGAAGGAAACCTAGACATGTTTGGTTTAGAATTAGAGCAGATGTAAGCACCAAGAGTGACAAGACTACATCCTGCCACTAAAACCCAACCACAAAAGTGTGCTGAACCTAAATCTCTTTTGACATATGGATTACAGTATACTCTTAGAAAGTCAAAACCAAAAAGTTGCACCCAAGCTTTGTACAAGTTTGCAGCATATACAAGTGTAACGTAAGCAAAAGGAAGAAGTGAGTCCTCACTGCATTTTCTGTCAGTAATCTCATGATATACATATAAAAGATCAGCTACAGCAAGAATTTTTACAACGATCCCACAGGTCCATCTCATGGTATTCTTTTTGAGCATGCAAAAGAACCTGAAGAACAGCACACAAAACTCAAAATGGAGCTCCACTCTTTCCTGAGGAAATATGCCCTCTGAGAATCACATGTGAATAAGGCAGAGCAGAAACTCAGCATATATTGAAGGCATCTTTATCAACATTACAGAAAGAAATTCTATCTCAAACAGAAGGAAATAAACATTAAGATGAAAAAAAATTAGGAGGAAGGTTGCTGTTATCATTCTGCCATACTTAACACATCAGTTTGCCAACCTCCACGACCCTCTGAATTTTTAAGTCTTCCCACCCTTCTCCTTTTGAGTATCTGAAGAAATGCACCTATAGATTGTATGCACAAGCATCCATTCTGGTTTTTGGTGTTTTTCCATCCTTTGTCCTCTTATTTTTTACACAATTTATATTTTGTGCCTTTTTACACAGTAAGCAGCCCAGAATGAGAATCCTGTTCTTCCATATTCAAACAAGTGCCATTCCCATTTTGACAATTGTCCTAATGACTAAGGCACCAACAGTACTATGTAGTCTTTCTGTAAAATATTTCAGCTGTAGAACTCAAGTTCTCTTAAAACAGCCAAAAGTCAACTAGAAAAAAATTAACAATAACAACAAAAACATCCCCATACTAACCATCCCCATTTGACAGAAGATGAAGAGTTAACAATATACCAAGCTCACCCAATTGGCTAGGAGCAGAGTTACAAAATGTACCCAGCTCCCTTAAGTCTCTTTTGAAACAATGAACGTTTTTTACACAAGAAAAAGCCAACATAATATAAAATCTCCACTGCTCATCAGAACAAACATGACTGACTTCACCAATGCTCTGAAAATGTTTCACAGCTGCAATGAAAGCCACCCAGGTTGTGTACCTTTTATTTTTCTACTGCTTAGAAAAGCAATGCATGTATGGAGGGTCCACCCAAGGAGAACAAATTAAAATATTTAATTAGTTATTGTGACTGCCATCTTCATTATTTTTTTAGTAATTATTTGTAATACAAAAGAATGAGTGATTAAATTCAAAATGTTAGAAAACTCTGTATTTTTGCAGACAAAAATCAAAAGTATCTAAGTGACTTTCAGGTCTAAAGTAGTAGATCATGAAGTCCATAGTCACTTGGATAGCTGTAGAAACTACAGTAACCCAAATTAAATATATCCATAGTAATACAATGATGCAATCATCCACAGAGTGTGATTTCACCATGCTATGCCAAGCAAATCAAACCAGTTAATTTGATGCATGCTCTAAGTATTATATGGCTAGGAGCAGAGTTAAATTAAATATATCCATAGTAATACAATGATGCAATCATCCACAGAGTGTGATTTCACCATGCTATGCCAAGCAAATCAAACCAGTTAATTTGATGCATGCTCTAAGTATTATATACAAGAAAATACATTAGTAAGCCTGAGACTAGAAATCAACTTCTCAGGATTTAGGAAAATGTCACAACTAGTTACATAACTAACTGCATTTGGTACTGTTTTGTAACTCCCGAATCTTTACTCTCTCCTCTCCTAAATCTCTAATATTGTGGTTCTCATTAATAAGCAGCTTTATTTTGCTTTTGCCTACTTACTACTCATACTGCAGCCCCATGTCTATGTTCTAGTCATTACAGCCTGAAAAGGAATTACTAATTGCCTCAAGGGTGTTCCTACAGCACTCATCTCTATGGTGTCAAACTTCTACATGAACACTCATCCACCTTCCCAATCAAAGCATGAAATGAGAGATTTCAATTTTTAAACTATGGGAAGTTAAAAGAGAAAAAAGAAAATTAACTTTAGCTAGTTTTTTTCCTGAGACTTTAGATTCTTACAGTATATTTTCACTTCGCAAAACTTTTGCTGTAGCTGCGAGTGATACTGGAAATGTAAAGTCGAGCGCTCTGGAATTTAGGGGAATTGGCTTTGCATGTACTTTACAACTAGATATGAAATGTATCCTTCAAGTAACCAAATTTCAGAAAAGTGGAAAATACAGTGCAACATTTAGTAGCCCGAACTACAATATTTACCCTCTTCCTGGGCTCACATCATTCACTAAGTGCTTTCTATCTTTCATAACAGAGGCCCCTCTTTCCTACATGAACTCAAACTTACTTTAGTTGTACAAAAAACCCCACGAAATTTATGTTGTTCTTATGTTTTCTTCAGAACAAAAATGGGAAATTATGATGGAAAAAAAAAGAAAAAGACTAAGTGGGAAGAACAATGATCACAACATAATAAATCAGCTTGTATAAAAGCAATGATTCTATATCTGAGTGCTATTACATTTTAAAGACTGAAAGGTGTTCTCCCCAAAAAACAATTTGACAGGAGTAGGAGTATGCATTGATTATTTTGGTAATAGTCAGAAGATAGATATATCTGTACCTTTCTCAGAGCATTTCACCAACTTCTGATGAACTCAAAGGCTGACAGGATATATAGAACTCATATAACATAGCACTAGAAGTTCAACTAAAGAAACTACAGGTAGCACCACAGGGTTTGGGTATTTTAAGCAAAGACCATAATCTTTCCTCTTTGAAGGAAACCAGCAAAATGTTAGTTTCATATTCTGATACTACAAATAACGATTAACATGAAGAAATCATGCAAATCATGTTAAGTGTCTCTTACAAACTAGGTGGGAAGGTTGGAAGGTGGCCACAGACAGGAACATATGAAAGAGGGAAGGACAGATTTCAGGATACAAGCTGAACGAACTTGACTTTTTCTAATACTTTGTGCATCTGTCATTTTGTGATGCAAGTTTTCATTCATTTTTTGCAGTATTTCTAAAGACAATGTAATTATGTTACTGCAATTCAGATCACAATATAGACTGAACCCTGAACAGGCCTTTGGACACTATTGTAATTTAAGCTGTTAAAAGGATTAAGGAATATTTTCAAGAAGTGGCTTTATAATACAGAGAAGAATGTGAACATCATACCTAGAAGAGAGGTCTCCTTGGCAAATGCTGCAGCAATAGCTGGGTCCAGAGTTGGCTGTCCATCGCCAGATGGAAGGTCAGGACGAGTGTAGTCCCTGCTTTTATCGTTGTTGTACTTGACATTCAAATTCACCAATTTGGAAAAATCAATTCGTAGGGTACAGCAAGCATTATAAATATTTTGACCATCTAAGGCCTGAAAAAAAATCACAATTTATTTAAAAGACACACAATACCAGTTGGTTGCACAAGGTTGGGTTTTTTGTTGTTTTACTTTAAACAAGGTCAGCATATAGATATTTATCTGTCTTACTGTCTAGCTTAAAACTAATTAAAATGCATTAACCTCTCAACGTGATTCCAGGAAGCTCGATGTTCCCTTCTTACCTAGAAACTGTTTTTATGCACCAAAGTGGCAAGGGACATTTTAACACTGTCAAACCTAAATTTTGTCTGTTGAATACAGCTAATTAACCTGCATTCCACAGCTTAAAATCAGACAAAATGCCAAACAGATTTCTCAAAAAAAAATCAAGAATCTTATGTGGAAAATCGACTGAGGGATAAAAACCCTAGACTTAACTACCATGTTAGACAGCCATCTGTTAAGGCATAATATATACATTATTCCTGCATGCTTTCCTTTTCCCCTTAAAGGTAATTAGTTCCAGAACTGAGAGAAAACCAACTTTAACTGCTAACCTGATGTTACTAATACTCTTTCTCAGAAATCCCATTTTCACAATTAATTGGTACTTCTCAAAGAATGCCTATTAACATTACACATAGTACTCTATGAAAACACTTTTTAAAAAATTCAACATATATATACACACAAAATGTATTATCACACCTGACATCTCCAGGGCTCATGAAACTACTTAACAGAACTACCACCATTAGCAGTCAATGTAAAAGAATGTGTAAGTCAATATAATTATTTTGCCATAGCCTGGAAGTTCTAAAAACGTATAGAACAAAAAACCTATAGAAACTGGAAAATCTAAGCATTGTATCAACAAATAGCAATTAAAGAGAAATTCCAATACTTGAAATTCAGCTTAAAAAATGCTTTATACGATATTGCAAAAGCAAAATTTACTGTCCTTATTCATAGAACACAAGCTTAATTAATTAATTCTGTATTGTTGGGGTGGTGGTGGGCACCACCATTACAGCACACACCATTTGCTAGCTCTTTTATATATGGTGACAAAACACAACCCAAGACTCCTGTTTTTATTTGGGAAAAGAATATCACTTGAACAGACCTAAAAAAGTTTGTATTGAGAATCTGCCATCACTTCTAGAAGACTTCCTACCTGCTAAAATCCACTAAGATATGGATTAGAGGAAGGTCCAAATTATCCAGCCAGAGTTTACTTACTGTCAAATACAATGCCACTGCCCAGCAAGGGAACATCCATTCCCATGATGAAGAAAACAGGTGTGAATGAGACTGAAAGGCTGTATTCTTTAGCTTTGTCTGAATCACAGGACCCATCAAGATTCATACCTTACCTCTGAGTGGAGTCTGTAGAAATACTAACTTGTGGCTTACAGAAAGCTGCTAAGTTGATGGAAATGTCTTAGACTTAAGAAGTAGCAAACCAAGATATAACAGTGTTAGAAGTTTCTAGAGTAGTCAATGTTTAAAGGGAGCTATATAAGTAACTAAAACTTCTACTTAAACAGCAAAAACTCCTCTTTCTGCAAAGATCAAAGTGACCAAAAGTACATATAAAAGGTACTGCACAAAAGAAATCCCTTGTAGCTGGGGGACAGATGGGCTGAAAGAACATCCTGAACCAGAAAGCAAGGAGATGCACTCTTAATAAGCACTGTAGTCAAACTCTAGGAAAGGAGTCAAGCACCAGAACCAAAAAAACCCCCTCATCCCAACCATCTCTACCAGGAGCATCATACACATCCAACTATGCAAGAAAGATTCCCACCAACCAGCATTTTTTTCAAGATTAATTGTTCACATCTGAAGTCACAAATGTGAATGTGTGTCCTGAGCTCTCATTTGTATAGCAAAAGAATGTGCAACAAACCCTCAAACACTGCTCCTCAGACATCCTGAAAAAAATTACACCAGCCATTCACTGCTAGTGAACGTACATACAAACATTATCTCCAAGAACTCTAGTTAACTGCTAAGAAACTTCTGAGTATTTATTTCACATGTGATACCACACCACACATGGGCCAAACCAAGGAGATCAAGAACCATGAGACCTTCTAAAAATATGAGTACCGTTCGTCATCTTGCCTATGTCAGCAAACCCAAAAAACTAAACCCAAGATTTTTGGAAGTATGTAAGAACTAAAGGCATAAAAAACCCCAAACCCAAGGAAGCAACACTTAGAAAACATACTTCAGCTCAAATAAGTACCTCAAGGTAACTGAAGGTCATATGTAAGTATCTCTCGGGAGAGATATGTCCCAAGTTCATTCAGATGGATATCCTACAGATATCCATCTGAATGAAAGTCATTTCTTTTGAGACAAGTGTCTTAGATACAAGAAGTTTCTGTGGCTAAAAAGTGTATGTAAATACATTCTGTTCTCAAAAATTAACATATTTTACGTGCAAAGGACCTGTTGCTGCACTTCCTGGGCTTTCTGATACATTGCAATCCAGCACTCTCCTGTTTACCTGAACACTTATCATCTCTGAGCACAAACTGTGCTCCTTAGAACTAAAGATATCTATATAAAGAAAAGCCTAGTACAATAATAGCAGATAATAGCCCTGCAGCTCAGTATCTTCTCTGGAGATGCCCTTCCTTCCATTCTGCAATGACTACGTGAAGTTCTTATTACATATTTTAGGGCAATGCAGATTAGCAGAGATCTTTTGCAGACTGCTACCAGCACAGAGCTACCCTTAAGTTGTGAGTCAAAACAACTGGAAAGATGACATGTGCAGTCAAACCTCACTGGAATCTTTGAATCACCTGCAGGCCAAGGAAGGATCAATTGGCCAACTGTAACAGAACCTCTAGTGATATTTTTAACCTGTGCTGGGTCAAGATGACTGGCATGCACTACATATAAGCCTCAGTTAATTGTCTATAGATGAGTCATTAGTAACTGTTAATATCCATGATTTGGCAAAAATACTTCCAGTACATTTGCACAAAGGCAATGCTCTGAATTAGCCAGCTTCTCAGACAGAAACACCAGCACTCCCATCTCTCCATGGTATATCAGAACCAAAATTTGACTGGTGTTCAAATATTTAAGTGCTGCTTATGCTAAGAGTACCCATCATTTACAATGAAAGTGGGCTATTTTTAATGCTTAGATATCTCCATATGCATACAGACATCTCCAGACAAAACCTTCAACAGCAGAAGCACAGCAGTTCAACGTGCTCTACTCTTGTCCATTCTCAGTTACATTCCGCACCCCTGGCTAGACTGCTGCATTATACCGAACCTGAAGCTCCCAGGCTCCACCCAAGGAACCTATAATGATCCAGCCTGAGGGTGGTGATGAAACACGTACCAGTGGAGCCACTATCTACTTTTACAGGAAATTAGTTTCTTACAAAACAAGTGCAGCAGGAATGAGGTTTTTCACTAGCTGCTCATTCAAATTGCAAAAGAGATCCCACAGGGCTAGAGGCTTCATATTGCACATTCTTGTCAGTGTCACTGTTTTCTCAGAACCTTCAAATGCATAGCATCTCTCCTTGGTACTTACATCACTTGAGTTTTTCAAATTGCTCTTTAACTTCCTTAATAAGTCTTCAATTTCTATTAAGGCCACATTCTGATTTCCTGTGAAGAGGGCCACCGGAAAATTAAATTTCCCCATTATCTTCTACAGTAACTTGGATGGAAAACAAGATGAAAACTTTACTCTTTTACCATGTGTTTGACCTTGAACTCCATGCAACTTAATTGCAGCCACCACATCATCTTGGTTCTACATCCAGATGTATTTGAGCTGAAGGTTTTTTTTTTCTTATTACCTGACTGCTTCTTTAGGTATTTTTGTTCTGGTGCACTTCATGTTTTATCACAGTGGCTTAACCATAAGAACTGTATTTTACTCTATTTAGTTTGTGAGGGTAGGGGGGAAATCAAACCTTCCTTCCAATTTAGCATCCTTTAGTAATTGCAGTTGGTACTACTCTCAACATTTTGTATATTTATGCATACATTGGTTAAAATACGAAGCTATAAACCTAAGACCATTGCAATTTGACAATAAGGCCCCAACATTACTCTGACAATGACTGCACATACAGGAGTCACTTATTCAACAAAGTTTAGTCATTCACACACACACTACTAGAAGTGAACAGGTATCCTAATCAAAACATGCAAAACTAGAGAAACAAATACGTGCTGGGTTTTTTTAAGACCAACAGAGTCCCACAAGCTAGTATCAGTTTGTCTGAAGTCAACAACAGCATGAGATTCTTAGATTCCTTTCACACTTTTATATACCTCATCCTTTCATTTATAACTTCTTTGTAATAAATTCCTAGAATTACACTGATAATTTTCATATCAGTACAGTTCATTTAGCAGATGTCATTTTTCCATTAAATTTCCTGGTAATATACGTGACTCAAAAAATGAGGTCAAAAGATTTAACACTTGATGTCATACTTTGCATCAGAAAAGCACTTTAAAAGCAGCAGTAACATCTACTAGTGAAAAATGGCTTTCCAAACACAAGTCAAGCCTGAATTACAACCTTCTGTAACAAACACATTTAGCATCCAACCATTTATCAAGTATTTAAAATATAAATCTAAATGTCTACAACTGATTTCTGCAGAACTTGTAGGTTACAATCTAGTTTCTGTACCACTATTTTAAACCCGTAAGGTCCATGCCATCCACAGAAACTCTTATGTAGTACAGTGATATATCTGCATGTCTCTCTACTCTTGAGGCATAATCTAATATTTGATATTGTTTCAACTCTGAAAAGCACATCCCTAATTTACACTGTGTTCCAGATCTACAAGTATTTCCAGACTGCTTTTCGGGAGTAGATTATCTTAAAGTGGACCACCATAAATCAAGCTGCAAATCCTCTCTTCTCTTCTCTCTTGTTTTCCTCAACAGCATGAAAATTTCCACTCTGCCTTGACCATCTCACAGTTCTTTACTCAATGCCCAGTATTTCCTTTGGTGATAGGGACAAAAATTACCACCCTCCACCACTTAACAAAGTCTTTATTTCAATATAGTCCTCATTCTTTACAACAGAAAATTAAGCCCATTTTTGTCTTCCCTCTACCAAGAGGAAAATTTGCCAACTTAGCCCGAGGTGCGAGCTTTTCACTTTTGTGAAGTTCTCAGCTAGTCTGTCATCTACAGGCAATAAGCACTTTCTATGCTGCCAAGCAACACTTAACCAGCACATCAATTTTAATCAGCCTTCCTCAAACTCAGCCTGCATGTGTAAGGCTTGAAAATATAAAATAATTCCATTTATCTCTTGAAAATTATAATAATAATAATAATAAAAATCTCACCTTCCCTTTTGGTTCACCTTTCCTACTGCCAGAAATGTGAACATATGCCATTCAATTAATTTAAACCATCTGGTCTAGATGACATGCCGTTGATCTTTGCCATAATTTATCCATAGGCTCTCTCCTGCTATAATGAATAAAACCAGCTACCTGTTCTTGCCTCTCCTACCCAGGATAGGAGAGTTTCCTATAAAACAAAAGCAAGATCCTGCTCACCCATCACAGCTGCAAAACTTCTTCACAGTCTGGTCACATGAGTAAACTGCACTCTCTCTTCTGGGCATTTATGGTTACAAATAAGTTTAGATTTTTTTTTTTTTAGGATAGTATAACTAAATACGTTCACAAATCTGTAACTAATCCACAAATCCCATCTTTGCATGGATGCTTAAAAGTACCTGCTGACAACAATCCAATAGGGTTACTAAATTTGCTGCTTACAATGAATTAATTATGCGTCACCATGACATCCTACATTCTTACTTCTGGTTGACATTTATACTATTGCAGTCTTGTATATTATTTCATCTCTGTGCAGTCTTACTATAATACTTGTTCATATAAATGTCTAAAATAGCTTAGACACAGTATCCATAAACTATCATTCAACACTGATTTCACATGGTATAACAACTAACTTCCACTTATTTTTTTTAATCTCAGAAAACTCACTCATGGTGGAGGAGTATGACACATTGTACTGTTAGATGAACAGATGAACATTTCAAATACTAAGAGTACAGGAAGACCTCTAGCCTGAAAAGAGAACTATACTTACTTGTTTTGCTTGCTGTGCGTTTACTGGATCACCAAACTGCAGTAAAGCTTGAAACTGGTTATTCTTTGTGAATGTGATTATCTTCAATACAGCACCAAATTTAGAGAATATCTGCCAAAAACATTGTACAGTTTTACACATCTGTTTCTCCCAATCATAGCTCAAGCTAAAAGTGAAATTTGACTTACCTGATGAAGAACATCCAGGGTTACTGGATAGTACATGTTGTCAATAATTATTCTAAGTACTGGACTCTGAGCTGGAGTCACTGCACTCTCACTAACAGTGGTCCCACTAATAGGAGCATTTGATGCCTGCACAGCCGTCACTGCCTGAAGAACAGCTTGGGCCCGCTTAAAAAAATATGACAGAAGAGAGATTTTCTTAATATTTCATGACAATAGCTTGAAATTAATTAGAAATATTAATATAATTAACTCCAGAAACACAAAATAGTCCACTTATTTAAAACTCAGAGCTACAGACATAACACAACATTAAGTGCAATGCAGTCTGACTCTGTGAGAAGAGCCAACAAAAATGGAAACAGCAATTAATCCTTATGTCACATTAAGGAGGGGCTTCAAACAGCACCAATATCAATCTTTCAAGTAGAAAGCTTTTTGTTCTACTAGTAAGGATAAAGAAAGTGAGGATTTTGTAGGTTTCAAGATTGTTTCCTTTACAGGAAATAAAACTACACTAACCCACAAACCAACCAAGGAAAATCCCCAACCCTACAGAAAGCAGAAGTACTTATCTTACGTTCAAAAGATTGTATCTTAGCTAACATTTCACTGCCACTTTAACTATGTAGAAGGTTCTAATAGGAAGGGAAAATTCTAAACTAACATGTCCAAACTTCTCAGTTTTAACACAATGAAATAATACACAAGACTAACAAATGTCAGAAAGTAGTATCCAGAGAGGTAAACAAACTGGTGCCTGTTATCCACCCTCTTTGTAAAATGAAAAACAAAATCCTCTCCATATACGTTTTTTTTTGTTGTTTTAAACACAAGTAGGATTTTAGAAATTCAAAGGTAACCACATGACACCACAAAAACACAAATCTATGTAACTACTTCCACTGCCAAAACTGAGAGTGTCAGAAAGATGTCTTTTTCTGAGAAACAAAAAGTGCAGAAAAAAGGGGTTACATTTAATACTTTCATTACAGTCGCTTTATGAAGCAAAACAGTACAAAATAAGAAAGACAAGTGACCATGCCAGGTAAAAATAATAACCATCATATTAATGCATACTGCATATTTTAAAGGTATTACAGATACTACACAATTCCATGTCTCACAACTTACAAGACAGTCCTCATACTGAAACAAATCAACAAAGAAGGAAGTGGAGGGGAAAAAAAAGACCTGGTGAACACCAGTTGGGAAAACAAAATTTACCTCTACATTTAACGTTAATTACTGTAACTGTGTAAAAATGTGTTCTGATCACACTTCTTTTCCCTCCTGCATGAAACACACAACTTTGAAGATGGGCAGACACTTGGCTGAATTGCATAATTATTTCCTACTCTTTCTATAAGCAAATATCAATTAAATATCAGTCCTTACAATGACTGGAAAAGTTTAAACAGTATAACCCAATGAACTACAACTTGTGAAGTCAATTTTAACATATGACCCTTGTCAGCACTATCTATATATACTTATACATCATACTTCATTCCATCAAAATTAATGTGAGTACATGAAGGAATACAGGACTAAAGAATGGTAAATATTAAAATTCTTGAGTATTTTGTCAAGCAAGTTCAAAATTACATCTAGCATCATACATAAGTAGCCAATTTGAAGACATTTAAGCAGTATGTAACACTTTTCTCTTATTTTTGAAAAATTGAAACTAACTTCAAAAGATCAAATACACCACCCAAAGTACATTTATTTCTAAATGTTGCAGTGTCTGTGCAGAAGGACTAAACCCATGCATTTATGACAGGCTAATGATTAAAAAAGAAGCACAGTTAGAGGTTATTCTATCCTCAATTCTCCTGCATCTTGGTAATGCACTAAAAGTAAAAGACACTTGTTGTATATCAGAGTTTAAATGCTCCTCTCAGTGTTCTGATGTCTCACAGGAAAAGAATTTTCATAGAATTATAAAACTAAAATGAAAATTAAAAATGGTCCCTTTCCAAACTGTTTATTCAGAACCAGCTCATTCTGAGCATATAAGTAAAAACAATCTCTGAAGCTACTATTACTGAGCAGTTCACAATGACACAGCTTAATGGAAGCTTTCCAGCCAAGGCCTGGCTGTTTAAAGTACCCTGTGGTTTTTTTACTGTCTTCTTTTAACTAAGATATTTGCACATTTCTCTGATTTTTTTATTCTATCTTTCCAGTTATACATGCTAACATTGCAACATCTTCACATCATCTTGCCTGAACATCCAGAAAAAGACAATTTCAAATGATTTTGAGTTGATGAGAAAAATTTTTAATCTGATTTGAAAGCTAAGTATTGAGTATCCAAAAAATGCAAGACTACAAGAAATATCTGCACTATCTTTATTTTTTTCTTACAGAAAACAGAATGTCCAACCATCTTCGTTTTATAAAGTGCTTCATGAAATAGTAGTTACAGAATGCTTACTGCCAAGTAACTATTTCTATTATTTACTTCTAAATCAAACTTAAATTAAGTCCTGGAAGACTTGGAATATAGGTTAAGATGGGGTAGTAATATGCATGGTGGCATAAAAGCTGCTGAAACGTCAGCACGTCCTATAGGTTGAAAAGGTGAACGTGTGAAGCACTGGATGAGTATCAGCAGAGAAACCAGAGGACAACATAAGACAACACTTCTTAAGGCAGTATGTCCATCCACTGTAAGACAGAATTCATCCCCTACTCTATCAAAGGGAAATTAAGGTGTTTATTTTTCCTTGTAAATGACATTTGGGAGGGTGGGGCATCTCTTAAAAAAAAATCAAAGTATTTTAAGGAATGAGAGTATTTAGAAAGACCAACAGGAAAATCAACACTATACCTGAACTGAACCAAAATGTTTTTCAATAGATTACCTTGAAATTGGTTTCAAAGGCAACAGCTATAACTTTACTATTTACATGTCCTAATAGAGGGCACAATTAATAGAAATTAATTTAGCATTTATGCTGTTTTTTGTATAATCAAAAATGCAAGGTAAGAAATTAATCTTAAAATAACCATCAGACTTCTGGTACGTTTGAGTCTCTTATCTCTATAGTTTGTATGAACTGGTCACCATGCTACTTCTGCTAATTCTTCTATTCCACTAAAACCAGACATATGTATCTGTATTTGTTGAGAAATAGGTTCTGGAGAGGCAAGAGTAAAATGGAGTAAAACGGTGTTTTGTTATTAAGTACTTTTGTCTCTAGAGTGATCATTATGCTATTATTCTCCAATAAAAGCAGACCACAAGCTGAGGTCACCAGTGCTACTGGAGTGATCGTCCAAAGCACTGAAACTTAGGCATTGGTATTAGCCATTACCACTAGGGGAATTCCAACTGGAATTGGAATCTCAGGTGTCACAAGAAGAAAGCTAATTCTACCATCCCACAGTCTACAAACTAAGACAAAAACTTTTAAGTTATTTAGAACTTCTAAATAACTATTTAAAACACACTTCAGAACCTTTGCCTTTCAACATTAAGGACACATTAGGAAATTTATGGCAATGGAAAGATCACACAGAAAGCAAATCCCTTTCAGTGTCACGAAATGGAATGACCATAGGTAAGACTACAGGAGTGTTAGACTGTCAACAAAACCAAACGATTCAAACATGGCACATGAGCCAAGAACACATGCCATGCCTCATCTTCTACTGTCTGCATTTGTAATACTACTGAATAGTAAATATACCTGGTTAAGTGTGTTATCAGTCTTAAGCTCTTTATGATTAGAATACTGGATATAAATGGGTTGGTTACGAAGATGAGGTGTCACAGCAGAGTAGTAATTAACCATAGTGATAGCTGCTTCTTCTGTGGCAAGTTCCAAAAATGCCTGTAATTAAAAGAGGTCATTATCAGTATTTACAAAGCAGGTAATCTTCATGTTAGCCGTACATAAAAAAAGGGTTTGATAACACATTTTAACAAGTATCAGTCTTCAGAAAATGTCATGCTACACATACCAACTTTATTTGCTAAGCTACTTCATCTCCAAAAAATCATCTGTGAAGATGCAAGAAAAAATATTTATCTTCCAGCTAACTTTTTGCTTTATGTAGCTGCCAACCATCCCATTTCCCCCCACCCAAAATTTACTAAAAGATGGTGTAAATTCATTAAAAAAACCAAAGGAACAAAAGCTCTTTTTATTCTAGAATACTTACTGCTTTATGACTTACTTCAATAGCATTTTAACAATATATTTTTAAATCAGACAGTAAGCATATTAAAAAATGGAAAGCAACTAATTACCTGGTTTTTCCCTTTCAGCATCAGGATGTTGGTTACTTTACCAAAAGGTAAACCTAAAGCAATAACTTCTGTTTCTGTCACTTCCCCAGGCAATTTCCTGATATGAAGAACACGAGAAGGAGCCCCATCCATTTTATCATCACCTTTGAATTTCTTGTTGTCATTACCATTGGCTGAAAGACATATTCAGACTGTATTTGAAAAGTTTACTGATATTATTAATGTTTTATTAAAAATGCTTTTAATTATAAACATGTAATTAATATTAAGTGAGCCATCTCCTCATTTGGTTTAAGTCAAATCAGAACAAATTCTGGAGAGACAAATCCTAGTTTCATGAAAGGTGGACTGTTCAAGACTTAGTCCTCTGACAAGAGACCACAGCAAATCCTTTATAGCTCACTTTCAGTGAAGCATCTCATATAATAACATGGAATAACATATTAATTATGTCTAAAAAGGACTCACATAAGAACTCCAACATACATTAAAGTAAAAACAGTTAGTGGCTACCCAGAGATTTTTTGAAAGAAATAAAATGGTGGTGAACCATTAATAGATCCCAAAGGTTTTTTAAGAACTGTTTGCATTAAGGAACTGGACACAAAAAGTAGAAAAGTAACAAAGCAAGACAGGAAGCATCATTAATGCTGGGAAAGATCAGAGTAGAGAAAGGGGATGACCCAGAGGACTGACACCACAAAAGGCTGATAAAACCAACAATTTAAGGACAAAGTAGAAAAATGTTCATTACGAACTATGAGCTCACTCATAAAAAAGGAAAAACCAACTGATAAACACGATGCAGCCAACACAGACGGGGATGGGGGAAGATCCAGATAAATTTCCTTAATTGAATCAGGGAAGCATTAGCATCAATGTACAAAATACCAGAAAGACTATTCAGAATACTCTCCAGAATTGTCGTAAAGAATTACAGCAAAATTCCAACTTGAGTTCCTTTTGCTTGATACACAGCTAACCAGTTGGATGGAAGAAATCTTGCTTTTGAAAGAAGGCCAGAAAAATATTATTTACTTGGGTTAAAAATATGTCAGTGGAGCAAACATCAGAGTCAAGAGCTAAAGAACAACACTGTCATAAGATATGATATTAATGAATTAATCAGTGCTGGAAATCAGCATGCAATTAGATATTAGTGAAACAAGTGATACAACTTCCCTTTATTCTACCAAAGAAGCAAGATGTTTAGGTGTATCTAAATATAAAATCCAAATTATCCTATTAATTTTAGACAGTATGCCTTAGAGGGACGTCATGCAGTAGCTCCATACCCACACCCTGTACCACCACCATCAACCCTCCTTCAAAAAAATTTTCCATGACTAAGCTTTTAAAAAGTTCTTGCACTGAAGAGCACGAATGTTTTCCACCTCACTACAGCAGACAAAACAACGAAAAACCTAACAACATTCAAGACTGATCAAAATTCAGCTAGCAGCATGTCCAACTGACAACACTAGAATCCATGCAAGAGTAGGTATTTTATTTTGGTCTGCTGCAAAGAAAGACAAATTTTGGTGGAACACAGAAGAGTAAAATTTGAAAAATACATACTGAACTAGGATCTGAAGTCTACATAGGACTCTAACCTGTACCATTTTGGCAAACATGGTGAGATTGAGCTTCCAGGTAGCCAGATTTCACCTGTTCAAAATTATACATTATAACACTATCTCAAAGAGACAGACAGTCAAAGAATGTGAAAAAGTACTTTTACTTTTACTTCTCACCTGAAGCTCATCACAAAATAGTCTTCCCTAGTTCTCAATTTAATTCTCTACAAAAATAAAAAAAAACCAAACAGAAGAAACAAGGCGAAGTGTGACAGGCTGGACGATGCATTACAAACAACACGTTAAAAACAAACTTGCAAAGGATAAAAGAATTGCAGTGATACTGAAACTACATGTCCAATGCCCTTCATACTTCAGCTTCCTGAATAATTTCACTTCATTACAAGTTTCAAAAAATATGAAACATTACCGATCAGAAAAAATCTTCAAACTAAAGGATTTTCTGAAGAAACGTTTTTTGTTTTTTTTTTTTTTTTACATCACCAGAAAAATATTCACCATGATGGCTCAGATCAGTACTGACAGAACTGTTTTGTCTTTTGTGTGGTTTTCAACAGACAATTTTAACATATTAACCTTTCCACAGCATAATGTCCAAGAGTTCACTTTTTGTGACACTAAAGCTCTTACTTAAATTAGGCTTTAGGTAATCCCAGCATCTATAGTAAAGGTATCACTGGCCAGTATATAATCACTCACATATATGTATATTAAATGTTCCTTTAATAATTTAACATATTAATCTAGTAATTACTACATTACCCAACTGATTTTGCATGTATTAGCATTGCTACCTAATACTGCCATTTTACAGTTTTTCAACTTTTGCTGCACTAAGTTTAAAGAATAAGCTTAAAATAAGTATTTTGTTGTACTAAATATATGTATCTTTTCCTAAACAGCAACTAAGAGCTTTAACTTAATTCACATATACAAGCCTCTCACACAACTATATTTTTTACACAGTCTTAAATCTCAACTACACTATAAACTTTTTTTACTTACTGTAAAAAAAAGCTATGTAGACAAGTGCCTGTGCAAAAACATTTATGTAAAAAAGCAGATAAATATATTACAGTAATATATACAGAAAATACAGAATTAGGCATGAAAGAACACATGGCAATCAGAAAACAGGGGGTGGGAGGGACAGGATGGGGGGACAGGCAACAAGCATTTTAAGTGCTATGGAATTGCCCAAAAAAAGTTTTTAGCAGTAGGGCAAGTAACCACAACAAAAGCTGTTTATTTCTTATGGGCAAAAGCATCTCTTGTACAATGAAAGCTGAACTGGTACCATTCATTAAAAAATGAAGCCCACCTCCTTAAAGTAAAATTTATGCCAAAAGATTTAACAATGGATTTTGAAAGACAGAAGAAATGAACACGTCAGCTGCTGAATGCAAAGAGAATATGTACTTTTTTTTACTTTTGGTTATCCATTCAGCATCACCTAACAGTAATTTCCTGTTCCAGTAATGAAGTGTGTATCATACACTAAATATGCATGCACATACGCAAGTGAACTTTTCAAGACATTCATGGAACAAATTAAATTTAGCTTTTAGGAGAGTTATTGAGAGATTCTGGCACTGTATGAAACCTCTCTAACTGTAGCCTCTTATTTGCCATTATAAATGGTACTTCTCAGCTGAAGACACATCATCAAATTGCACTTGGGAATAGAAAACCACATTTTCAACACGGGAACACAACTCGTTCAGAGCCACTGAAAGGTGAATTTAACTACTGTTAAAACAACAATCTCATCCTCTAACAAATTTTATTAGCAGAACCAGTGTCCATAAAGGTTAAAAGCAAAGTCAAGGGGAGCAAGATACTAGAGGAATAACATGGTCTTTTGGTAGAAATAGAGTCTATACCCAAGCAGCAACAACCTGAAAGATCCTTCCCTGTACAGCACTTAAAACAAAACTGCTGAAAACTGGGGGGGAGGCCAAGGGGTTTTGGAGCTTGACCTCACAAGCTGACTAATAACTACCGCTGAAACTGCTGTTACTCTGGAGACTGACTGGCAAGTAGCTATTTCATGAGGTAGTTTGGTTTTCACTAGACTTGAAAATCCTGATGCAATTCAAACATTTTGCTGCTAACACTTTCACAAATATAAATATGCACTAAAGCAGCAGGCTACAATATTTACACTGGGGGAAAAAGTTTTAAGAAGCACTGGGAGAATGACTAAAACACAGCGTTAGTTCATTTACAAATCAAGTTATAGCTACAAATACGTAGTTAAAAAAAATAAACCCAAAAAGTTAGAAACCTAGCCCTGGATCATAGAAACATTTAGCTTGGAGAAGACCTTCAAGATCGAGCCCAACCATTAACCCTGCACTGCCAAGTTCCACTGAGCACAGAAATGGTTATATTCAATTCACATTACCAGAAAAGCCCATGTTCTGTAACAACCATAGCACTGATCTAAGTCCTCTGCGTCTCTCCACCAAGGAGATAAAAAATTCAGTTTCCATGTGACATCAGGCAACTATTTCTAAATAAAATCTCTTCTTTACTAATGACAGTCAACACATTATTCTCACATCCAAATAGGATACTACAATTGATACATAAGCCACATCCCTATTGCACAGAGTTCCTTCAATTCATCATAAATCAACTTGTTGAAGTTGAATGCTTATAGGTTGACAAAGCCTTTAAATGGCCATAATCTGAGCAACTTCAGTCCTGGCATTTTCAGTGAGAAACTCCTATTTTATTAAACAAAGAAATAGGAACCTATATAAAAAAGCAACAAAATGAACTGCAGTATACACAAGGCATATTTTAAGTCCAAGTCATTCAATCATTCAAGCTATGAAGGTTCAATGCAACCAAGCAGTTTTTGCAGAAAAACTGTTCTTCAAGTTCAGCATACCTCCTAGCAAAGAATGAATAGCTTACTGTCTGACAGTAACTGGTTTTGAAAACATATTTTAATAAAGTTTCATCCTAGAGAAGCTTTTCTCTGCACCTTTTTTTAAGAAATATATAAATATGACCTAAGAGTTCTCAAACCTTTATTTTAGATGCATAATTTTTCTGTACAATAAATGTTTTTCATAAGTACACAATCTCCTAATACAGAAATGTAACTATGTGGGTACAGGCAAAAAATTTTGGATACAATATAAAGTTGCTTTCACCCATTAGTTCCTGAAAAGAAGGAAAAAAAAAAGTAAAAATTACTACAAGACACTGGCTATAAATTCCTGCATATCTGCTGTAGTGAAATAATATATAAATAAACATCCTTTCTGCAGAAATCACTCTGTTTCACAACTGCCAGTACATACCAACAGCCAACTAAAAAAAAACCAAGTAACTTTCAGTTTGTACATACTGAAGACAAGAAGCTTAAGAGCAGTAGTATTCAGTGCTGTTCTATGCAGAAAGCACTTCTTGTTTTACCTTGGCTAAATACATGTAATTTAATGTTATCAGCTAGTAGAACATAGGCCACATATCCAGACAGGAAATAACTACCAAGAGAAAGGCAATGCAATTGAAGATATTTAGCTTACAGCTGTGGATTATGACCAGACAGAAATATTACAACGTTGCACTGGCTACTGAACACAATAATCTGCCTCAACCAACCAGCAACAAACTGCAGACAATCACAAACTGTATAATAGAGACCATTGTGATTTCATTTCTGGAAAGTTCTTTTCTTCAAGAAAGCTTTCCTGTATGTACCCTACCCTGATGTATGTGAGATAATGTACGAAGAGAGCCGTTGTCTGATCCAATGACCTCTCCCAGGCTCCCAAAAGCAAATAAACAGGACCTTTGCTTTAGCATGTAAATCTTCGAAACTTCAACTTAAAGATAAAATCTGGAATTCAAAATGTTTGAGAGAACAAGAAAAGTAGATACTACACTCAAAAATACAATAAAAACACATAGAATATGAAGTTGTCTGCAATCCCTATTTGTTAACCTTGAAGGTTAGGTTACATGGTCAGTGTTAATTACACTTTTGTTAATTGGGTTTTTTTGCTGTTTATCCCAGACATGAGCCATGTGCATATGAAAATCTTGACCAACCAATATTAAAATTATCTTACACTACAAAGACTATTGCTGAAGAGGAATTTGAGCTTACATAAACAAACATAGTGAAACAAAGAAAACTTAACTACAGCTTTTAATTGGCACATCTGCACATAGGCTGCACCTGTTTCAAAATGCACTGAGCACTGAGTTGTCTAAGCAACTATGATAACACATTACAGTACAGTATAGTGGCTGTTCCATGTTGCAGTCTAAAACTAATGCACTTCAATTTAGTCCTTAAAAATATGTAAAAATACCACAGGCTAGAGTGAAATTCAACTGAAACAGAACAACAAGTTACCATGGCATAGCAATGCAGACAGAAATTACCTAAATTAATAATAATAGCCACATTTTATTTCTCCCATCCTGAGATTTTTTATTTTTGTATGTTTCTAGATCTGCATATCTGTTGAAATATGTAAGGTATACAGTATTATTAAATTACAATACTTTCCAATCACATGTAATATACTTCTTAAAATCTTTCCAATTATTATTAATTGTAATCGATTTGCAAACTTCAGAAGTAAATTACCTAAGTTTAGGCATCATTAATTTTAACTAATAACTGATTTTACTTAATGCACTAGCAAAAATGGCACATCTATGACACATCTATGTTTACTGCCCAAGTTAAATACAGCAGTTGAAATATTATTAGTTTGTATGCCTCAGTGCTAAGTATTCTGTTAATACAATGAATTACCTACCAAAGCCACTGCTAACATTCCCTGCTAATTAAGTAAAAACAAGTTTAACAGTATCATTCAAAGTTCCAGGAGTTTGGTGAGCTCAGCTGCAAAATGATTTTGGAATGTTTCTACTGATCTACTTTAAACACAGAAATGTGAACAATTAAATTGATGGCAGCTGTAACAAGAAAACCTGCCAATTGTTCTTGTCTTTGACAACCCAGTTTTCACAAAACTTTCATCAACATCTTTTACTTTTTATCTACATCCCTTAAAAATTTTACCTTTTTTGTGTGTGGATTTCAGCAATGGAGCTCATGGCATGAGAATCTCCATACAGGTAACTCTTCCTACAACTTCCATTAAGCAATCCTCCACCTTCAACAGTAAAAGCCTCACACAAAGTTCAGTGAAAGTAACCCCTTTACAGAGGAAACACTTTTTCCAGTTTTTAAAGATAAGGGAATTTTTTTCTTGCATTTAAAATCTGCAGAATAAACAACTGGAGCTATGTATTTACTGAACATATTGCACTGAAAGGTAAAAAAGTTATTTCCGTACAATCACTTGCAATCTGCCTTACTAATGTCTTCAAAAACATTAGCAATGTCAGAATCAGCAATATTTATTTAAAGATCCTGGCTTCAGCTCTGGTTTCTCAGAATCCTGCTACCAAATCATATTTTAGCTTACCTAAAGAGCCTTCCTAGTCATTGCGCACCAACACAAAAAAAATTAACTCACGGATCTTTGAGAAGATCATGCTCTCCAAAGAAATCAGAATCAAGCAAGATTATGGCAGAAAATAAGAATAGACATCGACAATATTTCCAAAAAAGCTAAAGGAAAACTAGCAGTAGTTTAAGCAGTAGTAAAAGGCCTGTGGTTCTGACAACACGACTTGAATATACTCATGTCAGCTGGTGTTAAAAACATCAGAAACTTACACATGTAACATAAAAAGAACTTCTTAAAAAAACTTAGATATTTGCTGATATTGTACTTTACAATTGTTCTCCCTTCCTACAACTTCTAATCTAGTGGACGAGATCCTTCCTTAATATTTACAGAATAATATTCTGCCATACTGTCCAACCTAGTTCAGGAACAAAAATAAATCTTGTACGTTTAAAAACAGATGCTTAACTGAAATGAAATTCCTCAACAACTACATCAAATTTGTCCAAATCATGGTTCAGAATTAAGAGGTAAAAGTCATCTTAATCCAAGTCTAGATTCCTGCTCCTTTACAAAAGACACAGAAAATACCTAAAACAGTAACTTCACCTGTGGCGAATGCTAATGTAACATGCTGTCACCTACAGTCTGGAGGATGGACACACTGTTTAGGAGGATGGAAAAACTGTTTAGAAAATGCCCAAGGATCAGGCCTTGTATTTTGAGCCACGTCCAACATGCTAGCCTTTTTTAGAGAATTACCACTGGTTCAAATTATCAGTAAGAATGCAAATCAAACATTTGTTCACCAATTTCACAAGTTTCTTTTACACAAAAAACAGGAAAGGATTCATCTGCAAGACTCCCTATAGGGCAGAGAAACCATTCCTCTTTCACGCCTTTCAGTAGAAGAGAAGATTAGAGCAAGAGTATTCATAAAAGCATTAAAGTACTACAGTATTCTCACTGAGTGGCAGCTGAATACAAAAAAAACCCCCCAAAAAACCACACTAAAGGAATTGTTCCCATGATAAAAAGATAGGATGTTCTTTTTTAAAAAATCATCTTCAGTCTCACCCATAATGACACAGCCCTCAGTTCCACCAAAACGCCTCTCTTCCAAGAAAATGTAGTTTTTTTGACAACTGAGGCATTTTGGTTTAGGTTAATATTTCTACAGCAGAGAAAAAAAATGAGGCTGTGATTGACAAGATTTTGTTCAAAGTTTAGGCCTGCTAAGGCACTGCTATTGATAACTGTTTTTTTGACTGTGTACACTTGCACCAATAAAAGGCTCAGAGGATTACAAAGACAAACCACCTCTTCCTTCTGTTCTCCTAGCTATCTATTTAGAAAAATATCACAGGATCAGATATTGGAAATATCACAGTCAAAAACCAGAATAGGTTTCTATATTCTCCGGAAAACAATGGCCAAGTTTCATAATACCATGACACTTCCCAACTCTAAGAATGAAAGGGCAAGAACAAGTATTAGTTTTACATAGGCAGATATCTACAATTTGTCTAATTTACAAGGGACTTCAATGATCACAGGGCTTCACCCTGAAGCCCTGGAAAATCTGGGAAAGATTCATCACTACTGTACCTTGGCTACAGCAAAAAAAAATTGTTTCATTTACTTAAGTTTTAAATTTTTCTGAAGAGAAAAATAGCCGAACTGAAGCAAAAGGAGAACATCAATTCAGACAGAATACTTGAACTCATTTAGCTTCAGGAGATGGTTACAGGAAAATTAACACACAGGTTTCAATTTCACATCTAACTACTTCTGAGTTTACAATCTGAACTTGTAAACTGTGCAAGTCTGGAAAATGTACTTCCTGGTTCACAGCAAACTAGACAGCTATGGGAGGATATTTTCAGAAGCTGAACAGTGGATTTATCCTACTCTACAGGGTTTTTTTGTGCTACTTCAAAAAGGCAGGCAGAATGAAATTTGAATACAATACCAAGAAAATGTTTAAAAAATAGAACACCCAAACAAACAAGCCCCCTTTTTACTGACTGCTATAGAGAATTACTTGAATTACAGCACTGCATTCAGATTGTGGGTTTTTGTTTGTTTGGGATTATTTTTCCACCAACCTTCTTTATATATTACAGAATTTATGTGAAACTTATCTGATGCTACAGGAGCCAGACCAGTAGTCTGGTCACTGCTGCTAATAAGATCATTTCTTGAGTAGTCATTTATGGTTATGGATGCCAAAAAAACCCAAAGAGAAAAACCCAACCCACACCAAAAAACCTCCCACACACAACAAAGAAACTCCCAAGAGTAAAACCCAAATGCTTAATCAGCTTAAAGAGGGTGGAAATAAAAAGAAAATGGGAAGAAACATCTCTGTTAAATACATCAAACTTCCATCCCATACATCAATCTAATGGGATCAAAACACACTTTTCCATTTTGAGGATTTTTCAGGAAGAATTTCTATGTAGGGGCTGCTTAGACAAGCTTCTGTATTTCTTCTTCTGAACCCTGAAAATTATAATTCTTACTTCAATTTTTTTTCCTTTAGCTCTTTTTTCCTTCGATAAATTAACTTGCAGTTAATTTCCTGGAACTAAAAGTTTATCTAAAAATACATGAAAAATTTGGTAAGATTTCGGACTTGGTCCTGTCTTAATGTCCACTGCCCACACCCAAACCCTGATGCAGACAACTCCTTTCCATAGTAGTTTCTTGTTTAAGTAAAGCAAACTGATGAAGCACTAGTTCATATCCAGAACTGAAGAGGACATCAAGAAAATGAAAACAAGAGAGACCTCTTTCAGAACCAGAAGAAAATAAGAAAAACAGGGAAGAGAGACAAATGTTCTGGGGTTCCAAAATGGCTACGAATGCACTACACTGCATTTCTGACTTATTCCAAAGTACAACCCTCTCTTCACCTTAGGTTACAGAACTGCCAATGGAAGTGGTTTTCTTCTCCTGCCACGCTCCTCCACTCAACACCACACTGTGTCTACAACTGTGCAATCACATGACTGATCAATAAGCTGCTCCAAGGAAAAACTACTTTATTTTGTTAGAATAGTTTATTGCTGCATTAACTTATTCTGCAAGTGTATGAGCACTCCAACAGAAGAATGTAGCAGAAACATGTGGATTTGGAGGTTTTTCTGCTTGTGCTTAAGATGTAGGATGAGAAAGCACAGAGCTACCCATTCTGGCAAGAGCTGTCACCACAGCGCCCTAATCGTAACATCAACTTGCATCCTGCATGCCAACCTCTTACTAATAAATTAAAATGGAAAGAATCTGCTATTAATATCAGTGATTATACTGCTGACCCCATGAATACAGAAAATCAGACACAGTAGAACAGTGAACCAGGCAACTGACTGGAAAGTGCAGCAACCCTCTGATGCCACTGATCAACATCTCTAAGGCAAGAGAAAAAAAAAAAGAGAAAAAACCCACAAAAAATTAATAGTATGGTAGAAAAAGAAAAAAGAAAAAGCAAGACCTCTGAAATGAACTTTCCAAGGGAATTCAATGTACATTCAACATACAGAAGCATCAACTGTAATATAAGGCATTTTAGTGTGTGCCAATTAATGAAAAAACCTTTCCATCTAGCATCACCAGAAAACGTATTCAAGAATAGCCACAGTCACTTTGCACTTATATTCTGCCACTGCAATCTCAAACTGCAGGAGCAAAGTGAAGCTTCCTCCTTTAGCAGTGAACCAGAACTCTCTCTTCCTGAATCCATACTGTATTGAATCCATGAAACTGGCACAGTGGTCTTCACTGGAATGCCCAGACTTGCAGATGACCATGTGTAAAGAAGTTGATGTCACACTTCAGGAACTGGGCTGTTTACCTTTGCCTGGCAGTTGAGATTCCTTACTTTAAAGGTAGCTGTACAAGACCACGGTGATTTTTCATCCCATCACCCACCAACAATTCCGTGTGCAGACATCTCGAAGTTGCCTGTTGTTTTGTGGGATTATTCTTCTCAGACACCCAAGGTTTGTAGGAAATACAAAGTCACTATATTCTAATACAAGCCCACAGTTTATCCCTCTATAGCATAATGGAATCTTGTTTCTGTGTTCTCCCCTTGTAAACAGGAAATGAGTCCAAGTATAAATTATAGATTTCTCCTTTGAAAGGGCATCACTTACCAGTAACTACCATGCTGCTCATGTTAGAGTTCGGGCTACTGAGTACACTGCCTGAAAGAAGTTCGTCAGATCCTCTCTAAAAAGAAAGAGACAGTAAGAGATTTTTTTCCTCTATTTTGTGATTTTTAAAGATGATACTTCCTCTTTTCAGATAAGCGCAACAATTTGAAATCTAAGTAAAGCGGAATATTTACATGGCAATCTGAAATGAGAGCAGCTTAAGCACAGTTGTTTAACCCACCACTGAAATGAAGCCATCTCTGGACACAATGAGAACTGCTGAACAATAATTTTGTCCAGCATTTCAAATTAAAATATAATTAAATATATTTATTCTACTTCAATAACATTTAAATTAATTTAAGTTCTAATATTTTAATACACATATATATTAAACTAGTATATCTAGCTGAAACTACAAGGGAAATCTATGCAAATAAATATATGGAGTTTAGCTCAATTTTAACACCCCTGTTTAAAAACAAAAAGATTTAATGTTCACAGGAAATGAAATCAGTTTTCATTTTGGGGACATCCATTTGTTCTGCAAAACACAACTTAGGGCAGGGAATTACATCTTCATTGTAGTTCTTCAAACGTGACAAATATCAATTAATGAATGACTTAAAAGTGCGCTGCAAAAATCAGAGGGTTTATATTAAAACCATACAAGACAACCCCTTCCACAGATTGTAAGATGGGCATTTGACGCAGCTGAAGAGGCGCTTCTTTTCACACCTTCCTGTTTCTTCTTTTCTTTTATGCCCCAACTCTCTTCACCCTCAAGACTTCATCTCTCAAAAAGCCTACAAAATCTTTATGCGATCTTTCAATAAACAAAAATTTTAAACCATCCTTTGAATATTATCTTTAATTTCTTATAGGTTCTTTTCCACTTCAGAAGTATTTCTGCAGCACCCTTAAGACTAATCCAGGCCACTGCTAAAATGGCGATGAGAAAAAAACCAGTTTCTACCCATCCTTATTAAAATAAATGGGTTTAATTCTGTTGTGGACACTACAAGAGAATCAGCAATAGTTAATGAATGTGTTTTACAGGGCACTACAATACTTCATAATAAATTCATCTGAGACTATTAGCTTCATAGACAGCAGAGTTGAAAGACTTATAAAAACATCAAACCCTTACCTTTTTCTCATACTGCACTATATTTGTGTCCACACAGAAAATAGTATGTTGTAGTTTATATGTATGTATGCACATATAGAGCTATTAAAGTTTACTTGGTTTGCAACATCACCTCTGAAGACTCTCTATATAGTCTACTGAATGCTCTAAGCTTGTAAGGGTACATAGCAAGCAACAAAGCTGTGCCTATGAAACCAGCAGGACTTCCCTTAAGATTGCATCATGCCTAATACCAAGATTAGATAGAACCATGAGAAGGACTATGTCTTGTCCTTTTCGGTGTAAGGATGCATTTCTAATCAGATATAACTGAGAAAAATTTAGCTACACAGAACTGAGCAACAACATAGGTAAGTTATAGAAACTCTCTGTTATTCTAACTACATTGCTTTCTACTACTGATGTGATATGCAGGTACTGTAAGTTGAAATATAAACATTCTTTCTCTTCCACGTTCTATTTTTTCTAACATAATATTGACAAGAGTAGAATGCTGCAAAGTTGAAGATTACGAGCAGCATTAGGTTTCTCAGTGGTAAGTGTGTATTTTTCTGTTTGCAATACCCATCTAGCTCTGCTTGGGAGCCCCTGTCTGCAGCCTGGCCAGCTCAGCTGAACAGGCAGAAGTAGCAGCAGACACTGAATCTGTTCATAGTTCAGCTGATTAAGATCATTCAGCAGCATTTTTTCCCCCTTAATGGAACAGGCATAAATTTGCAATGGTACACCAATTACTACATAAATAGATGAAGCAACCTCAGTACCAAATGAATACTCTTCCCAAAACCTGTAGGAACTTTACAATTCTGAAATATCTCAAATTTGAGTTGCCTTCAGCTTCAGAAAGTTACTTACAACAGCAACTGCTGAATGAAAGAGTGCAAGAATTATTATATAAACTTCTGGTTCCTAGTAAATCAGGCTTTCAAAAACACTTAATTTCTTAATCCACAGCAGAAAAATCCAAAAAGAGCACAAATTACTCAACAGAGTAGATGTTCAGTTCCTGTATTTGTGTTTCATGAACAGTCCCCTCTTCATTTACAAACATATCATTTTACATTTCACGAATACCTTCACAGTCAATCACAAGATTTTGTCATTGCACTTGAAAGTTTTAACATTTTTGCTTCAGAAGAACAATTAAATGTAAATGTCTTGTACTGGTCTCTATCAATGTCTACACTTGTCTCATCTGCATAAATTAGTGTCTGATTCACATATGTACAGGTTCATGGAATGTTCTTCCAATTCCCCCGTGAAATCACAAATGTATAGCAAACCTCTATTAACCCACTCCCATACATATTTCCCAAGCTTTTGGCCAAAGACAAAGATCTCTCTTACCATGTGAGTAATGATCTTATTAGATATACATGGTTATTTTTCCTAATTGGTTCTTAAGCAGCCTCGACCCTTCTGTACTTCAAATCCATATGTAATTTTAAAACCAGCTCTGCAGCAAAACACATGATGGGCTTGGGCACAGAGTGGTAGATAACAAAATCCAAAGCAGTACCTGCCTGGTTATTAATCTAAAGATCTTGGTTGTCTAGTAAAGCAATTTCACATAAGCATCTCAAGTAAGCCAGTGTGTGCTCTTAGACTGGCACTACTGTGTAACACAATCCCTCCCAAACTACATAAATACTTATTTTCCTTACTTTTATTCAGCAGAGATAAGGCTTTATTCAATTTGTGGTTTGGAGTGCTTGGTTTTGGTTTTATGTGCATATTCTTTTAGAGGGTGCTAAACCAAAAAGGACTGACACCATGCTCCATGAGCAAAGCTTTTCATCACTCTGCTACGTCACACATGAATTTCAAAATCATAACCAATTTTCCAAGCATCTTGAATATTTAATTAGTCTCAAGCACAGAAGTTCTGCTCGTCGAAAACTTTAAACTAAATTAGATAATTGCATTGAGTGTTTCAGAGCTAAGGAAACCAAACTCAGATCTTTGAAGAGCACACAGAATCAGACCCAAGGAAGGAAGATCCAAGAACAATGTTCACTTAACCCTTTTCCCCGTCTGTGCAAACTGCTGTATTCTAAAGAATCAAGGCAAGTTTAAGATTGTATAACAATATTGAAGATCACAAATATAGAGATGGCAAAAACATTCACATCCAAGTTAAAATAACAAACAGATTAAAACCCACCACAATTATTATATTTCACTATAAACTGCAAAGGAAAGTTACAGTAATAGCAACACGGTAGAGACTAATTGAATATTCATTTTAGCATGAGGCAAGGAGATTATTAGGAACAAAATAAGAAGTACAAACTGCTATTATACTATTAATACGTCATCTTCTAACATCTAGTCCTCAACAGCACAAGTTTTCAATGCCATATTTCTCTTCCTACCAATGTCAAGAAGATTAATCTACATGAATCTTGTACAAAAACTAACAATTAACTGCTCAGATCAGAGCTATCTAGACCATTTCTTTATGAAACCAGCATCTACCAAAACATGAGCATACAAGAATTGCCAAGCTAACATCTTGCAGTGAGTGAACCCTGAATTTGTCACAGTCAATACTGCCCTTTCACTTAAGCCCATGTTGTCACCCCCATGACCCCATGAGAGCATTTCCATGCATGGTGGGAAAACATCATGTTTAATGCATGGCTTCAATCAATGCATTTATGTAAAACTGACACATAGGACCACTTTCAAAAAACACAAAAAATATACCAAATCAGACTTTTAGTGCATATTTAAGTGAAAATTCGAAATCATGTATACAATAATTATTTTACATACTGTAAATTAAAGACACCATTTTGATATTTTAGCTAATTTCCCTAAGTGAATACTTATTTCATATAATGTCATTTCTACAATTTACAAAATCAATTAAACAAAGAGAAAGAAGCCCCTAGCTCAGGAAATTAATGTCCTAGGTCCTTGCTTTAAGTTATAGCTAACCCAAAATCCCTCACTATACAAGCTGGATTTACATTGCAGAATTTCAGGTTTTTCCCCCCATAAAAGACTCATGCTATCGCAGGTTTAACTACATAGCTATATAATTTCAGAAATTTCATTACCGTCATACTATGCTTCCAGGCTAACCAAAAATAGAGAATTTAGAAGTCTTTGCTAACTATTTTCCTCACATTCCAGATCAGGCTTTAAATACTTCGCACATCCCAAGATTTTATTACATCCAAGGGTTTAGTCTTTTATGCATCAAAATACTTTTTGACAGCTGTTTACATCAGAAACACATTGGCTTTTTATCCAAAAATTCAGGGCTATGGAGACTCTGATCAGAAGTTATGGCTAAACCTAACCTAACAGTGACAGACAGCTTATTAGAAGCATGGATAGAAGCACTACAGTACACCTAGAAACAGTAAACAAGTGACTCCTAGAAACAGTTAACGTTTGTTAAGAAGTCAACAGTATCATCTAAAAAATTTTCTTAAACGCCCACTAGAAAATATAAGGATGACACTCAAAGACATTGAAAAATTTTTTACAAATACCCTCATTTGTGGTATTTATATTTGCTGATATTACAAACCTCTCTCAAAACCAGGATGATTCTGCCCTTCCCATTCCCCTCTCTCTGCCCTTCCCCCCAACAAAAGATAAGTAAGAGAATTTCAGCTGCACTGTACATTCACCACAGTCACTCTCAGCCTACAGGCATGAATTTCCCAAGCGGTATGACAAGCCAGGAGACAGATCTCGTGATTTAAGGAAATCCAACAGCACTGTAAGACACTTTATTTCTAACAACATCTGGGAACAATTTAAAAGAAAGAGCCAGAAACCTGATGGTATGGGAGAGGAATAAGCACATGACAGTTTCAACCCAGACATTAAAATAATCTTCTCTAACAGCTACACATTGTAAACACACTGCTTCAATATCTGAAGTAACTTTGGGGACTGGATGTTTGAAACAACAGAACAACACACTTTAAACCCCAAACACAGCATTTATAAACTTTGTTCAGTTTACATGTGATGGATTAGAATTCAAAGGATGCTTCACTTTTAACATGATAAATTTTATATGAAACACTGCATAAATATACTCTCACATAATCTTTTGTCAAGAAAAAACACTTGATCTGCCTTATGCTCTGATTACACACACAACTGTCAAAACACATAATCCAAACTACCCTTAGGAATTTGTTACACTCTCATACGCACAGGATCACAGAAGGCCCATTCAGAACAGGATACATATTCAAAAGAAACTCCATGCAGGTTCAGAAGTATTTCAGAAAGCATACAGTTTAACTATAAGCTTGCTATTACTTCACCACAACCTTGCATGCATGGAATACACCTGTTTGAATAGTTTTAAAGAATACACCATTTAACCATATTGGCATGAAATCAGCTAAGGTCGGGAACTCCATGGGTGCTTAGTAACTCACTCATCACTTGCTCTTCATTCAGTATTAACTGTATACAATATGACCACCTTTACATACTTTCTCTCCCTGTATGTTCTTTTTTTACCTTACTTCCATTATTTTCAGATTCTCCTCCACCAAGCATATATTGTTTATATAGCCTAACAACTATGCCATTTTAACACTCTCAATTTTTCAATAAGAAAGTAGCTAGGAGAAAATTAATAAAACCACATATATTTTGCAAAAATTGAGAGAGAACAATCAAAGGAATTTGAAAAGTCTTTAATATGGACAGAAGACAAAACTCAATTTCCTTAAAAAAATCTCTAGGTTCCCAAAACACAATGTTGAAAAAAATCAAATTTCTCAAAGCACCAGAAGATCAAGATGGACTATTAAACCAAAAAGCCAAAGAGTAAAGACTCAAATCTCAGCTCCCACCATGTCACACAGCCTCATTTGGAAACTTCCAAACTTCGAATTGTAATGGAAGACTGTTCTGAGAATAAATATGAAAGCCATTTCAAACAGGGTCAATTTATAGAAGCTACTGTTATCAGATATCTTTACTGTTAACAGATACCTTCCATAGTAAGAAGTTTTGGGGGTTTTTTGTCACTATGGTCATGTTCCCCATACCACTACTGGAAAGACAAACCCAGATGCCAGTTCCAAACTTTTGAACACGGTCAGACTTCAGCCTTACTTCACTGCTACAATGCTCCACACATATTTTTTGCTGTTTACTGCTGCTAGCACAACTAGGTATTACTGAATACAAAGGTTATCTAAAAACATTATCACAGCTAACACAACATTAAAACACCTCTAATTCACAAACAACCCATTTTTTTCATATGACTGTGTCTTTGTCTAGTCTGCCAGCAATTATATTAGACATGCAACATCAGCCCCAAACTCTAATCCTAACATTTTAAATACAACAGACCACCACATGGCATCTGTCTGTATGAATAAACCAATTTTTTATCCTACCACTCCCTTCTTTTTAAGTCACCAAAATTACAACAGTGAAGGCAAAAAATTTGAGAGAGTACAAAACTGAAAGAAACAGGCTTGTAAAATAAGTTTAGTCTAAATTTTAGAAGTGGAAAAATTTATCTTCTGACAACTTGCTAGAATCTGACTTGCAATCCTCTTTTCATTATAGTTGAAACAAACAGTCACAGCACATCTACAGTATCTACTTGTTTCCACCATGAAAAAATTCTCAGTTGTTATTACCAAAAAAGGTTCAGAGTATAATTTTGTAAGAGAAGACTACTCCTCAGAACATGAGTTAAAAAACCAAAGTGGAAAATGCTTCAAGAGTACTTACAGACTGCTCCTTTGTGCTCTCTCTACTTTCTCCATCAGTTCCTGTCTCTGTCAGTTTTTAGCTACTGTCCTTCCCCCATACTACTATATTCTTCTGTGTTAAGTTTCAGCAACCAGGAAAAAGGGGAACTAGGTGATACTTTCCTGTTTGGAAAACTTAGAATGTACCAGGACAGTGTTTCTTAGCATCTTCTACCCATCCCAAACATAACCAACTAAACACACACCACCAATTCCCTCATCTCTTAAGTGCACTGCAAAGGCCAGAGCCCTGACTTAGGGCGGAAGAAGGCCATCCCCACATCTTTAAACATTACAAAACTGTTTTTACAGGAATGAGTTTTCTTCCGAGCTATAACGGGCTGTTTGTGCTTGGTAGCTGAAGCTTGGGTTTTGGCCAGTAACCATAGCACTGTCATGAAGGTCAAAAATTTCCCAAATGCTGTGTACCAAATAATGCATCCAGGAAGAAATGACAGGTTCTTCTTTCCTGTCAGATAGAAGAACACCTCAGCCACTGTGAAACAGAGAAGGCACATACACAAAATGAGTCACTCGATTGTTCAAGCCCCAGTTACTGCACAGCTACTCATCCCATCCAGGAGAAAGATCATCCATCAGACTGAAGTGGCACACACTGAAATACACTAGGAGAGATCACCCTCAATATGCACCCAAAGTTCACCTAAGTTATTCCCTACACCTGTGTGACATATATTCCTTACATCATGTTTTATATCCCTCCACAGATTCTTTTAATTATTCCATAGAAAAGATACATTATATACTTCATACATCCAATGGCTGAAAAAGGCTCCATCACACCAAGTGCCAAATCAGTTATCAAAATTAAAGCATTGTAATGTAAAGAGAACACAAGAGAACAATTCAAAGTACAGTCATTAGATGCTGATGCTCAAAACTATATAACCAGAGAGTAACTAAGGACCTAATGTAATAAGAACAGAGCAACTCCAATGTACTTTTTTAAAAAGAAAAAGCGAACATTTTATATAATATAATTTTTTGAAACTATGCACAAAGAAATCTATAAAATGTATAGAATTTATCCAAGGAACTGGACTTCTTTTTTAATTGAGGAACTATGTAAATATTACCATTACTGGAATCCTTAACTCTCCTTTATTCAAGTATACTTTGCACAAACTGCTTATATACAATGCAAGTTCACAAATCAGCATCAGCCAGAGAGCTAAAGCTCATTCCTTTTTGCATTATTTTGCAAACTGTAATGTAAGGGGTGAACTGTGTGCAGTGACATTTCACTGCCTCCATGAATTCTAGGTAAGCAAAACAGGACATTACAGACCAAATCAAGTATGAGTTATTTCATTTGTACTTACAAGATGACTGGGTTGTGACATGTTCTAATGCTTTCAGAAATTAAAGCACGCTGCTCCTCTGACAGATTTGAGCTAGGAAGCGTGTTCCTACTGCATATTTTGGGTTGTACAAATCCCCACATTTACTCTTTGTAAACCAAATTCTCAAGTAGTATTCATCATTTTTTCCATCTCCATTTTATGTTTTGTATTGGTTTCTGGTGTTAATTTCTGATGATTCAACATGTAAATCAAATGAAGACTGAACATCAGATGAACAAAAATGTTTTAAATCAAATCAAGTTTACAATACAAATAAATGGTAATAGTTTCAAATTTATCCCTCATTTGTAGATAACTCCAATTATAAAACTGTTAATAAAGCATTATAAGGAAGCATTCCTTTTACTTTATACTTGCCTTGACCACATGCAGTCCCCTAAGCTGAAAAGCCCTCCTTTAACTGAAAGACAATACTCAGACTACAGTAATTAACTTCTCTTACTCTTTTATGAATGGGTTTAAAAATATAACGTTCCCTTAGCTTTTTAAGAGAACAACCGGCCAGACAACAGTTAATATGACTTTTAAATTTATATTGACATGACTGATGATGATAAAATAAAGCAGAAACAGAAAAGTCACATGTCACCATACATTTCTCCAAGTATAATTGAATGTATCACAAACATGTTTTGTAAGTGACCAGCATATACGCTGTAAGTGAAAAATCTCAGAAAGTACCAAGTAATAAAAATATCCTGGATAAGGTGACTTCTCACAGGTAAATCCCTGCCTACATCCAGTGACTATCCAGTCACAATAAAAGCGGTGTTGGAAGAGCATTAAAACTGCTAATGCAACTCCTTGGATTCAAAACCTACTTCTCACACATTCCCACGGCACCCCAGAAAAAAGAAAACTTCCAAGGGAAGGCCAGATGATGATCCCAGTTGTTTATATTGATACTTGATACCACACTTGATAGGCAAAGCATTCCTCAACTTGAAAACATCAGTCCATCAAGAGCAATGAATAGTCACCATAAGGACAAATGTTTCACAAGTCCTTCCACAAGACATGAGTGAAGCTGGCATTACACCACTATGCACACTGTGTACCTCAATTAGACAGAAAACCCATTTTCCATTCTTAGCAGTATCTTGAGATAATTAAAGAAGCTCCAGAATACAATCCAGTTTATTCCTCCCATATTTAACAACTTTCTTCAGGATATCATCACTCTTACTTGTTTGCACTACTTCATTGCACAGACTGTTTTCTTTTAAAAACCAGACAGCAAGTCCACTTTTACAAGCAAAGAGCACAACTTTTTGATACTTCTGAGCCTTTCCTTGTATTTTTTAATCACTGCCTCCAATACACCTATCTTGCCTTCTTTCTTATATTCATAATATAATTTCTACAATCAACAGAAGAAAGCAGTTACATTATCTGAAGCATCTTTATTTCATTGTCTGGCTAGTATCCTAAAATTTGGTTCCAAAACTGCACTACCCACTTAGGACATAGCTTGTAACACTCAAATTCTCATCGACTGAAGTTGCTCACAGTAAAGAATGAAAGGGATACTGAATCCATTTACTTCTCCTGAAGTGAGAAATGTCAGAATTTAAGATCCAAGTAATACATGGTCTACCTCAAAGTAGAAATTTTCTTCTTTCTTCACTAGAAAGAAGAAAAATTACTAAGGGTAATTTATGATATTATATTTTTTGCCTTGAAGCCGTGTACATGGAGTACAGTTTGCTGCTGACAGATTGGAATGTCCTCAGGTATTCCTCCAAACTACTAAATACATTGCTAAGTTTTAATTAGTTAACACTTTGTCCTCCCAGGCACCAGAGAAATAATCATGTCAGTTGACATTTCTATTGTGATTGGCACCCACAGAAGTACCTTAATACTAACACTTTACTCACAATTCAGAGAATGATTTTAAGCTTGTCTCCAGTACTGCATGAACATATGGAGCTGGATGGGTCCAGAATCCATGTAATTGACTTCTCACAGCTCTTCCTAGAAGCAAGCTTACCCAGGAACATTATACAGGTACATCCAACAGAACAGCTGCTGTATCTACAGGCTGGCTGCATTATAAAGAACTAGTCCAAATCCAGCAGGACAATACTGAATCTGAGCAACTGGGCCTTACCAGACAAAGCTGGACTTAGCAAGCAGTTAACACTGATCAGCTTCAGGTGAAAAGGCAGGTACATAGCACAAGCTACCAAGTTCCCTGAATGAATGTGAAGAGTTAACTGTACGCACTAAAAAACTTCTGCTTCTACCACTGAAATAGAATTCATGCATTCATTAAAGTTCTCTTGTCCCATATCCCTTTGCATTATTTCTCACTCAGCTACTATGGAGTACTGATCTAATTCCTGTGACAGATTTGAATAAAAAAAGCAAAATAAATAGTAAATTAATGCTATTTGGAAGCCCTTTCCTTGTTATAAAAATATGATAAATTCATAACTGAACTTGAAGTACAGCAAAGCAAACACCCACTTCTGTGTCTACATTACAAATTCTAGCTCCCATTTTTCTGTCCTCTTACAGATAGTCACTTCATTTTTAACTTCAATGGGAACTGCTTTGAAAAAAGGAAGGGGAGGGACAGAAGAAAATATGACTTTTACAGGCCCCATGCAACAATGCGGGAGTGTTGTTTCGAAAAAAAAGTATGATAAATCAAGTTTTAAAGTAAGAAGCTGACACCACTACATTAATCCAGAACCACTGTTTACAGTTCAGTGCCTAGAAAAGTCTTCTGTGTAGAGTCTCCAATTTACCTCTAGGGATTTTTGCTTAATAAAGTATATACGTCTGACTAGATAGCAGCTCACAATGACCAGTTAAAATCTTCCAACATGCAATTGCTGATGCTCAAAGTTGTTCATTTTGTACCAGCACTCTACCCCCTTATTTGTTAAGTGTACATCCTACCTTCACACCAACTGCAACATCAGTGACAATGCTGTAAAAAAAGAAAAAAACAATAACATAAGTCAACGAATTTATCCTCATAAACCCAACTTTTCAATGTATTGCAATGACAAAATAATGAGGAGACAAACAGGCAACAACTTCCCTGAGCAAGAAACTATGTTCAAAGAGCACACAGGACTGAAATACAAAAGAAACTTTAAAAAGCCACTGAGCTCCCCTAGCTTATAGGCCTTTCCAAAGAGTACAAAGTTTCAAGTAAATGTTACTCCAATGCAGCACTGCCAGGAAATTTATTTAGGAAGCTCGGGTTTCTGGACTACATGAGATTACAGGGCGAAAATAAGAGTAATTTAAAAGTAAGTACAAAACTTCTCACAAACCTCTATTAACTAAACAGCTGGTTCAGCAACATAGCTGAACTTTTATTTGACCTACTCTTTGAACAGCAGAAAGCAATACTTTTTTTTTTAATTAGCTTGGAAAAAACTACAATGTGTCATGACAGCTACACCTATACGAAATTTAATGAGGTACACCTATGAAAAACGCTGCAACAGGTATGTCAAGGTACATCTTTTCCTTAGAGGTTGTGACATCACCACTCACAATGTATACCACAATGCTAAAAGAAACCTTAGTCCACAAACACATACACACAAAAAATAATATGGGAGAGCATTCCACAGTGTAGTACTCATTAGTGACAGTAGTTCTCAGACAGGATTTGTAACTCCTACCATTATAATCACAACCATAAAAAGCCTCGGGAACTCTCAGAGTTGAAAGGTTATGTGCTTAAAGCATACCAAAGAGATGGCTTCTCTGTTTGAAGCAGAGTAAACAACCTAACAGGAGATTTGGAAGCTGAAAGCTGTTGTGTTTACACTGACGAAGGCTACAGCCAGCAGCCCCATTTTCCAGATGCAACAAAAAGCAGGCCTGGCGTGTAGTGCCTGCCCATCCCAGCCCTCACTGTCCCATACTGGCGACTCCTTCCCACCTTCCCTTCTTTGGTTTTTACCGCCACTCCACTGCATATACAAAGGCATCTTTCCACCTGGGGAGGGGGGAAAGCCAAAGGGCTTATTAGGCAGTTTCTGAAAACAAAAGAGCTCGACATCTGGCTCCTGCTGGCATCGCTCCTCCCCTCCAGCCAGCTCCAAAACAAACCCGAGCCCCGCAACGCGCCCCTCCTCACCCCCTGGCCAGAGGAGAGATGCCAAAGGCGGGGGAGAAGGAGGGAGCGAGAGGCTCTGGGGGGCAAGGATGAGGGTAGATCGCGCTCCTTCTCTACATCGACACGCGGCGTCTGGGGCACTACACTTAAGTAGGGGGCAGCCCGAGGCCCTCGGCGATTTGAACGGGGAACCCTACAGAGGGGCCCGCGTTACGGAGAGCCTGAGCCCCCTCCCAGCCTGTGTGGAGCCTCAGGCTTCAGCCGTCCCGCGGCGGGAGGCTCATCGCTCCGCACACCCTCGGAGACGCCCGCCGACAACCAGCGAGCGCCCGGTACCGGGACAGGTCCCACCACCGACCGGCGGCACAAAGCGCGGCAGTGCGCTCGCTCCCAGCGCCCCGGTGCCCACTCACCCGTCCATCGCCGAGCAGGACAGAGCGCCGGCAGCGGGACGGGAGCCGCGCACGGGGAGGCTGAGAGAAAATGGCGGCCTGGCCTGCACTGAAACCGCCGAGCGTTGCCGAGTGCCGGGCTCCGCTCCCCGTCCCCCTCCGCTACCGCGCATGCGCCGGCCGAAAGCGCATGCGCCGTGCCCGCCGCCGAAGCTGTTGCCCTCAGCTGCCCGGCCCGAGCCNCTCCTCCTGCCCCAGCGCCGCCTCGGCAGAGCGCGGGGGGCGGCTGCGGGGCAGCGCCGAGTGGCTGGGAGTGGCGGGGGTCCGGCGGACCCCACTTGTTGAAGGGAGAGAGTTTCCGCACTCGGTGCCAGCGCTTCCCAGCGCTGCGAGCCCGACCCTTCCCCTCAGGGCAAAGGTCCAGAGCGACCCGCGCCCCCCGGCCTCGCCTGGGGCCCAGCCCCGACAGGAGCCGTGTCCCCATCGCTGCTGCCCTCGGCTACGCAGTCACTTCCCTGAAAACAACCTGTTGACTATAACTGATCACTAACGCTACATAAAAGTAATAAAGAGGCACGTACCAAGAAACTACTGCAGTGAATTGGGTTGTTTCTTCACAGACATAAGTGTCTCCGTGGTTGTCTCTAAACTGTCACGTCAGGGTACAAAATACATGGCTATTACGAAATACACATTTTCTCCTCATTATTTTTTGCCAGATCTCAGTATTTCATCATAAATCATCAAATGTTTGATACACTTCTAGGTTTTCTAGAAAAGCTGTGCATGAGAAAACCCTGGATTGCATTCAAACAAAAAATCAAACTAGGTAAAAGATAGTTATTTTATAGCTATGAAAGAAAATTTGAAATTGTGATCCAAATGTTCCTGTAAGATCCCAAACCCAGAAGAATGTTTAAAAGTATTCAAAACGTCTTCTGTGATTTCTATATTTTGGTCTAGCAAAAATATGTTTAGAGAAGATAGCCCATTCACTACCAATCACAGAAGTATTGCACTTTAATTTTTTCAGGTTAGTGTAAATTCTTTGGATTGTGCCATCAAAACTATTGCAATGAAGCCTGATAAAGAATTTAGGAACCAAAAACTATGAAACTATACATACGTCCATAAGAAGAAAATTTTCAGTATGCTTTAATACTCCAGTATCCTCTCTAACTGACAGCACAGATAGCTCAGTAACTGGATTAACAATTAGGAGTGTGTACAAATTCTCATTCTACTCTGAAACTTTTTGTTGTTCTGTTCTGGAAAAGCCACTCTGATTCCCCACAGCAGTTTACTGATAATGTTTCTCTTAAATGCCATTATCACTTGGATATCTGCAACTACTTCCTCTTTCAGAAATTGTCTTCAGCACCCATCACTGACCACTAGGCTAAATTACTTATTATTCACTTTCTTAGAAAATCCCTCTTAAATATTTGATTTGCTTGGGTTGTATATAAATGCTATGCTTTAAGGGTTTTGCCTTCTACATTGTTATAGTTTGTTTGGGGTTTTTTTTTTTTAAGTCTGTGGTTGTAGCATTCTTTACTGATTACATGTGTTAAAGTAATATGATCATGATTGAAAGTAACATTGAAGACATCAGAGACATAGAAGTGCATATAGCAATCTCCATAAATCCAGGGCATATTTATATATTTACATGCTCTCTCTCTTTCCCTATGTACAATCACTGTATATTCTGGCATACTTAGGAGGCTTTGCACCATTGGAGGTTGGGTTTATAGTTATTTTCTCTTGTTTTTCATTGCCTTTAGTCCTGTTTGTTGCCACATTGTACTGGGCATTTTTTTGTCTTTTTTCCCCCTTATAAATCCAAATACATCTTATGCATTTTTGTATTGGTAGAAGTACTAATCCTTCCACTTCTTAGCAATTAGTGGAAAATCTGATTTCCATCTCATTTCTCCAACTGCTTAATTTGCTTACCTTCTTTGCCTTCATAGTAATGCCATCTTCAAACCTGTTTTTCTCTTCTGCAATATTTCTTTTTTCTCCTTCTTTCATGACACCTACCAAAATCTAAGTAAGTGAGCTAATACTCATTCAGTTTATCCTCTGAATTAGTTCTTATTCCATATAAAGGAGGCTGAGGAGTACCTGTTGAGTATAGCAGAAAAGACACTGGAACTGAGTCTGCAAATCTGGTTGAAATAATAGATGTGACTTTATACAGCAAAACTCTGGTCCCCCACAGAGCACAAATATAAGTGATAATCAATCAGGATTTTACCTAGAACATTTAATTTTAGAAGGGATAAAAAGGATACCAGTATTCAGTGTGTTTCTAATAAAGTGCCATGGTACCCTCTTGATCAGTTGTTCATGCAGTGTGGTATTCCACTTTCCTGTTCCTGTAGCTTTGCCTTTTTATACTATTAGATCATTTTTAGTACCCTTCTGAATGCCTTGTGAAATGCCTGCCACATTTGGAACATTGTGATAGCTTCATCTGTTTATCTGGGTTTTCTCTGTTGCTAGAGTGTGTTTTTGCTTTGTCTTTCTCATGTTTCAGAAAGTCAGAAAAAAACTTGTTGCCAAAAAACACCCTCTTGTCCTTAGGAACTGTCAACTTTCTGCTCAAGTCCTGCATCAGATGTTTCAGAAGGCGGCTGAAATGTCCAGTAAGAGACAACCATTAAGTAAAAGAGCTCGAGCAAAGCCCTCCACATTCAGTTGTTACATTACAAAGCACATGGGCTCATATACTCTATCCATTTTATTCTAACTAAAATTTAAGTGGATATATTATCATCAGCTGTTCAAAAGTTCCATACTCTTAAAATCACAGTAATCTTACTGCTGAAGCAATATTTTGTTTTCCTAAATAATTTCCTTTGATCATTGATACACTTAGATGTTTCGCTTTGATTGGTTGTTTCCTTTTTATTTCAAGAACAGCTAATAAATAACCATCTGTGTAGTTCAGTAGCAGTATGAGAAGTTAATGATGTTTGCTTCGTGGAGGATTGTAGGAATTAGAAAGCACACAAAGATATTTTCTGCTGTACATTGTCCCAGTCTGAGTCTCTGGAGTTGCTGGGAGATGAGATCCACACTCTTAGAGAACAGCCTGTCCTAGAATTTGCCTGAGCACTTTTTGACATCTGCAGCATTCTAGGGCAGCAAGTCTTGAGATTTAGGAAATCACTGTCTGAAAAATATTTTCTTTTGGTTGTGTCAAGCCCACTGCCTGATAATTTCCTTTGATGCCCACTAGTTCATTTAAAAAAAAAAATAGATGGATAATTTTTCCTATGTACCTATACTTGCTGTTCTTAAATGCATATACCTCCATCATACTGTCTTCAGTTGTCTTTCAGGAGTTCTAGTAAATTTTAAGTTTCCCTATTAGAAGTCATTCCCTGTTTTCAATTATTTGTTTTGGTTTTTTTTTATACCTTTCATAATCCTATTCTAGAAGACCATAATGGTTTTCATTACTCAAGTTATACACTCAAAGGCTTTATATAGGTGCATAATAAATGCTTTCTGGTTTTATATTATTTTTCTCTCTTATAATACCAATATCATTTGCATGTTTGAATCCTACTGAGCCATGAGCTAGTGGTTTCACAGAACCCCCTACAACTCCAGCACTCTTTGCTGTGTGAAAGCCATTTATTTAGATTCCAGGATTTTGCACTTATATTTTGGCTTGTTTTCTCTCTCACATATTACTTCCATTTTTCAGCACAGAATTTAACTTGCCATTTTATCATTCAGTCACACAGTATCATGAGAGCTTTACACAATTCTTCACGGTCAGCTTTTGTTTTTATTACCATGAATAATTCAGCATCATCAGCAAACTTGGTCGCCTCGATAATCACTCTTTTTTCCAGATCATTTAAGAATATGCTGAACAACACAGGTCCCTGTGGTACACTACCAATGACCTCCCTGTACTGTAACAAAATAGAACATTTTTCTTGTCCTTCATTTAATATCTTTTATTAATCTAGTATTAATAACTAATAATTAACGATTTATTAATATATCAAAGATAAGTACCTGTTAATCTTGTGTCAACTTAGTTTGTCTCAAGAGCTTTGGGCAGAGAGTTTCAACAAATTATTTTTTTAAGAAAACGTTATCATGTTGTTTCAATCAGACTATGCTAAAACTCAGTGACTCCTTCAAAGAATATGATGCTTCTTGCTATTAGAGGCACTTACACAGTAACAACTCTTCATTTGTCCTTATCTCCAAACAGCCCTGTCCTTCAGTTTCCCCGAATTGTTAATGGTACTGTCATTAAATGGTGTTGCTTAGAACAACAGATCCTCGGGATATTATGGGAAAGGTTGATCATTTGGTTTACCAGTCTTTGTTATATTAAACCACATTATTCTATCTTAAGCCAGTCCTTATCATCTTCATAAATTCTCCAGATGCCTTTGAGCAAAGTCCCAACATTTATTAGTACCTATTCATCTTTTTGTGCTCCTGTAAACAATGTCCTTAATCAACATTTCTTCCCAGCAGTCTATGTTGATTTACTTTGTTTTCTTAAACTAAGTTTTGAAGCTATTGTGTAGGTCTTACAAGCAAGTGCCCTAAATAAAAGTCTCTTTTTCAAGTTCAGGTCAGGTCTTTTTCAAGTTCAGTTGTCGTGCTGGCCTGAATCCCACAGGCTGCTCTCCAGCATTTTATTTCTAGCATCCTTGCTAGAAAGACAGATTTTCTTGGGCAGGCTGGGAATGTTACTGCTCTCTACCATTTCAAACACTGAAATATGTGACATAGCTCATCCTGTACTTAACTGAACATTCGTATCAGTCCAAAGGTCTGCTCATGACAAGCAGATTATTTTATCTGTTTGCCGACTCTCCCTCTCTTGCTTCTAGTATATCCACCTGGAAATCTATTTTCCACAGCAAATTCACCTTTTTCTATCACTGTGATTAAAAACAAGTACATTTACTTTCTTCAGGACTGGAGATCAGTTTTACATTTTATTACAAACAATATATGTCAGTGGTGTTTGCAAAGGTCTTTTATTCCATAGGGCTTCCTTGGTTTTGTCTTGGAGAAGTAATGGAGTAAACATCACGTTGTGGATCATGTACAGCCATGACTGCAGCTGTTTTCTGTCAGGGGAAAAAAGTGAAATGAATCTTTTTTTTTTTTTAATGCAAAGGTGTCTGTTGATGTTATAAAACAAAGGGTAGAACTTCTCTGCTTCTCGATCTAAAAAAAAAAGTCTTTCTGTTGTCACAAGCAGGTGTCTAAGTGCTGGCCTGACCGCCTACAAGACACAGGTGAAATATTCTGACATGAAAACTATGATTATTCTCCAAGTACATTAGTAAAGTAACTTAGTCAATGGGCAGTAAAACCTAGTTTTTTCCCTGACTGTAACGTGACTGGTTCTGATGAGGACTGCTCCCTTAATGGTGGTGCTCTTACCAGCCTAGATCTTTACACTGCAGACAGCAGGGCTGTCCCCCCTGCCAGGCAGTCACCAAACCTAGGAAAAAAATCTCTAAGCACTGTACTTTCAAAATCAATATTTAATGCTTCTTTTCATGAGTGGGTTACATGAAAGATCCACAATCAACAAAAACCTGGCTTTAGTTCTTAGCAAGTCCTTCATTACTACAATAGCTTTTGCCAATCAGTATTCAGGTAACAAAGGTTCTCCATTTGAGGATCAGACAAAGAATAAATTTAGGGACTTCAAGATGATTTTTATTTTTGTTCTGAAATGAAGCTGCCTAAATTTTGGCTATTGGTACACATATAAGGGTATGAATAACTTAACAGAGCTGAAGCATTTAGTCCAGTGGTGCCCTGGCAATCTGTTGCTTTGTGCAAATGGGAGCCCAGCCTGTCCCACTAAGTGGTGACCGGTGTCTGAGCGGTGACAAACATTAACCCCTCATCCCATAAGCCTGCTTTGGTGGGGGGGACTTTCCTCTGTTCCTCTGCGAAAGCAAGCAGATCCACTGCTGCAGGTGATCTGAACTCTTCTGGTTTGACTTTACACTGAAGAGATCTAGACAGACTCAGAGTCATTTTTGTCAGAGGAGACCCCCAAGACCTCAGCCCTCCTGCCTCCAGCTGCTTATTTGCAGTCCAGGAGCCTTTCCTGCCCTAAGCCCTACAGACAGGAACAAGGACAGGCCAGAGGTTTCAGCCACAGACTGAGTAAATATCCCCAAACCAGGCTTAGATGCAAACCTAAGGGTGTGTTAAGGTGAATTTTGACTTGCCCTCTATCTAACTCACAGAACAACATCAGACAGAACACTTTATGTAATATACACAATGAGCCCAGTCTTGTACAAGCTCTGAGGTTGCCTAGTTTTCCAGATATGATAATTATGATTACTAAAGTGGTGACCAAAAAAGTAATGGAGAACACATTCTTTAAAATAAATAAACACTACCAAGGAAAATATTCCAAATCTCCAACAATACAGTAGTAAATTAAAGCAATACATTCTCAAACAAAGAAAGAAAACTCATAGCAATTTCAAAGAATATTCTTTGCACAGCTGGAATAAAATGGGACTTTTGCTATTGATTTCAGGAATACCAGAACTTGAACTCTGAACTCAAATAATTTAAAATAAGTAAAAAGTGTCTCACAGTAATTTTTAAAAGGCTATATAAGTGACAGATGGTCTCACCTTTCCACTTTACCCTTTGGTGTTAGAAAATGGAATTATTTTTGTACAATTTTTCCAAAACTGTGCTCTCATATCATCCTATCCTAAGTTCTTCCACATGCTTTTGCACCTTATGTAGGAACTGCATTGTGTTCCTGGGCTTTTTTGATAGAGATTATTTTATGGATTCCTACAAGACTGTATAAATTATCAAAAAGAATATCATAGAGGAAAAATATTTTCAAGTGGATGCTGTCCGTCATGGCAAAAGATATTTAAAATGGAAACCTTTTAAGTGATACAGAAAATGTCTTCAAAGAGGACACCCCAGAAATGTGACTATTTTTTAAGAAATCAAAATCTTCAAAGCAGACACACCTTTCTGTGAGGAAATCCTCAAAGGGGCATTCCTCCAGAGTGAGAATCTTTGAAAATGAAATCTCTGAAATGATCTGAAAACTTTGAAAGCAATAAACCATTCCTAAAACTGAAAGCAGTAGGAGTACTACTTGGGAGAGTAGTACTCCTTGGGAGAGTATTCCTAAAGAGAGAAATAACTGCATCATCATTAACTATAGAGGTGAACAATGCTCTTATTTTACAAGAGGAATAAGTATTATTTTAAATCCTTATAATCTTCACAAAGTTATTAAAATACATTATTACAATATTTTAATCAATAAATAGTATTGGTGGCAGCATACTCTTTCTCACTGGGCAGGCAGTTGCTGACTTAAAAAGAAATTCTTCATTTTTGAAGATGTAAGTAAGAAAGTCCATGAAATGGAGCTTGTTGGAAGTAGTTCTGTGAATGATATTCCCATGGGATTCCCTTTTTTTCTTTCTTAAAAGACAGGAAATGGCAGTTTTGCAGTATGTTTATCCAGTTAAGAATTGTATGATTTTTGGAATCTGGACGATCTCTACAGGATGGAAATCCATATGCAGATGTTTTCCAACTAGCACATTCCATGGAGTGCTTACTGGTCAAAAGCTTTACAGGGAAGTGCTATAGAAGCAATGTTGTGACAAGCAAAGTAAATAGCCTCTATATAGCTTAGAAAGGAAACAACAAAAAGACAATTTGTTCATTTTGCCACACTGAAACATCATGGCCTTGGAGATGACTGCTTTTGAAGCGTTTCCTTGAGCAGTGCAGGGAGGTGGATCTATAGTGTCATTTAAAGAGGCTGACTGCTGGGGTGCTAGACAAGCTGTTGGACTCTGAGTGAACTGCAGCTGACCCAAAGCCACCAGCAAGCCAGAATTATTTGCAGGGCAAGGCACTGGAGTTTAAAGCATACTGGGGAGACACAGGGTTTTTTAAATTAAGAAATTCAGAAATTAGCAGATAAAATACATATTTGCTTTCCTGAGTAGCCGCTTTTTCTCTTACCCACAAGACTCATGGAAGCAACAATTTAGACGTCTGGGTTGAGTGAACCTACAATAGTACCACCACCTTCATACTGTTCCTATGCTCAAAAACACCCAACACCCAAAAGCACCCAACATATTATCTTTTCATGCTGTCCTCACACACTCCTTACTACAGGATTTGGGTATCATAAATAACCCTAGGAAAATGTAGCTAAGGGGATGCATTGTGACACTCTGGTTTTTAATTGCTTTACTGTACATACTTTTCCCACTGGTCTGTTTGTCTAGCAGCAAATTTAATGAGATCACTTAAGCATCTTTCTGTATCAAATATTATAGATAATATTACTCTTTCAGATCTACTCAGCTGAAATAGTTTTTAGCATATCAATTTCACAGGCCTGTGATTTCTGTGGTGTGCAGTACTGGGAGGTTCAATATGTATACACAGGAGGCAAATTTGACCCCACTGACACAACCTATACAACGAAGTTCTTTAATAATAGCCTTTAGCTGGGATGAGGGCTTGCATTTTAGAAAAAAATAAAAAGATGACCACAAAAAGTACAAGTTGCTTTCATGCTAAAAGGTAGATGTGAATAGTGGTTTTGCTTATAGCAGAAAAGAAATCCAGGTTGCAAGGACCAATTACCATGTTCAGTCGCTGTTACAGTCTTTTCACTCACCAAATACAGCAGTCAATGCAGCTGGCAATGCTCAGAGAATTTTAGTAAAAGATACAAATACCTTGTGAGACCATTTGAAGATGATCTGCCCAAACAGCTGCACATAAAAACCTTTCTGCAGCATTGCCTCTCAGAACCAAAACTCCTGAACCGGGCTGCAGGTGTCCCCTGCCAGCCACGAAGCCAGAGCAGATGCAGTGCCCGGCCCTCGTGGGCACTGACACAGAGCAGCCCAGGCTGGGGACAGCGCAGTGTTCTCCCTCCTGCCACCCCTGCAGCCACCACACAGCCCCCAGAGCTGCCTTAGGCTGGCACCTAAACTGTGGGCACTGCTGAGCTTTTCTGCAGCTAAAACTCTCCCAGCAGAGTAGCCAGAGCCTCACATCAGTCCTTGAGAAAATAGCAAAGCCCCTTCCCAGGCTCTGCTTAAGCTGGGACTGGTACATGTACTCCCATGCTCCAAATGGGATTTTTGGAGAGGGGCATACTCCTGCAGCTCTGGTGTGGCACATGAGTGCCTGACTAATCAGAAACTGAGACAGCACTATCACAGGTAGAATTAGTGACTTCTGTCATGCCTTAGGCTGCAACGTTAAAAAAGCACCAGAAAGCAATCCATAAACTAATGTTTTGCAGGGTTTTTTTTCTATTCCTCATCATGCTCCACAGGAACTTCATGGTATGTTAACTGTAATTTAAAATTGACCTGCTACAGCAAACAAAAATCTCACTCATGGTGGAGTAGGGGCAACAGATAAAGGCACCTCAGAAATTTTCCCTGTCAAACTATCTCTTGTCTTTTTAATTTGGAAATAATAGAAAAATCCCAATGTTTCTGAGGTTCCAAATATTCTTCTCTAGACTAAATGATATTTTCCATTTAAAAATTGTAAGTTGCTCTATCGACCATACAAAGCAGATATAGTTTTCTTTCATATGCAGCATAAACAGTTACAGAAATGTTAAGTGGTAAAAGGCACATCAACCCACTGCAAATTTGAAAATAGGTGCTGAGTAGAAGAGCAACAGATTAGAGATGGAAGTCAGAAATAATTCTGTCCTAAATTCATTATGCATCCAGGCTGGATACTATTTAAAAGAAAAAAAATCAGTTTGCCATCCCCAAAACTAATTTACTTTATAATTTCAAGAGTAATCTTCTGTGTAGTCTACTGTCCTTTAGGAGTGCTGATGTAGCTGGAGAACAAGAGCAGCTTGTCACACTGCATTACAAACCGTCTGCTTGCAAATTTCAGAGAATTTCTGGGCACTTGTGACATAATATCTCATTAACCTTTTGCAATATCTGAACCCAACAAAGATACCTGCATTTTCAGAATAAATAGCAGCTATCATCTCAACTTCCACCATGAATAGCAGCAACTTTTAACAAATACCATCAGCAGTATGAGATGCAGTCCAGTGATATGCTGATTCCTCATGGCTTGGACTATAGCAATCATCTTTGTATCAGATTTACATGTCTATATTTCTTGACTCATTCCTTAGTTCAGCTATCAGTCCATTATTGTGCTTGCTGTCTAATGTGGTGACTTAGTAGATGTAAAATATTATTTTAAAAGGGCAAAATTGATAGTTCACAACCACTGTAGGCACAGAGCATGTAAAATAGAAATCATCATCCTGTAGTAAGTAATAAAAATACTGCTTCAGTTCTGGTGAGGGTTTTCTAGGGGATTGGAGTCAGGGTAGTCATATCCCTCCTGTTTTCTGCACAAGGGCAGGCAGAGTTAAGCCTTGGCCTCAGGGCACAGGAACTCTGACAGGAGTGAGAAGGGATCAAGGCCACTGACACGTACAAGTGCTAGTCGGGATGAACGGGGTATTTGGAGGCACAGAAGATCTCCCAGCTCCAACCCAACCTGAGGCAATGCAGCTCACTCCAATTAAAGGCATGTGTTGCTGAACAAAATATGGCTCTGCCCAAACATGGTTCTAAAAGCTGTAGAGACTCTGCTTACCTATCTTTACACTCTTTTTTTCAGCTCTGTCTTATTATTTCAGTTCAGGCAGGAATTGCCCTGCACTGATTTTCACTCCTAGTTATATTCAAAATGTTGCTGAGATAATCTCAAACTTCAAGCTCAGGGACCACCAGACCTAAACCCTAAAAACTCTGGATTTTGATTGTCTAACACTGCTAAAGGCAAGTTCCTAATAGTAGGGAAACAGCAGTCACTCGTGTTCAGTTACAGGGAAGATTTTAGTACGCAACAGCTCTTATTCAGAGCCCACATATTTTTATTACCAGTCAAGAGTGAAGCACCAGGCTGTCATTACAGTATCCAAGGTGAGTCTACTCCTCAGCTTGCTTCTTACCTGCATCATGTTTCCCAGTGCCCTCTTGAAACCATACTCAGCTGGATAATGCATTAATTTTGCAGGTTAAGAGTAACAAAAAAGCAAAGCCAACAAAAACTTCAGAACTGATTTTCACAGTCTTCTGTTTTCTTTTTGCTCTATTTCTCTCTTTAAGAACACAAGCAAACCAAGCAGGTTTGACTGAAGCACTATTTTGGACAGGTTTGCAACAAGATGTGAAGCTTTATTAACACATAACTTTTCATCCAAAGATCACAAATACCATACCAATATAAATATTGTCTAACTTGTCCTCTGTAAGACATATAACAATAATTATTATTATTATTATATATTCTTATTGTTGGAAAAACTGATTCTTTCAAGTCATGAGAACAGCAGTGCATTAGATGAGGAAGAAAAAGGGCTTTAGGGTTGAGTCCAAAACTGGCAACGTAACCACAATGTTACCTTCTAAACCGTAATACGCACAATGGAAGTCCTTGGTAACTGGACAGTCATGCCTTTGAATTTCTTATCTGCAATAATAAAATACCCCATTCAAAAAAATGAATTAAAATGCAAATTCTATGGGACTTAAAAATTGTATTTTGAATTCCCAAGTATTCAAAAATATTCTGATCAGCTACAGGCTCCTACCCTTGTGGTGATTTTACACTCTATAGCTCAGTTTTCAGTAAAGAATATAATGATCTCAATGGTCATGGTCAGAAAGATAATTTTTAAACCATTTCAGTCCTGGAAGTACAGCCAGTCTGATGTATTAAGCTGTCTAATGTGTGTGAACTGCCTTACTAAACTGATCTGAAACATCAACTTAGCAATGTAAGTATCAAGATTTTTAACTGATTTAGAGACTATCAGAGTATCTCTGAAACACAGGACACGAAGTGGAACACCCCAAATCTATCATCATCCTAAAGAGATCCAAGTATCAATCTATCACACATGGTGCCAATCAAGAGTCAATAATAAGCCACGAGCATTAATCTCCATTATAGGTTTGTATAAAGTATGACACATGCATAGATTCAGTGCAGATTTGGACATTGTCTTACCACAAAAGTAAATCACTTCTCAATGTCCAATGAGTTTTAAGTTGCCTCATTAAGTACAGGAGATTTTGGTGCCAAGTCTACCAAAGAGAAGCAGGCATCTCCAAAAAAGTAGAGGTCTTTGATCACCCAGACAACTTTGAAATTGCCTCCTAAATTAGCTAAGAATCAATAACACATGAGGCGAAGAGAGAAGATGTGATTTTGAATGACCCACTGAGCAATCCATGAGAGAGGGAAGAGGGCAGAGAAGGAAGCTGGCTGGTGGGTGGCAGCTGGTGGCTCTCTGCAGCCCAGGGTCTGAGGGAAGGCATTGCCTTACAGCATGGATTCATTAGCCACCCACAGCCTGTCAGCTGCATACAGAGAGGAAGGACAAGCAATTAAATTTGATTTTCAGGCAAGTGTACTTGTCTTTCTGTACTTGCCATCATAACTTGTTCTATTTTGGATTTTGTAAAGAAATGTTTCACTTTAACATGGTTTCCGTTAAGGGCAAGATTTCAAGGCTAGTAGATAAATTCACACCATTCCATGTCTGTAACTGTTATGATCCATAAATCCAGCTTACTGGAACCCTTTTGGAATGCCCATTCTCCATTTCTCTAGGTATTGAAAGCATTAAGCATCTGGTATTGTATTAGCTGCACAATTTAGGCAATGGTGACGCAAGAAATTCCCTTGGATGACCTGTGTGAGCCATGCAGACAGCAGAACATGCAGAAAGGAGAGAGAAAAGTGCCAGAAAATAACTACATTCTGGTCTATTCTATACATTTGCAATTGTCAATTAATAAAAGCAGGCAGATTTTTTAATTAAACTGAAAGTGATGTAGAAGTTTCAGCAAAGCGGCACTGACTCCACAGATCTGGCTGCAGAATTTAAGTTGTTTTTAATTCTGGATTTATAGGACTTTTATTAAACATCTCAAGAGTAAATGTAGTCTGAAGACAGGGAGAACTGCTCCTACATCCAGGTTTTTACCTAATGTAAATGTAATTAAACAACCAGGAATTCTAACACAACTTGTAGCTGAAAAACATTATACATTTTATTAATGCACACTTGATTAAAATTTTAATGAAAACTAGAAAACTGCACTCCTGAAAAGACCAAAAAGAAAAGCAACTACGGAAGCCTCTCTATGAATCTCTTACATTTATGCAATGGAATTTCTGATCTGATGAGACGGAAAGCTGAGGGAGAGAAACTTTCCACAGTATTTCTTTCACAACTTGGTGGAGCTGCCAGAAGAAATTCCTGGCGGGTGTAACGCTGACCACAGTCGTGCAGCGAGCTGTTAGTTACATACTTGCTCCCTGAGTCACACTCTGTGACTGCCTCAGCCTACATCCATATAAAGAAAGAAGCAGTACTTAAGCACATCATCAATAGCAGCATTAAGACGGGGTCAGTCCCTTGCTTGTTGTGCATCACATTCCTCCCAGACCAGCACCGATCTTTCTTTTCCTCTGAGCAACCTTCATTTATTGTAATATAAATAGAAAAAATATAGCTTGTATATTTGAATTAATAAGTGTGCATGGATGAGGACACAGGCAAAAAGCTAAACATTTATTTTGTTTTTTTAATTCCTAGTTTTAAACCCATCAGTGCTGATAGCATAATAGCCAGGATATTAGAAGCCAGGGTCTAGAATATCATTTTTATGCGAGGAAGAAATACATGAAAAATATTTTTTCCAAGTCAGGGCAGTTAGTGACCTGCAAAAAATTAAAATATTTACAAATAAGTGTAGGTCAAGACTGTACATTATCCATCTTTGCACAGAGACAGAAGCTGAAACTGTAGTGCCAGTACTGTGTGCAGCCCGGGCTCTCAGTCAAGGACGGTCCCCTCCAGAGCCCTGGCACAGGAAAGAACCAGCCAGGGCTGGAGAGTGAAGTGACTCATCCAGCAACTGGGAACACAGGCCAGCCTGGAGCCCTGTGCTGACACTCAGCTCTGAGGAGAGGAGAGGATGTCTGGCTAGGAGTAAATAAACTGCTTAATTAGTATTTTCCCAAACAGAGGAGAACCTCCCTGCAGCTGCTGTGAGACCCAGCCCAGGCCTGGGAGACACTGCCTTCCCTCCTGCGGATGTTCCTGCTCTGCAACAGGGGGTTTGCAACCGAACCGTCTTTATTTTATTTCAACATTCTGCTGAGAGAGATTCCCTTATGTCTCAACAGGCTGGAACAGGGCATATTAGAAGTTTTAAAAATACAGAAACTGTGATTTACTGGTAGCACATGCCAGGCTGTGGTATATTTCTTTAAGCATGGTTTATCCCAGCTTCCACAGTACCTGAAAATAAACTATTAATATTTTCCTTTTAAACAAATTAAAGGATGTCAAAATTTTAATGACTGTTGGGATGAACACTTCATTACCAAACCTACAGCCAGTTCACAGAGGACATAGCTTTGTTTGAAGCGTGCTGGAGCTGTGCTGCATTGAGGGATGAAGCTTGCAGACAACTGCTCCTTCCTTTAAGTAGCAGTAACTTTCTCATCTGCCTCAAGCAATTCTTTGGGATGTCACACATCAAAACACAGCTTTGTTCGTTCATCCTAATAGGTAGCAAAGAGTTCAGAGTTTTTAGGTTCAGAAGCTGATGTAGTCTTGTTTTGACCTTTCTCAACATGCCGAATGCCCTCCCAGTGCTCTGCACTGGAGTGTGGCAAGCACAGCAGAATCCCCATCAATCTCATGAAGGGAGGCAGAACAGTTGAGCTACACCACAGCTTGAGAGCATTGGCCCTGTATGTTAAAATCTGATGTTGCAGCCCATTTGCTGCAATGGTAGGTGCCTCAATAGCTGCACTTAACCTTGCTGAATATTCAGCAGTGGCTCTGTGTTCCTCAGCCTATCAATTCACACCATTTAATATCTTTTAATTAAGAGTGAATGGCAATAACCATATACCTTAACCAAATGTTATCAATAAAAATAATTATTTTATTTTATTTTCTGTTTGGAGTGAGATTGCCATTATCATCCCTATGGCACAAAGTATCCTTTCTAGCTATTTTATTCTCTGGTTAGGATGTAGATCTTGCCAGAGTGACTGACACATAATGTTACACTTCCAAGCCTGCGTAGCCAGCAGTTCCTCAGCTCCCCGGGGTAAGAAACTTCAGCTAATGCCAGGTGCTAAATCTGTGTAATGGAGCACTACACTGCTTTGGTTTTATTTATAATGCTGCTGTTCTCCCAGCACTTGACAGAGGTACATATCATTAACATCATTTGGTGGCTCAAGGAGTTGAGGCAGGGTAAGATATTGTGACTGGCCCAGCAAAGGGTATTGGAGAAATGGAGCTTTTCTCATAACCAGCTCAAGCTTCTTGAAGCCAAAATCAAAATCAAGACAAAACTATTCCAACTCACTGGGAGATTTTTCAGTACCTCCACTTTGAGATATGACAAACCTGACAGAAGAACAAAATGTAAGAAGGCAAATGAAGAGTATGTGAAGTGGAGCAAAATATAGACAACAAAGAGAATGCTACCATAGACTTATAAATTAATTAGGAGACCTCTAAGAAAGGTACTCACATCATCTGTTTTAGGCAACTTCTGGCAAATTAAGTATAAATGAGGATTGTTTCGCTCCTCATCTACTGTTGCCAGTTATCCAAACACTGGAGCACACCCTATACCCTCATCCACCTGGTAAAGAGAAATTTTCCCCATTATGGGGAAGATAATTTGGTCATATGACAAGACATACTCAAAGTCCTAGTTATGAGATGAGGCATGAGATCATCCTGCAGTAACACATGGCTTTTTTGCCAGCAGCAAAGAGAGCAGCAGCTCACATGGAAGATTAGCTGCTCTGGAAAACCCTGAGGTAGGTTCCCCCTGAGCAGGGAAACCCCTGCTTTTTAAAAGTTAGGAGCATAATTTTCCTATCATACCAGTAGATGATAATGAAAGGACAATCTAACTTGCACATGTAACATCAGACACTTCAGTATTAGCTACAGAATGCAAAACTCTGGCTTTCTGCTTGCTGTGTAAACCCGTATCTCATTCTGATTTACAAACAAGGTAGATCAAAGTTAAGATTTGCAAGGTAAGGTTAAGACTTGCTTCATCTGGTGTGCCCTGGCCATTCACACAGCAAATGTGGTCATTTCCACAGTTCTGCTTTCAAGGAATCTCAGGTACAAGCAGAGGAATGAAAATGTGACTCTCCAAGCTCCCACTGGACAGAGAGCTGATCTCAGCTGGGTTCAGCAGACCAGGCTGTGGTGCCACTGGGCTGCTCTCATTTGTGTCTTGCAGCAAAGAGCACAGGGCCTGAGAACCAGCCCAGAATGAGAGCACCTGGAGCTGGCTGAGCAGCTGGGTGACTCTGGCAGCAGGGCTCAGGTACCCTAGCCACAGAAAATCCTGCTAAACAGTCAACAAAACACAATTTGCAGTGCAAAGTAGCTGATAGTTACACTACTGCAGAGCTGTATATTGTTGCATGAAGAGAAGCTAAACTTTGTGATAAAGTTAATGATGTACAGTGTGTAAGTTAGTTATATCAACACCTGAAGCACTTCTACACAATTTAATTTAATATTCCAACTCATTAAAAATCTTATTATATAAACCACTTACAGGCTTTATAAACACATTTTAATATTATTAGGAAAAGATCTTGATAAAAAATAATTTGAATGCAAAATGCACCTGTAGACTAAGTTGCTAGGTTGCTAGTAAAACTAGCTAAATGAAATTTGCTGTCAGCAAACCTCCTGACAAGTTTTCCTGTCTGAGTTACAAACAAACTTCTTTTGTGTACTTGGAGCTTTTGCTAATAGAAAGAGTGGGCTAGAGAATTCAAGCAATGTAGATCATAGGGCAAGCATTGGCCATAATCCCCACTCTGAGGACCAAAACATTCCAGAGCAGACTGCACAGATGATTATAACAAGTGATGGAACTCACATCTCTATAAATTTCTCTCTCAAGCTATAACAATTCTTTAATATTGAAAATGAGAAATTATACTGGCTCTTAGGACAAGGTTCTACTGTAGTTCTAGTGGAAATGAAGTTTTGATATACACAGAACAATATTTGTTATGTTTAGCTACTAAATAATTGAGTTGTTTTTATTTTAATTGATTATATTACTGTGACATTGTATGGTGATATATCAGTGAAATTACTCATTAAAAGAATGACCTAAAAGTTAGCATGATTCAACTACATAACTGATTTTTAAATGAAGCAATAGACTTAAAGTGATTGGTGTATGATTTATTGTCAGAATAGAAGCCAGTAAAGGTTTACATCACCTGTATTCTTCACTGACATTATTTGGACTTGCTATTCAGAGCATGTATATTTTAGAAGCCTGTAATATTTGAATCTTATATGACATTTTTATACTTGTGTTTTAAATCATGTGCTCTAACAGGTTCAAGTAGGTAGAATTTTAAATCTTTATAAATAACAAAATTTGTTGTTTTCAATGACACTTAAAACATTAATCTGCAGATCTCTGTTTTAATAAATTTGTAGCGTTTTCTATGCACAAGATAAATGCAAAAGGTCAGCTTGTTATTCCCTAAAACTACTGTGAAGTCATCAAAGAATTAATTTTGTTATTCTGCTGAAGCTGCATGCAATCACCAAGGTTCATATGGGTGAAGTATTATTAAGTTCTGCTCACTGACACATACTGCAATACACAAAATAAGAGCTAAGAAGTGCAGACCACTGAAATTACTCCTACTTGCAATCAGATTGGATTTTAAAACAAGCTTTTCAGACACTTTGGCAGCAGCCCTGGAGGTGCAGCTAATAGTCTATTGCTGCTCCCAGTTTTTCCCAGTCCCCCTCTCCAGAGGTGGCCCTGGAGTGCAGAGGAGCAGCACAGCCCACGGGCAGCCCTGGGCAGTGGGATCCACCTCGGGGTTTTACACGGGGCTGTGAGCTCCAGCTGGCCTGAGAGAGGGAAGCAGAACCTGCTCTGTCTTCATGGCAGCCAGACTGGCTGGGAAAGGATGGGAAGGGATGAGGAACCAGACCTTCATGCCCCAGGGAAGGGCAGGCTGTGAGACACATAGTTAGTGACACACTGCTCATTGTGAAAATGCTGTCCCAGACAGCAGAACCTGCAGAGCTGCCCAGGGCAGTGCGATGTGGGCATTCCCCTTGGTAAATCCTGGGCAAAGCCAGACTGGGCTGGACTGGCTGCCCTGATTTTAAACAAACTTTGAAAAGTCTGTATTGTATTCCACACAGCTGTGCTATTTCATCCTCACCTAGTGTGTTGGCTCATGACCCCTTCATTTATCACAGCAATAGGTCTCACATTTACAAGTATGGAGGACTTGAAAAGAAACAGGGGTTTTTTTGTTCTTTTCAATATCTGTTCCATTGATGCTGCCCTTGTGGGCTTTCTGCTGCTGTACCTCACTCCCAATGCAAATGTCATCATCAGGTAAAAATAAACTTTAAGACTACCTAGCAAAGTAGTTTTGTTTGCCTTTGGCAATTTAATATAGCTTCAACATAAAAGTTTGCCCACATGCGGATGAAAAAGCTTCAGTGCATCTGTGTGCACTCTGGAGCTGACTTTTCTCTCCTCTGGGCCCATGGGCTGAACTGATTTAAAGGTGCCAACTCATCTTTTAAGTACATAGCCACAAAGTTCAGCTGAGGCTTTGTGGTTAAATCTTAGCTCAAAAGCCAGAAATCTGAAGTGGCAGCACTGAGCCTACAGCCAAAGTGTCTTTAGCAGTTCTTTTGTATGGAGACTGTTGACACAGAGTCCAAGAAAAGATGACAGAGAAAATGTAGTTATAATGTAATTATGATCATGCTCCCATGCTTTTTGTAAATGCCTGATATTTAAATAAAATAACAAATATTCATTTATTGGCAGAACTTATTTGTATAACCCAAAGGCAGATTGAAATGTTGAGGGTTTTTCAAGCCACAGATGTTAGGTCATCTCAGGAAAACAACAGCAGGTTCTGAGGCACAATGCTGAACTTTTCCACTGTATCTGCTGTTCCATCAAATAGGCTGTCGTGACCCCAGTTCTTACTGTGATGTGCCAACAAAACTGGTTTTATATCACTTCTAAGGATTCCATAACAAGATGTTATTCGCTGCTAATGTATTTTGGTTGATATAAATGCAGAAAGAGTCTGTGGCAGGTCACAGTGTATCACCTTGTTATTTTTAGTCCATGTACATAATTTACCTTATCCATTGATACAGGGGCTCCACGACTGATTCAGGGCTGTGATAGAGGCTCAAATGATGCCAGTAAAAAAGCTTTAGCATTTCAACCTGTACAAAGTGTGAACCAAAACATTCAGATGCAATTTCGGGGCTGTGAGTTAGACTGGAGATGCTTCACCTTCTCCTAATAATGCCATGAGTGCTACACAACCAAATTAATTAGATAAGGATTTTCCAGTTTAATGGTGAGCCTAAATAAAGAAGAACAGTGCTCTGATGATGAAAATTACATGCTTTTGTTAAAGTATTTGAGCTACAAGGATCTAACAGAGTGTCTTGAGACAGTTTAAAGATACTGTTTTCATGTAACTTGGCAGGATCACTCAAATCACTGAGATGACAAAGAGTTGGCAAATGATCAGAAAACCTTTTGCCTGTTAAAATTCAAAGCTTCATTTCTCAGTCTTCTGAAAAACAAAGGGTGGGCAGATGGGTTCTGTTTGCTCCTCCTTTAATTCTATCAGTTAAACAGCTAACCAGCAGACTTACAGTTACTGCATCTTGACATGACAGTTAATCTTTACTTCTTTCATGACACTCATATATTAAATATTGGGGATCAGGTTTTATTTACTGCTCTCACTTTCTGTAATCCAATAAAATGAGTCTTCCCAGCTGCCCTCAAAGCAAAGTAAATCTTCTTTTCTAAACCATTTGCAAACAAATCCTCAGTGTTCATTGTCAGATCTAAGCTAGGAGGTATTTTATATGACCACAGACAGATGATTGTCAACAGAAAAATCTGATGCTACATCCCAAAATATTTCCAAGCCTACTTCCACAGACTAGCATACATGAACATGATATGTTTTGAAGCACAGAAATCATAGCATAAAGTTCTACCGCCCAGTACAAGTAGTGTATTCCACGTATGCGGATAAAATTACGTGCTAGGGAAGCTGTAATATGTAATTAATAATTACCATATTTGCCTACTCCTCAAATCATGTTCTTTCCTATGAAATCAGACTTATTTCCTGATCAAGGCACTGTTCTGCTTGAAAAAAGTAAGATGTGAACTATCATAAACAGTAATGAATAACTAAAAATCTTGCTTTGCATATCTGTAAAGCTCTGAGTTAAAAAGGATCTCAGATCATGCTTCATAAACTTTAATTGAGCTGCCTATATCATGCCTATGACATAGGAAAAGATTACTTCCTGTGTTTTATAGCTAAATGATAGCAAGGCAAATACAGATGCAAATCTTGCCCTCAAGCAAATGGTCAGAGAGTCTCCTCATTGCATTACCAACAGAATACTACTGTGCAAGCAGCACTCTGAATTTATTGTCTAGGTAGGAAACAAGAGGAAGATGCTCTAGCTTTTGCTGCTAAAGACCAAGGATCTTCTCCAAGGCACCCAGAGGAAACAAACAGGAGCCTGGTAAAGCAGGAGGCAGAGTTCTGCAGCTGTCCTCCCCTGCACTGTACCCTGTTCCCATTGCTGTTCTGAGGCATCTCCTGCAGCCCTGCTGCACAGCCTCTCTCACTCTGCATGTGCAAGAGCGCAGGAGATGCTCGTGTGAAGCACAGCCGCTGCAAGTAGAGAGCCCATTTACACAAAACAAGAAGTAGGTAGCACAATTAGCTGCTGGCAGAGAGGAACTTCTCAAATGCACACGAAGTAGAAACCACTGTCTGTAGTGCAGCAGCTGCTCTTAGCTGGGTTCTCTCAGTGGTCACCCTTCTCTCTGCTGCCCAAGACACTGTTATCAACCAAGCCCTATTTTCACCTTATGAATACTCTTGCCATTGCCAGGAGGACAGTACAAGACTGATATGAAACAGGATGCCAAGTGATCACTTATTATTCAAATTCCAGTACCACATAAGCAAGATGAGCAAAGTACAAACAAAGGAATGATTTTGCTCCACAGGATGGCATTAAGTGGTCATAAGAAAGAAGTAACAGCCTCACTGAGACAACAGCATTGTTCTATTTAAGTCAAAGAATAAGTCTCAAACAGGTATAATCAGGAGTAACAAGACAAGTGTGACAAACAGCAGGGCACAAAGCATTTTACTGGGGAAGAGAAGGGCATGATTTGATTAGTGGCAATTTTCAAGGCATATGACTGTTAGTGGGTTTAGCTGCCTCTCATAAAAAGGCATAAATAAAAATAAAAATATTTTTACTAAATTAACATTGGTTTTGTTTCCTAGTAAATGCTCTATTTTGTGTTCTGTTTCCAAACATGCAGGGCAACATCCTTGATTCTCCAGCAAATCCTTGTTTCTTCTTGGTTAAGCTACGAAGAAACAAAAGGTTCCAATCTCACCAGGAGAAATCACTTGCCTTTGCTGTTCAGCTCACCACAAAGCCATCTTCTGTTCAGGCACTTATTCCAGGCAGGGAAATAACTAAGGCAACAATTATTTTGAGCCTTTTTGTAGATGTAGATGCTCTTTGAGCTCTGGTATTCAACCCTGCCAAGCCACCAACTGGCTTTCTAGGATTCTTGTTGAGCTGTTTATTCTGCTATTTTTGGACATCAATACCTCTTCAGCAGGAATATTTCTGTGAATGGCCAGAGGAATTTTTTTAACTCCAAATAAATAACTTGGAATTTGTCCTGTATTCTCCGAAGTTCTCCAAGGTCACATACTGTCAGGCTAGAGCTGTATCTCTGACTGAATCTGTCTGAAAAAGCAGGAGGCAGGGCACTGAATCTGTCTGAAAAAGCAGATCAGGTGTTGCCTCCAAGTCACTCCTGTGCATTACGGCAGAAGGATTTCTGACCTGGGGAAACAGGCATTTCTTTTTGCTGCTGAGCTAATTTTCTCGGCATGTGCACGATAAGCAGGAAAGCAGATGAACTCTCAAGAAACAAAGATACTTTTTAAATGCAAATGCTTCCAGTAACTCAGAATAAGGATAGGGAAATATGGAAAATATAGGCTATATAAGAAGAATTGTTCTTACACAAAGAAACATTTAGTGAGACTTTCCATAAGGCAGCTGCAGCCCTGTGAAGTCAGCAGAATTGTAAAATGACAACATTCAGTGTTTATTGTTTATAATTAGTGACTTATCTCTCCACTTCAACTTCAGTGGCCATATTACTATGTAGGAACCCAGCTCAATTATCTTCATTTATGGATATTTTGAAAACTATCTTCTCCTAGACATTATAATTCATAATGTCTTTGTGTGTGTATATGTATATTTAAAGGTGGCAATATTACGAGTAGGATACATAAAATTTAACAATAACAGCCCTTTCCTAAAGGTATAACAAATTTTTTTTCTGGAATGAAAGTTTCTTGTTCTTTATATTTTTAAAGAATAGATTACATAGCTTCTCAGTGATGTGAAATGCAGAACTGAGTATGCAACCTTCTGATGGGCTCCAGTAGAAAGCTGAGTTAGTCTGGCAATTAAAGACTAGACATGAAGAAACATCTGGGCCTCTTTGGCAGAGAGAAAGAGCTCAGAAGGTGCTCATGGTTATGGGAAGAGGCATATTACAGTGTGACACCATGTCAAGCTGAGATGGCTCAGCCCCAGAGATGGGGCACAACGTGTGACACCTCTGCCCAAGGCAGCAGGTCCCATCCCAAGCTGGGAACCCCCATTGTGACAAAGGTCTGACACTGCTGCCAGGAGAACACCCAGCAAAACAGCTTTGTTTTGTACACAGCCCTGCTTTTGAGTCTTTCATTTTTTTCACTTCAGAATGCTTTAAACCCTAAAATTTAAAAATTCCCTATGAAATGAAACAGCTGGGAGAAATGCTTTGCAACATGAGCGAGGTGTTTTATCTCAATAAAAATGAGCTGTATTCTGGATTTGACCTTTATAAACTCTTGCCATAGGAAAACATACCATGCTGAGAAGAATAACTTCATAGCTAAGAAGAGAATTAATTTCTCCTCTGAAATATCAAAACAGGTTGAGGATGGGAGGTTTGGTTCTTCTTGTTGCTTTTTTTTACCCACCCAGAAGGTCAGGTTCTGACCATCAGGAAATCATTTCTGGTGTGATGACAAGTGGGACTGGGACTGGAAGGCTTTGCTGGCTGGATGCCCCAGTCTGGGTGGTGGGACTTGCTCCCATGCACTGTGCAGACCTCCCCAGCTGACACTGAACACCACGAAACAGTTCTGCTCCTTTTCACCTGGGCTTAGTTAGAAAATATCTGAGATGGTGTGTGATGAAAGGCCACGATCTTGTGACAGATAGATCATTATTGCAGAGACTAATTACCCTTTGCTGATTCCTGAACAATGAGATTAGCATCAATGAGGCTGGGGAAATCTATCTGAATGGAAAGTGACACAAAAGACAAACAATGGAAATTAAATCCCTTGGTTAAACAGAGCAATGAACCACTCCTCCCGAGGTAGAGTGAAGCCAGGGTGCTTCCCCTGCCTCCCTGCTGCAGGAAGAGGTGAGGAGGAAAGAGTGACAAACTCCAGCCCCAGTGGCATGGGGTACTGTACAGACAGGACCCGAAACAGCCGCCCAGACTGGGCTGAGCTGCATGTGCTGTACCCTGGCCACAGGCATGACTTGGGAACAGCCTGGCAGCTCTGTCTGGGACACACCTTCCCTGGAGCCAACAGCCGACCTGGCGCCTGGGGATCAGCACCTTGCTGACAGCAATGTCACTCGGGCTCCTGCAGCTACAAGAATTTGAGCATATATGCTTAAAGATAATTATGTGCCTACAAATTCAGGTCTTAAGACAGAAAAGTGGGGTGACATTTTTAGAAGCGCTCAGCAGCGATAAACTTCGCTTGTATTGAGGTCAATGGGATTTCTTTCTACGTGTCTTAAGTGGGAACTGAATTAGGTCAGTGCCACAGTGCTTTTGTAAATCAGACCTGTGTGGTAAGCAAAGAGGTACAGTGTTTTCCTTGCCTTTAATGGCAGCTTAGGGACATCTCCTCCAATGCAGTGCAGTATGAAGTCCCTCTTCCTGACTAAGGCACTATTATGTCTGAAACCCCAAGGTAATTGTATATAGGTGTGCAGAAAAACCCTTTTCTATGAAATATCCTTAATAGGTTACAAAACTATGTATTTGAAATTTTAGGAAATTACACAATATATCTATTTCAGTCTCCCATCTAGAAATTCCCTGCCTTATTAGGAAAAGGGTACACCTGCACTAAGACCAAGAATGAAAAGCCATCTTTCAAGAGAGCAGTCCATTTGTAGTGGAGAACTATTAACCACTAAAAAGTCAGGAAGGTTTGGAATAGAAGAGTTTTCAAATCCTTACCTCAAGCAAGTGTCCCACTAATGCTACACCAGAGTAAAGGATAGGAAACAAGAAAAATCATCACAAAAAAAAAGATTTATGGAAAGATTAGGCACACAAGTGTGTGTTGAATATGCATGCACAATTGCATGCTTAATTTGCACACCCAATTATTGCCATTGTGCATAAAATTGAATAATTACCCATGAAAATAAATGATTATGGTTATTTACTTCCATAATTACTTGATTTGCACATACAATCATGGTAATTAGGCACACAAATTAGTCATCACACAATTGCATGCCTAACCTTATTAAGAATGAGAATCAATGCATTTATTTTAAATTGCCTTTGTCCAATTTGTACTACTTTTTTTCTCTAGCTGGGTTTGGAATGGATGTATGTGCCAGGGCCAAGCTTCCCAGTGTGCCTCTGTCCTGATGCCACCCTTCAGGCACCAGCAGAGCCCACAGAATGTCCCCATGGCACAATACTCCCTTCGTAAACAAATCGTACAGGAAATGCCATAAAAAGGGAAAAAAAAAAATCAGTCAAAGCACGACAAGAAATTGAGAATAATGCACTTTTCAAGTTGTTACTTTCAATTCAGGAATGCAGTCACTAAAAAAAAGTCTCAGGCATTTGGGAGGAAGAAATGGGCCGTGTTATAGAGGAAACAAATTTCTTTGGCATTAAAACTTTAAAAAATTTAAGTACTATAATTAGTTAGCATAATGTTTCTGAAAATCTAGAAAAACTATTACATTCGTTTTATAGGCAAAGCCAGTTAAGAATAGAGATGTTAAATGCTCAAGCCTGCATCAGTTCTTTGCTGCAGCCACAGAAATAAAATCCAATTTCAGCTTCCAGATTTGTGATTTCACTTATTAGTCTGAATGTCTGCCCCTTGTAGATGTCCTGTCTCCAGGAGCAGTAGGTGAGGATACCTTTATTAACTTTCCTATAAATCACATTTTGCTCAGAAACATAATAAAAGCCTGGGGAATTAGTCAATAAAATAGTGCTGTTTCTCTATCACTTAATAAATGCCTGGGTCCTGTGGTTGGAATTTGGTATGCTCTCTAATTAAAAAGAACAAATATGAGAAAAATACTGGCAACTTGAAATATTGAGCTGTTTCATGTTTGTTATTGGAGCCTTCTTGAGTACAATTTTCTAATAATTGGACCAGATGGACAAGGAAAAAAAATTAGCATGACAGTTTAAACTGAGTCTATTACTATATAGAAAGGATCATGCCTGACAGATCTGTGAATCTCCCTTCATAGATCAGTAAAAGCCCTACTGCATCTGCATAGAATCTGTACTTTTCCCTGCCAGTTTTGAGTTAATGCCAAAGTAGTTAATGCTGGAAGAAATATAGGGGTTAAAACACTTTGTCCTTAATGCATCTTCCTTTTATTTTTTCAGTTGTTGTTAATTATGTGCCTTAATTTAGTTCTTGCTTAATGCACTTTAGAATGAATTGTATTTCTTGTAATTGCTTTATTATTACTTGACATTAGACCTTATGTTAAGCGATCAAAATGGTATGGCAGAAAGAGGGAAAATGATCAAGATACAGTGAAGATGAGTTTACATCTTTAAAGCAATTACACAGTCCCCAACTGCCAGAAATATTACAGGATGAAGAGAAGAGAAGAGGGAAGAGAGAAGAGGGAAGAGGAGAGAAGAGAGAAGAGATCCCTGAGTGAGCAGCTGTTTGGTTTTTGGCTTGTGATTGCTTTGAGTCAATGTGGGTGGGAGTTGTTGCCAGGCTGGCCCCTCTTTCCTGCCGTGCACTGAAACCCTGGCGTTGGGGAGGACGTGGCCCTGGGCCAGGAGGCTCACGGGGAGATGCTAAAGCCCTGTGCTGCTGCATGAGACCGTCTGAAACACCCTCAGGAGTCAGTGGCAAAAATGCCCTAATAAAACTGGTTAATGCTATTAAACAAGAGCTCTCTTCAAATCCCTTAAAATATTAGGTGTCAAAACATGCCAGAAGAATATAGTACCTTTGCAACACAGGCCCATTAGTATTTTATAGGTAGTAAGAGCCTTAAGACTCCCCTATCTTAAATCCTAGGGAAAGCCATTTAATAGAAATAACTCAGGACTTCCAAAGTAAACGTTAACACCTCTTGCTAGTTTAATTCTTTCACAAGGCTATTTTTATAAATCACAAGTAAATGATGGTTTAGAGTGTCATTGCAACCAGCCTGAAGTTAAGTCATGAAGACAAACCCAACCCCAGGAGGTATTTTAACTTTAAACCATTCATTCTGCAGCTCATGGTCCTGCTGTAGCCTGACAGCATACTAATTTGATGTGCTGATCAAGTGCTAGTCCCATGCAGAAAAAAAGTATTTATTTATATGCATAAGGCTACTTAAAAAAAAAACCTGTATATTTCATGCTGCTAAGGGGGTATTTGTTTAGTTGATGTAATATTTTCCATAATGATTTCTGATTACCAAAATGCATAGTACAAATGGTAATCAGTGCCCCTTTCAAAGCAAATGCTGCTGCTGAGTACCTCCTATGAGTTTAATCACAGTGTGCAATTCACACCGTAATATGTTATAATTGCTCCCTACAAAGTTGGTCCTGTTTCATTTTAATATCACTGGACTAACTGCTGAAACTCAACATGAGTTCCTCGAATGCTGCATTCTTCATTGAGAATTTTACATACATAATTAATCTCAAATAAGGGTACCATCAAAAAGGTGAGGATTTTTAAATAAATGCCCTTGGGTTTTAATAGCTGTAAAATCAGAGGTGGTACTTTGAAAAGTTCACCCTGTTGGACACTTTACTCTGAGATCCAATCTGATTGCCGTTTCCTTCAGATAATTTTACCTGTTCTTTTGGCAGGGAAAAAGTACATACTGATGCAGAGTTTATCCTTATTTTCATGCACCTACAAATACCATTCATGCCAAGATGAGATGATAACGCTTATGTTACTCTTTACAAGAACTGTTGAAAGTACCCTGGGCTGTGAGATGCAGAAGATATGATGCTGCACAGCATTTTGAGCCAAAGAATCTAAAAGAGTAACTGGAGAAGGAACATGCAAGTCACCTGCTGTCAAGTCTGTGCAATTGACCTCTGATTTTTACAGCAATAGTGTTATCTGCATGGTCACGCAGCAAATGACATTATTCATTTTTAATACCTTTTGGGCTACTTTTTACATATTTGTGAGCAAGTCTTTGGACTTTCCTAGATAACTTATGTGCTATTCAAGATATCTGAGCATTCCCCTAGTGGTTCCTGTTGGTCAGGATGCCAAATGGTCAAAGTGCCAATCAGCTGCCTGCCCAGCACCTGGGACACATTTGGGCAGCCAGGGAAGCCCCATTTCATCTCAGCCCACAGGGAGCCCCTGGCAGGACCCTTCCATGTCCTCTGGGGCCTGCCCTGGGGAGGCATTGCTGGGGTTTAATGAGAGAGCCAGGTGCAGGATGGGTCAAAGCCAAGGTAACCTTGCTGTTTGCAACTGGTGGTGTGCTTGCTTTCACTGGGTGAGTGAAGGTTATAACCTGAGGAGGAGGAAATGACAGTGTCCTCACCAAGGTGGGTCACTGGAGCACAGCATGCCCCCTGTGTGAGTGGCTTCGTGCTGAAGCCAGCGAGCAGAGCCAGAGCAGCCTCCACCAGCCCCCAGCTCAGCTCAGGCAGCCAGAGACAGCACAAGGCAGAGGTCACCACTGCTGGAAATGCCTCCTGTCCCGCTGACACCAGGCCTGCTGCAAGTGACACAACCACTTTAATTACACCAATTGCATCAAGCAGAGCTGCTGCTGAAATCATCAAGGGAAGCCACGGCCTGAGACTGAAACATCATTTAATAACACCAACGAACTGTTCCCTTTCTTTACGTCTGCCCCTGACCTCCCAAAGGGAATTACCAGCACAGCACTTTCTTTCACAGCGGACACACTGCCGAGCCAGGAGCTCCCACCTCCTCATTAACTGCAGCTCCTGTTGCTGCTCCCCTAATGAGGGCTCGCTCAGGAGCCTGCCAGGCAACCAACATCAGGCATGAACCCAGACTGCTTCCAGCCTCTCTTCGCTTCTGGAAGCAGAATTTGGTCCATTTTTATTGAACACAATGCACAAAGGTAACCTAGCACGTGCAGAGAGAACAGGCACACAACCCCAAAAAACTTTTAGTAACTAATTTTAACGGTGTGTGGCTGATGACAACTTGTTTGGCCACAGTGCTTAGTGGTGGTTAGAGAGGAGATCACATGAGAAGAACAGGTGTTATTTTTTGTTTGCCTGCTTACTAGCTCCATCACTTCCCAAACCCTAAAACCTACACCATCAGGCATTTCTCTAAGCCTTCATTTTTCAGCTACTAAGAGGCAAAGTGACCAGATGGTGGAGACTGACAGTACCCAAAAGCAGTCTGACTCCAAAGCCAGCCTTCGAGTTGTGACACAAGTCCTTGCTCTTGTCCTGCCCCTTGTGCTATTTTCCTTCCATCAGCTTATGTCTCCTCTCTTTTCCTTCTGTCCTTTTCAGCCACATCTCCTTGTCTCCTTCCCCTGCAACACTGAGCAACCAAAAAGGACAGTTAGAAGCAACAAACTCAACAGTCCAACACTACTACATTTTTCCTGGGTTTTAGACTAGTGCTAAAACTGCATGCAGTATTTTTCCCAAGAGACAGCATATTCCTTCTAATATTTTCTGTTTCCTCCCTGTTGTCTTTCTGGACTTCTGCTGTGTAACACAAAAAAACCCCAACCTCTGCTCCAAACCATTTCATTCAGTTAATGCCAACCTAAAAGGAACTTGCTAATGTCAAGTCCAACTGAGAACACTCCATGCAGCACAATAAATAGAAAACAAGATAACAATCTATTTTAAAAGTTAAAAAATAATCTTATATGTAAAATACTGTTTACTTTTTCTAACCTTTAACATGAGATGGAAATAATAGCATTTATCAAAAAGGAGATGTGGCACTGCTAAAGGTCACTACTACCCTTGACAGTATCATGTTGTAGCATTAATTGCTAGCAGGTTTTTTTCCTGGCTGAACCCCAGCCCTTCATTGTGCCAGCACACCACATCCCACCCATCTGTAAAAGCAGAGTTTAGATTTTCCTTCTTTGGTGGAAGCCACTTTGATGTTCCTGGTGTGCTCAGGGTAGAGGGGCTGTGAGAGACAGAGAAGCACACCAGACACATGCAAGGAAAGGGCATAAAGAAAATGTTTACATGAGCACTGTGACTTTTCATTGTCACTGAATCCTCTAATAACCTGGAACCACACACAAACACAGCACTTTTTCTGTTTTTAAAAAATTATTAATATGTAACTGTACCAAGGACTCTTTCAAATGTGAACTTCATAATAGATTTTCCAAAGCTATTGTAACCATTGTCAGGGAGCATTCATGTTTTCAGAAGTAATTAAGAAGTAATTAAGGCAGAAATTCTTGGGTATACCTTGCCAAGGTTTTCTGAAGCTTATTCCCTGAGCTGCATTGTTTGAAAGGGGGCAAAAAAAAGAGAAGGAAACAAAAAACAGCAGCGTGAATTGTAATTACTCCAAAGCAGTGCAGAATAAAGCTTCAGTAAATGCCTTCACAGTTGAACTCAACTGTTTAACAAATGAAAACTCTAATTGACAATTCTGTACCAAAGTGTAAATTTGTCAGGGAAGGATACGCAACAAGTTTTTTGGGCTTTGTTTCTTTTTCTCCTTGTACATCATAGTGAGTGCTGTTGTGATTTGGATCTATTACTTCTGAATATTGCATGAAGCTGACAAGCACTTGTCATTTAAAGACCACATGGAGGCATTTAGTTTTCCATTTAGACATAATAACACATTATGCAAATAAGCTTGCCAAGGAAAGCTGGAGGCTTACATGAAATAAACTGTCAAACACCAGTTGCTAATAAATGAACATTTCTTTATAGATTGTCTTAATTTGGGCAACTGGAAAATAAGCGTGACTGCACGGATAAACTATCTTTCAATATGAAATTCTGTTGATCGTGCAGAGCAGAAATCTTCCCAGAAAATTGATGTTCCTTGCCTTGATTCAGTTAAGCAAACACAAAGAACTTTAAGCAACCCTGTTAAATATTTACACTATATTGTACAAAACAATAAAGGTTTTGAAATCGGCTCCACACATTGCAGATGCCAAGGGGAGCTTGGCCATGCCTGGGGTGAGAGCAGAGTCTGTCCCTTTGGTGCTCACCCCACGGCTACCGGGCACTTCCCGGGCTGCTGGCACCACCTGGCACATCCTGCTGGCACATCCTGCTGGCACACCCTGCTGCTCACCCCAAAGGGAGCCCTCGCAGCCCCGCAGCACTGCCCAGGGGCATTTCAAGGGGCATGGTTTCCACACTTCCTCTGTGCCATATGCAGAACTCTCAAACACTTGCAAGGAGATCTCAGGCTGACTTGGTCATGGGGCAGCTAAGTAGAGTGTTTAAAATAAACCAAAACCCAGGCAGCTGGCAGAAGTGAGGCTTCCAGGCTATCACATGCAGTTAACTGCACAAGTGGGCAGCACAGAGATGCTCATGTGCACGGGCATCACAATTAAACACAGGCCTCCTAAAACAGTTCTCATCGACAAACAAAGCACTATGACAACAAACCAAAATAATACCAAAAAAATAGAGGTTGCCAGGGTCAAATAAGGGGTTTTGTTCAAGTGAACTGTTTCTTAAAATGGAGCAGTGAAAACCAACCCAACAAATCAACGCACCACCAAACAAACTAAAATACATCCGTGTTCTACTTGTGCAAATTAAAAGTTTAATGGAGGATGTTGATTTACCAAATCACTCCATGTAAAAATAGCCTAATTGCTCTACATGTTTTATATCACTTTGAAGGGAAACTCAAGCCAATGTGTAATTCCAATGGTTAATTTGTCATTCCTTGTTTCTATTTTTTATTAACAAGACTAACATACAGTTGTTTCTAAATTGGCATCTTTTCCTCCTTAAGGAAACTACACCCTGAAGTAATATTCTGTCCGAAATCTGCTCTTAATTGGGCTAATCAAGTAGTATTTCCACATTAGGAAGGAAGGATTATAGTTTCATTTACTGAAAAGTTCATATGACAGTTGCAGACATTTATATTTGAGTAGCTGGTTTGGGATCTGTCCAAATCTTGCTCTTTTTGCTTCTTTTTAATTAATATTTCAGGCATACAGGATAGCTTCTTCTTTTTTGGAAACTGAATTGAAGGATTTGATTTGCACCGGGCATTTTGCCATTGGGGGAGAAAAATAAAAAATAAATCAAAAACCTAAGAATGAAATCATGAAGTTTTGCTCTGTAACTAACCCAAAGTTTTTCTGCATAAGGGAAACTTTACCTGATGAAGCCACAATGTCCCTCTGCCACATAGCTTGACCGAGGGGACAGCTGACTCACTGATTATTTTAAGACAAAATTCGGAAGTTGATGCTTTGTGTGGTCCAATCCTCCCTAAAATGACCGAAAAAAGCTATATTCAGAGTCATTTGAAACTGAACATTTACACGTAATGTAAGAGCCTTTGCAAAACTTGTGCCTGTTCAAAACCTGACAGCTCAAAACCTCCCTGTCTGCCAGGAGCCTGTGGAAACCTCGCTCTACCTTCACTCTCCACAGAGCTGTAAGATTTAAATTTAGTTTTTAATAAAGCCTGTCTATTGCTTGTGAGTGGAACAAGTGCAAAGCAGCATCCTGGTTTTAGTCAGAATTTATCCCTGTGGTGTGAGAATGAGGAGGTATCTGGTGGAATATGAAGATTAGTTCACAGAAGGTGAGAGAGAGCACTTCCTTACACAGGGAGCAGCAAACCTGTGGGAGGTGCTGCCACAGGAACCTGGAGGAGGACCATGTCAGCAGATGCAAGAAGTGTTCAAACACATTCATGGACAACAGGGTCCCTAAACAGCTGTGTCAGAACCCAGACAGAAGGTCGTAGCTCGCAGAGCGTATAGACAATCAGAAATTAACCAAACTGCCAAATGGAGTGAGGAGCATTCCAGCCTCCTCCTCTGAGCCCCAAGATTTGCTGTATCAGGGCATTGCTCCCACACCCACAGGCAGAGCCTGGAGCCCCAGCACGCAGCGCTGCCTGTCCAAGCACAAGGCAGAAAGCATTGAAATCAAAGCACCTTGTGAGAGAAGCACTGTTGGGGCTAGGAGTGAAAACAAAACCTAAACCCAAAGTAAACCACTTCCCTAGCGTGTATTCCCCTGTTCATTTGATCCATGTGACAGCTGATTTCAGACTAGCACCAGCGGCTCCACCAACCCTAATCCTCTGTATTGTGTAAATACTGCAGCATTGCCACAGGCTTAGAGGCAGAGCAGCACTAACGCTATCAACGCTCATCAGCTGGCAGGAACACGATCCCAGTTGCGGGACTGTTTTGGTACAGTCTTAGCACTACTGAACAAAAACTGCTTTTGAATTTGGGAATTAGCTGATGCAATGTGGTAAAAAGACAGAACTACTGACTCTCATACTGGGATCAGACAAGGGCATCAGGGTAGAATTTTATTAGGTTATTATTTCCTTGCTCTCTTCTTGACACAGTCAATCTTTCTTGCAGGGTTTACATTAATAAATAATTACCTATGGCAAGAGACTGAGATGCACAAAAAGGCCTTACAAGTGCTCTCATACAGCAGGCAGCCTTTTCAAAAACAAAGATGGAGTTGAAAAGTTTCACTAATCCGAGCCTTGTCATCTACAATGCTGTTGAAATAACCCCCTAAAGCACTGTTAAAAGGCAGAAGATCAACACATCAAGCAAGATTTGGTCGACGTGTAGATGATACTGTCTCGACTACAAGGGCATCCCTTTGTAGCAAAGATTAAAGGGAGAGTGCCTTTTCCTGTATGCTGTTGACTTAAACAACTACCATTTAGCAGTTTGACTTTCTTTTTGTGGTCGAGAATGTATTATTAATGTGCAGTCCTTTAAAGAACGTGCTAAATTCCTCCTGAGTTTAGCACTTACAAAACATACAGAGGGGGAAAAAAACCCGCCTGTGGTTTTCACAGTCTAAACAATAACAAAGTGCCTCCAGGATTCATTTTAATGAGAAATGCCAGTGTCGCACTGTGGAAATCTGGAGACGGACAACGCACACCAGCAAATTAATTATCATTTCGGAGGCAGGAACTATGTGGATTTTGTAACACGGCTTGTAGAAAATAAAAATTCTGTTAATCACTGCAAGATTTGTCTTTCCTCAAAGGTACCATTACCCTATAAATACATGTGCCACATACATTCAGAAGGAATAGGAAATGAAGGAGCCCTTCCTCTCTCCCCTCCCCAACACTACAAGCTAGGAAATTTTCTTCCTTTACAGATAGCTGTGGCTTTTTGATTTCTATTTTGGGTTGGTTTTGTTTGTCTGGGGTTTTTTTTGTTTGGGTTTTTTTAGGTTAAGTTTTTCTGAGCTTAACAGAGACTTCAGCAAGCAAGCAGCATGACACCCACTAGTCCTGCACACATCTGCAGGACAGATTTATCACCACTGGCATGCCATGTAAATGATGGCTTCAATCCCTGACGGAGCAGTCACTGACTTTCATAAAGTTTTTATGGATTACCGAGTCCAGGGGCGTCTCCCGATACCTTTTCTGAACTTGTGGATAACATTTGCAAGGCAAAGCCCTCGTGCAGAAATTCTCTGCTGGAGAAGGCTCTTCCCTGACTCCAGCAAACCCAGTTGGCAGCTGCCAGTCAATGGCTTCAGCCTTCAAAACGGGAGGTGATAAGAGATGGGAATTTTAACAATGCAGTGACTTGAGTCATAACCTCACTGAGCATATTTGATAACTCCAGTCTAATTTATGGTTGTAATTCAGAGGAGGACTGCATTGTTTTACAAGATAAATGTATTAATCCCTATTCTTCTGTGGTGGGTATCTAGGAGATTAACTGCATTGCTGAGTGTGTGAATTTGTCTGTGACCAAAGCCTGACATGAATGCAAACTATATGAATGATTTCTAAGACTCTTTTGTTAAGGAATAATCTCCAGACAGATGTTCATGATAGCTGAGCAGTCAGTCCCACACTGTATCATTTATTTGGAATTCGTACCCCAAATAAAACTGACTTTACTATAACCTGTTTAATTTCTAACTTTGGAATATTTTAGCTAGTTTTATATTCTAGCCTTCCCTGAATCACAGCATTTGGAGGGCCCAAGCTCACATTCAGGCCTTTAGAAAACTACATACATGATGAAATAGGTTTGCTTCAGTCCTTTGAAGGAGATAGTTTGTTTAAAGTAATACTTTGATAGCTTCCTTCAGGAAAACAGCTCTTGTGATGTGGAAACATTTTCCATGTACCAGTCAGAAGAGTGCAGGAATGTACTTCTTTCTCTTACTGTTTCAAACCCTGACAATGCTACTGGTGTTACTCTCCCACTGAAATCTTTATGTTCTTGGCCCCCAGTGGTGACAGTCTCACTCCTGCATGATCCAGGTGCACGCAGGTTCGGAGTGCCCAGCTGCTCACTTCTGGCCAAGCAGGACTTGGGCTGGGGCACATGTGCAGGAGCTACTGGCACAGAGAAACCTCTCTACCTTGTTGTCATTGCTTTGTGACCCAGATATAATGATAATTAATTAATATTAGCACCAATAAGAGTAAGGCTTGTTGTGTTGCATACATACCAACTGCGGTGTCTACACCGAGCAAGTGCTCTCAATATCCCAATATTACATACAAGGTGACAGTGTCCTTTTTTCCTGGGACTAGAAATGCATGATGCTACTGTAGAGTCATTAATTCTTCCTCAAATTATATTTTGCAACTTCTGCATTTTTCATGTATGAGGGCTGATTCTGGTTCCCCTGAACAGATTAGTTACTTATAAATGTTCAGGTAATCCATGCAAATAGATTGAGGTAAGGTTGTTTATTATATATTTTTTTTCCTCCTGCAATGGGTACAGAATGTGATTTCTCATTTCTGAACAAGTTTTACAAGCAAGTGGAAAAAGTGTATAACAATAAGTAATGCATATTTAAATTAAATTTTTGAATCCATGTTAAAATTTGTGAACCTTTTAGAATAAATGAGCATCCCCCCGACTACTTTCAGAGAGAACTATCTCTGCATTTATAATTCAAAGTGCTCTAGCTGTATCCCAGAGTGGGGTACAGAGAACATTGCATATACATAACAGCTTCAGAGAAACTGAATATTATTCTCTTCTGAAAAATGAGGGGAACAAAGCCTGCATCCCAAGGTGTCCCTTCCAGGCATCCTTCCCTGCCTGGTGTTGCAGAGAATGAAGCAGAGGAGAAGGCAGAGCAGGGGTGCTGTGGGGAGTCACTGAGTGTCCCTGCACTCTGAGATGCAGCAGCTGCAGCACCTCCCTGCTGCTGGCACCTCTCCCTGCCCAGCCCTGTCCTGGGCAGCCTGGCTCCCCACCTCCAGCTGTCCAGGCAGAGAGGCCCGTGGCTCACAGGCCCTTGCTTCCCCCTAACAATTTCCCACCACTTGTTAAGCCAGCTCCATGAGAGGAGCAGCCTGGATAGGCAGCAGCGCTTATCCCCCCCTTATACCTGTGTATACACAGCCAGCCACCAGTGGGTGAGGGCAAGGCTCACCCACACAGGAGTGTCCTCCTCACACCCAGGAACCGGTGCCAAGGCACAGAGCCAGCATGGAAAGCTGTATAACCCAAAGCCCTTTGTGACATGGGAGCCCCTGCTGGGATCCCTGCTCTAGAGCAATGATTTGAACTGCAAATCCTGTGCCCTGACTGCACCAGGACCAGGCTATTAGCAGAGATCTCCCTCCTCTTTCAGCTACTTGACTTTGTAGAACTTCAAATTACTGTAATAAAGCCACAGACATACTTCCCATTCTAGGGAAGTGACCTAAATACTCAACATCCCAGCCTGTCTCCATCTCGGAGTAATTTGCCCAAGGCACAGCTACAGCAGTGGTGAACACAGCAAGTATGTCAGACCTGGCAGCCAGGATGTCCTCTCCAGACAGGAGTGGCAGGGCTTCAGGTCACTTCTCCTGAGCAGCTGCAATGTTTCATGCATGTGCACAAGGTGTCTTTTGTAAGAACCAGCAGCGCTAAGGACCCTGAGCTGCTCTCCACATCCACAGCAGAGTAACTACCTTCACCACTGAGCATTTCAGCCAGGAATATTAAAAGCTGCTCTGTTAGAACAAGGAGAACTTAAACAATTGCTATTATTAATTTTAAAATAATTAAGTGAGAAGCTGCAAGGCTATCATTTTCTCAGCAGGACCACAAAATCTTTCAGTTCTCAGAAATGTTTTACTATGCCCATATGTTTGGCTACAGCTGAGTCCGACTATAAAAGTATGACATCTTTTAATTACATTTTAATGAAAGCTGTAACTAATCCAATAGCTCATTTGTTAGTACCTTGTGGGAGAAAGAAAAGCTTAAGAACAATCTCGGAATTCTTGGTTTTGGAGTCTATGGAAAAAAACACAACAATGGTTACGCCAAGTTCCCAGTAACAGCCTCCAGCATTAGGGTTTGCTGGCCAATGACCACAAACGTTGACATTTAAACAGGTCTGTGCTTTGCTGTGTCTCAGTAGTGCTTTCCTCCATTTGTCAGTTTTCTCAAACACTGAAGGAAGCAGAGAGATGTACAAGGGACATACGGTCCAGGAGCATGTCTGGCTTGAAAGACTGTCCAGTGATTTCCCTAAGCTTTGAATCAGACCTTTACTGAGCCTCCTGTTGAGCTCTTTCACAATCCCTTCTTCAACACAGAAGCAGGATCATTTCAGCTATTACACACAAAGAAAAAATTGGATTTGAGCCTGCAATAGACATAATTTCCCCCATCTCTGAAAGCTGACATATCTTTTATGTTTGTCATCAATAGACTGACTTTTATATCTTACCTGCCTGCCCTATAGACAAATACAGTCATAATATTCATAATTGCTGCACATTTCTCTAGAACAAGTGAACTGTATCTTGTGGATTCAGGGTGAGACTTGGAGAGCTCAAGGACAGTCTGGAATTGAATACATCAAGTAGTGGGCTTAGAAAAAAAAGGCAAAAAAAGCATGCAATTTCAACTGCTAGTGAAGAAATGTGCTTCAGAAAGGAAATGAAGCCTTTGGTGGGCATAGTTTGGCCCCTAGTGGATAGCAATTCTCATTGTCACATTGAATTGGTAGCCTTTACTTAAGCAAAAGCCAGGACAGAATAACCCTGGAAACTAAATTACCTCCCAGCTTTGGAGATGAAACTTGCTTCAAGCCAGACCTGGGATGAATTTGCAGTCTAGTGACAGGACTGAAAACGAAACATTTGCCTCCTCAGCAGGACTGCCAATACATTTAAAATTCACATCCAGAAAGTGAATCCTCCTCTTTAGCTTCAAAATATTCATCTGAATGGAAAGGTCAGTGAACATTTTTATCTTCCCTTGCTAATTGAGAGGCAAGTCATATGCTTAATTTGCCAAGAAACCAGGACCTTGTACTTCCCATGTTGATCAGAAGGCTCCAACAAATACACCTGATGGACCCACATCCATGGCATCTCTGGAGAGCTGCCATCATTCACCCCCATGAAAATGATGCAGTTTGGTCATGATTATAGACTCCTATTGATTTCCAATTTTCACCAGACATGCTCAAATCCCTTGGGATCTAAGCATTTGTAGATCCCTATCAGTCTTCCAGTGCAGAAACAAAAGTGGCAACATAATTGGCACAGTGGAGTAAAAAAGACTCCCATTCTGCTTTCAATTTAGGCCCTTACTGCAATTTCCTGACAGTAGATTTCTTCTTAGTGCTAATGCCTTCACATAAGGTTCTCAAGGAAAAGATTAAACTTTAAAAAGAAGTACATGTATTTGGGCTCTTTGAATTTAATAACCACACTCTTAATAGGAATGATATCTCCAGAGTAGACTGTGCTACGTAATGTTGGCTTTGTTTGGTTTTGTTTTGCACTAACAATATCAGCTAATGCTTTGCATGTTCCTCTGCTGCTCAGTCACAATATCTAGTGAACATTTGATCAAAGCACTTCATGGCAGTAAAGCATGCTCATAACAACTGCATATTTGTAGTATTTAAATATGGCATACATAGCCCCAAGTTGTTGCAAAAGGGATATTTGCACAGCCTACAGTAAACCCAAGGTGATGCATATATAATCTCCCCCTGTAAGGTGAAAAGGGAAAGTGCATCAGCACTATTTCTGTTTAGAACAGCTCTTTTAGCACAGAATTAATTCTGGCCCTCCTCTGTAATACCTGTGCTCTGATCTGAAAATTCTAACTGCTAACACAGAATAGAAAGCTTAAAATGTGCTGAAATACAGAACAAAGCATTTAGAGAGGGAAACCAAAGCAAGTACGTTTTTATTGGCAGGAAGAAAGTGGCATAGTGTTTGTTGTTGATGATGTAGGCTCCCCTACATGCAGGGGATGGGTGGGTGGAACAACACCAGGGTTGCTTGCAGGAAGCAAAAGCTGTGCTATTTTAACATCTGCAGAGCAACACCATTTCTGATGTGACAGAGCTCCATCAGGAAGTGAGACTGATTTTACCAAGGCACAAGGCAAATAAATACTCATTCAGCTCAGGGGACTTGAGATTTAGTGTTGCAGAAATGCCTCTGAGAGGGCAATCCCTACAGTACAAATGTCCCAACTGGAGGTGTTGTACCTTGCTGTTTAACCAGGGAGTATCACAACCTGACCACAACCTAAAGCAACGGTGCTCGATCAAATCATATTTTGTTATAAAGCAAACACATCCACGCAGACATGCAGGAGATAATTCTTATCTGTTAGAGATGGAGGGAACACAGGTACCCCTAGAGCTTGCATGGTTCTCCAACAGATATTTCCCTTAGTGGACAGCAAGACATTTAAAGCATCTGATGTGGATTCCTGGAGACAGATTATTATAAACTCCTCAGAGCTGCATTTAAGTGTTTGGAAACACTTATCACCTGTCCTGGGCATTGCTAGAACTGAAACAAATTTAAAGTGTATAAATGTATCTGCAGCAATGAGAATCATTAAGTATAATGATCTCAAGATCAAGGCAAAACAAGTTTTATAAGTTGAAATAATATCCTACCCTAGACATGGGAATATAGGAAGAAAAGGAGTTCATACATACAAATCTTTCTACAGAAAAGAAATTCTTCAAAGCTCACTTTCTCTTTGAAACTATATATCTCCTCATGAACCTCATGTAGCTTAAATGTGACTGAACACTTGAAAAAAAGCTGGTCCAAAAATAGTTGCAAGGCTCTTACTGTATTAAAAAAGAAGAAAATAGTAGGTAACCTCATTCAAAATTACCAGGATGTTGAGAAAGAGTTGCAAGAGGAACATGTTCCTCAATTATTTTGTATTTAAATAAAGTTTAATTGAAAAATTACAGGTACAGAAACCTCATTTCAGTTGCCTTACAAAGGCATATTTTTAATGACAACCTGATTTACTGCCTTTTTTTTTTTATGCACTATGGTCAGTAATAGAACATAAAGATTAGAGAGGTCTTCATGGCTTCCTAAGCAAGAGCCCTGTGCAATCCACTGAAATCTACAGCAGAAATTTTCTCCCAATGAAGCCCACCAGGAGCAAAACAAGACTTAAAAGAAAATTATTTACTAAGAATAAAGAAGAAAGGGCTAATGTTTGAGTGTCTCTCACTTTTTTTTTTTTAAGAATTACTCAGAAATAATTCTAGCCAAAACCACTGAGAGTAGGAGTAATGACATTCTGAGATAATACCTGGCACCCTGGGTCCTCAGATGGCAGAGAAGTTCAGATTGAGGACTGATAGCAGTAGCTGGTATGTTTAGCAAAGAGAGTAAGAAGCACAGCATGAAAACCTGAGGAAGACGCAGGTTTTCTAAATAAAAAGGAGCAATTCCTTCACTCAAAGCAAGAGGAAAAAAAAAGACACAGAATCATAGAAAATGCATGCAGAAATATAAGCTCACAAAGACTACAGTGTGCAGTCAGTTGGGAGACTAACGAGGAGAGTTACAGGATGCTCACCCTGGGCTCAGTTATGTTGAAATGGTTGGTCTGATGTAAAAGCCACTCCAGTTTCAAACAACTGATGAATCAGCAATTTTATGAAGAGCTCATTTGAATGACTGGCTTGAAACCCTCCAAAAAGTATTCTCTTGAAGACTGTATGTGGAAGATCATCCAAGTCAGAAAAGTGCTCAAAGGGTCAGGGTTCAAAGGTAATTTGATCAAAATATTAAATCATCAGGTGAAGGCACAATGAAACTTGCTTATTACAAAGAGGAGCTACAAAAGATTACAGAACGCAACTAACTTAACCATGGTAAGATTTTAAGAAAAGAAATGCTTAGGGACTACACCAAAGAACAGGTCTTTGACCTGTCCTGAAAAAAAAAAAAAAAAACAGTACCACAGGCCCCCAATCTTCACAGAGAAGAGCACCAGAATACATCACCTGCTGAATCCATTGTCATGCTCTCATCACACAGAAAACCTCAAAAGCTCAGTAACATCTCTAACTGATGGATCAAAGATCGTTAGGACAACTGAATCATAAAAACAAAACCTTAACAAAAATCAAGCTATCCTGGATTTTTTATTTAAGTGAAGTGAGCCCTTTTAGTTCTTCCCTGCTACAGGTAACAGAGAGGAAGGCACTTCCAGCAGAAGAGTCTAGCAGCAATCCTTGATTTCATCAAGTAACCACTGCCTTAGAAAATGCAGGTAGTAGACACAAATGTTTTAAAACTAACTCTGTGATCACAACACAGCAAAATCAGTAAAGTGCTTGGGTTAAGTGAGGACAATGCCCTACCTAGGAGATGGACTCAGGTTCAAAATTCTTAAAAAGAAAAAACAGAGACTGAATAACCTACCACGATGAGAGTCATGCCAAATTAGCAACAGCCGTGACACAGCAGCGGAGCCAGCAGCTCACACATCAAATTGAGATGAAAAATCACTGTGATGAATCAGATGGTGGGAAAAGGCTCAGCATGGAGATAGAGCAGGACCTGGGCAACAGCACTGCCTGACATTCAGAAAGGGGAAGCCACAGGAGTTCAGATGAAGCAAAAGGCTAGAGACAGGTAGCAGCAGATTTTCTTTGTCTGCCATTATTAATCTCTCTGAAAAATAAAGAATGAGAGTTTCACCTTCAGAAATCTTATCTACCAGAATAGTCTGTTAGGGCAGAACTGTGCCTTAATACTGTATCTTATGTTTTGGGTCAACTTCATTTGAAGCCAAACCCGGAATGAGAATGGAGGATGCTGCAGGAATTGTAGCAAGTATCATAAGCTACAACACAGGCTGGGGTCTCTCATGTGTTTTTACCCGTCTGCATTTCCCTGCACACATTTCTGCATTTTGTTCTCAGACAGGATTCTAATCTGGAAACTTGTGTGTTCAGGTTCCTGCAGCCAGTCATTTTCTCTCAACAGTGTAGCTAAGCAGTATGGAATATTTATTTCGAAAAGCATGACACGATCAACCCCTTTGGTCAAGAGCTCATCCAACCTCATGCTAAGTGTCCATAATTGCATAACTGTGTCAATTATCCCACAAGGAGCACTTTGAGCCCTGCTGCAGAAATGCCAGTGCTGCTCTTGTCCCACACAGCCTCACCTTGCCCGTGCCATCGTTAGCAGGGGCAAAAAGGGGACAAGAGGAAGGGCTGGTGCCCCCAGGGAGTGACGAGCAAGGCAGGGCTTGCAGGCTCTTCCAACAGACCCACTGAGCCAGGCCTCCATTTGAACACAGCCCAGCCCTGCCTTAGAAAGGCTGCCTCGTCACGTAATCTTCTAGAAGCTGAAACCCTTTTAAAAATATACTCAATTTTTTTCAAGGCTCAGCATACACAGACTGAGCTATTCTTGTTGCATTAATGCTTGAGCAAAGGGAAAGAGATGCAGCACTTGTTTGAGAGTGGTGATAGGCAAAGTGGAACAGAATTCCAGGTTATAATTCTAGGCATAACAGTATAGGACACTGTCAACCTGAAATCTGATTTAAGAAAAAATCCAATTTAAAGCATTTCTAGGTGTTGTGCCTGACTGACTTAAAATGAACTCTTAAAAATAATTTTACAGTCATATTTTCCTCTTCTAAAGATGTTTTCCTGCTCTACTGAGTTAGTACACACAGATGGAAAAAAAAACTGCTTAGTTAAAAGGATGCAGTTGTCACTGCACAAGGCACATACATTTTAAGAAGCAGAAGCTAAATACCTTCTAATATCTTTCAATTACATTTGTATCAGAAATTAGCTACAATGTATTTCAGATGGAAGCCAATTTAACATTGTTTACCCAGCCTATTATGTATATTAATGTGCATATTAACATATATGTAAGGTATATACACATAAATACACACACACACACACTGAACTTGCATGGGAAAACAACACTATGAGGTGTGTGCTATATGCTTTTGGCAATATAACCTAAACTTCTGGTCAGTAATAGCAAAGAAGAAGCTCACAGCATTTCATTCTCATTCAAAAAAAAAAAAAAAAATCAGGTAATCTTTCATCTCCTTAAGTGGTCTTACTTGAGGTTTAACTTTCAAAACTCAGTGAAATAAATAATGTGCTATAGGAATCAATCTCTACATTTGCTCTCAATTTTGCTTGCCTGTGATAGTCTTCTATTAAAAAGTCTCAGTAGAAGCATTCTAATAAAGCAAAGTTATATGAATTTGGATTGAGATCTTTATGAAGTATAAAAATGATCTCTATAAGAATTTTATCATTCTAAAGATAGTAGAAGTAAAATTATGGAAATACCTGAAATACAGTAGATCAGTTATTTCCCATCCCCCTCTACCTTACTAACAAGTATAGGTAGTCAAGACCTTCTCTTTGCAAAAGGTTCTGCCATAAATGTTTCAATTTATATTTCAAATCTCTCTTATGCAAAGATGACTCCCATGAAATTAACTCCTTTCTGTTCACTGCCGCCGTGACAACCCCAGTAATTGCTTTCATGGGGTAAGCAATACTCAGAAAGCATGAACATTCCTTTGTGAAATTCAGCAATTACACGTAAGTAGCCGAGAACCTTGTGGCACGTGATGGGGACAGGCTGTGCCAGCAGCCCTTGGGCAGCACCGTGCCCTGGCACCCTGCACACGGAGGGGCTGGCAGGCAGCCTGTCCCCTCAGGAAAACATCTCCCCTTCGCCCAAGGCTAGCAAGGAGGTCAGGCACAGAACTGGTGCAGGGACCATGGGGCACTCCAGCTCAGTGTCCACCAGAGCACCTGGCTGTGGAGATCCATCTGCTGCTGGGAAACCAAACCTCGTGTGTCACAGCGAGCAAACGGCCTGACAGCCTTGTGAGAGGAGACACTGGACTTGGCAGCACATGCAACAGGTGACCTGGTATACCCTCCAGATATAAAAAGAATGGATTAAAAGCACCTTTTGAAAATTAGAACTGTTTTAATACCTTCAAAAAGAAAAAAAAAATGGTAATGCCACCTCCAATGTCTCTCCAAATACAGCAATGCTTGGATCATCTTAAAATTAAATATACCTCAATATTTGAACTGCTCAGGCTTCAGAGCCTCAGCCTCTGGCGTTTCATAATACTTAGATAATAAACGAACAATCTTCTTTTATAAAAAAAAAAGGGATGGGGGTGGGAAGGAGAATGCAGAGGAAATAGTAGCTGTGAAATGGAATCCACAGTTTCAGACACCAGGTCTCATTAATCTTGCTGATGAATAGGACCTTTATAAAAGGAGACCCCGCAGCCGAGAAAATTGAAAGGAAATAGTATGGAAAGTGAAGCAGCAGTTTCTTGTACAAGTTCTTATATGTTTTAAATTAAGTGGCTTTTGTGGAGGCTTGAGTCAGAAAAACAAATCTGAGTAATTCCTTCTTTACAAGAGAAATGCATGTGGATGACACTGATGCTCCTTTTGCTGCAAGCCTTTTCTGGCAAAGAGATTAGATCAAGAATACAGCCAAAAAAGGAATGGAAATGCACTGTTTGGTGATTAGTTTATGACATTCTACCCTATATATAGTGCCTATTTGGCAAACCCTCCTGCAGTTCTGTGTTTTTCATTGCAAGTGGCTTATATCAGTACTGACATCTTGCAGATGTTAGTAGCTTTGATATTTTTTCCCCCATGTTGCAAATGAGTTGGCATGGAAACAACTCTTTTCTGGCAACATGACATATGATTCAAGGCAAAATGCATTTAACACAGATGAATAGTTCAGGAATATGCCTATAACAAAAAGTCATCTTGAAAGCTGCTTTGCATTTGTTGGTGTTTATGACAACTGTTTCAAGATGTTCTCAAAAAAAAAATCAACTGTTTAAGACTAGGTACCAATGATGAATTTCTCACTGCTTAATGCTACATACTCTACTTCATCCTCAATGTATTTGTTTTAATAACAAGAAGACAACATTAAGAAAAGAAAAACATTTTGAGAGGTTATTTTCCTGTTCTTTTAAATGACCTTTGTTGATTTTTACATTTAGAGACAGTTGTGCAAGCCCTGATTTAACTCTGAGCCTGCCAAAGGCATTCAGAGTGTGCTGCTGCTTCTAGGGACTCATCAGACTAATTCTTGGAGGACCAGTACTAGTGAGAGCACAGCAGTGACTCAGCTTCACTGGCCCCAGGCATTTCCCCTGCCTCTGAGCAGGACCACCCCCATGGCCAGAGTGACACTGGTAGTCACTGGCGAGCTCAGCCAGGGGCAGCAGTGAGGAGAGGGCAGCTTCTGGAGGCTGCTCATGGGGGCATGAGCTTGGCCCCACCAGGTTCCTCCCTGGCCACTGTCCCCACTGCAACTGAAGCACTTTAGGAAGAAGCAGCAAGTTCCCTCCAAGCCTGTCCCTAACAGCTCCAAACTGACCTTGAGCTTTGGTAAAGGTCTGATTATGCTTTTGGTCTTCTAAAAGTATCTTAGGAGAAATGGTGGGGGAAGCTCTCCTTCCCCCACGTGCCAGAATGCAAGAAGGAAAGGCCAGGGGAGAAAGCATGCCATCACCTGCTCCCTCCAGCAGACACTGCAGGCATCACTTTGAACAGAAAAAACACTTCCACAAGTCTCCAGCACAGTCACAAGCCTGCACAGATACCTGCACAAGTGAGCTGAACGCCGTGTGACACGAACAGGGCAACCACAGGGTGCCATCAACTGTGCACTGAAATGCAGTTCTCAGGCAAAAAGTTATAGTCAGCAAAGTATAAAAACAGCTATGAAGGGCAATGCAGTTCTCAATAAAAAAAAATTTGGGTGCTTTCTTTTAGTACATAGACATCAGACAGCTTTATTGGGGGGGAAAAAAAGGGCAATCTTTAAATTGTAAGCAAGAGAGTTTCAAAGCAGGAGACAAAGAAGTGAAGCCCGCAGCAGGGAAGAAGAGATCTTGCACAGGAAACAAGGCACCAGAAACCTCACGGTTTGCAGTCAATGTTGGACATAAAAACAGACCTTCTAGTGTTTGCCCAAACCTAATCTGAGGTCCAAACCTTTTGAAATATTATTACTGGAAGAGTCTGACAAGAACTCACCTCTGTGATTTAGAGGAGTCTGAATTCAATAAAATTAGCATTTAAATGAACCCAATTAAGAAATGCTTTAAACTGAGTACGCAAGAAGGGAGTATGGGCAACTTGTCCATTAGAAAGCTCTGAAAGACTACTCCAGCATGAAAAGCGAAACCCTTTTGGGTCACTATAACCAGGGCAGAAAATATCAGGTTCTGTGGGTGGAATGCACTACCTGATAGCATAGATAGGTGCTTTTTGCTTCATTTTCACAAAAACAATCAAACAAAAAGTCTTGCCTTATTTTAAAAAATTAAGATTAATTGGCAAAGGTGATATATAAGAAGACTGCTAGTGACTGCTGCCTGCACAATATTCATCTGACTTGCCATTTCTGAGCATTCAGGTTCATTTGCAAAAGGTACACAACAAACATAAATGCCTGCCATGTAACACAGGTTTGTTGAAGCATCATTTATGTACTTGGCCTCCATAGTGTGGAACAGCCCAAGCATGAGAATAAGAAATCTGAATAGACTCCATTTATTTTAATGGTATTTGAATGCAACTTTTCGTCTAATAAATGCATCTGTTTTGGATGATAAATTGTCCATTAGAGGAAATTCAGGTGGGTTTATTTTGTGTTCAGTGTTTTGAATAAGCTGCCATTAACGTGGCACATTTACTATTTTATCATTGTTTCTGCCTTCAGCTGAGCAGTACAGAAATAAAATGACAGAGTGAGCTTATAATCACAAGTATTTTAATTTATTAAATAAATGACCTGATTGCTTGCCTGAGATCTATTTTTCTTCTTTCTCTTGACCCTATTGAGAGTTAATCAGTTTCTTGGTGCTAATTAGATGTCAGCATTAGTAGCCTGCTAATACATAAGAGATAATGACACCATCTTGCAAGACACGGTGTCCAACACATGACCCTGTTTCCTTAAATTATGCCCTAAGGATTCATCTGGAAGTCTAAAGGCTATGTAGCTTTACAGCAGTAGTTCCTTCTTCTGCTTGTGGATAGTGGTACAAGTTTGACAGGCAAGTGGAGAATTAGACAGGAGATACAGCTTACCAAGCAGGGTGAGGTTTTAACAGGAATGTTACAGACTCTGTTCTTGCCCCACCTTGTAATTTTAGTATGCAGTATTTGCTCAGTATGAAAACAATCATACAAAGAAGGCTTAAATAACAATTCTGTATTTCACTTTTATAGACTAACAAACTGCTGGCAGGTAATTAAGACATACATCTTCCCTTTACAACTCCGTAATCCAGCCTGTGCACTCCAGTACACTGAGGGAGTAGCAGAGAGCATTTTGTGCAAACACACCTTCACCTGCAGCTCCAGGAGATGGCAGCTCAGCAAAGCAAGGTTGCACAGGGGCTTTTGCATCAGCCTGTCTGTGCCAGGCTGATGCAAAAGATGCACAGCTGGGGAAGGGAGGCTCTTCACATGCAGGTGAAAGCCTAAGCTTTCACAGCACTGCTGAGCTGGAAGGGAATTCCTCATCTACAGCCTTGAACAATCATCCCGGCTCTTGGGGCAGGCAGCCTCAGTTTCACAGGCTGCTCCCCTCAGCTTTCCCAGTGACCCACATCCTCTCCCAGGTGGGTAGAACTTGGAGCTGCAACAAGGCCACATGCATAAGACATGCACTCAACCTCAGCGTGGAAGTGTTTCACAAGCGCAACAGAAATGTCTTTCAGGAGTGCCTGGGATGAAAACTTTCCAGAGACCAGCAAGGAAACAGAGCCTGTAAGGGCTGATTGAGGGACCACAGGGAGGCCACCTCAGCCCAGTGCAGCTGCTCAGGGGATGGCAGGAGATCCACGGCTGAGCCTCTCCCCACACATGGGGAGTGTGAGCAGGGCAGAGGCTCAGCCATCAGAACAGAGGGTCAGCTCACAGGCTAGCTCCANAAAAAAAAAAAAAAGCACTCAAGAACTCTGTTTTACGGAGAAGATAATCCAGGTTGCAGTCCGTGCCAAAGGCCCAGAACAAGGCCTGCAGCATAACCAGGCTTTCTGTAAAAGTTCCTGTCAGAAGAAGCAACCTCACAGAATTTTGGAGAGCTGTTTTTTTCAGGTCTTCACCTCCACAAAGCCATGTTTGGAGCTTGAATCCTAGTCCAAGGCAGCAACCCCCTGCCAGGAAAAGCCTGCTGTCCTCTGAAACATTCTCCATCATTCAGTAACTACATATGTTATTTAAACAGGTTCTTCTGTCTCTGAAAGAAGACTGAGAGTGAGCAGTAACTTTTGTAGTGAAACATCTACAAATGGTACTCTGCTGGGACAGGGTTCCCCTGCTCATCCACCCAGGGCATTCAGCATCATGCAGGAAAGCAACTGATCTTAATCCCGTCTCTTGGTGTCAGAGAAAAAAATTACCTCATCCAGCAGGATATCCTTTCAGATACAGACTAGGACCTCAAACCTTTCTGATATAAATTCAGGGAATAAGCCACTAATAATACATGCCAGAACAAAACTGTTAATCAGTACTGTAATTTGGAAATAAAGTTTCTGGCTCAACATGAGTTCTTGAAGTGTTAAGCACTTACACAAAAGTTACCTGCCATCTGGCAGATTCATGATGGCAAAAACCTTGCTGTGAAGAGTTGACCTTAAATGTAAATACATGTAGGGCAGGAAGCAGAGTAGGGGAGAGGCAATGAAATTGCAATCTTTTCATGATGGTTTGCTCTCAAAACACCGTGACCAGCTCTGCACCTGAAAGTCACTAAATGCATTTTCTGTTTGATATTTTTAAGTGCTGTTGTGCCTGGGAGGTGTTAATGGCTCATCCATTAGCTGTGACCCAGACTTCACAACTTCACCCTGGCTTCATTAGAGCAATTGTGGGGGTTAATGCACTCTACTTTTATCTGGCAGTTAAACCTCCGAGGTTCATTTGTATCAAAGCTGCCACACAAAGGAAAGGTCTTCTTTGAAGGCCCAGGGACCTACAGAGGAGTCTTTGAACCAGGGACAATTCCCGAGGGGAAGGCTGGAGTAGGAAGGGAAGCCTTGTTTGGTGCACAGACAGCAACAGAAACTCCAGAAAGTCCCAGCACCTAGCAGTGATCACAGCTGGCAGGAGAGAAATGGTGCCTCACCAGGCTTCAGCAAGAGGCCTTCCAAAAAGTTCTATTTGTCTGTGTTTCACTAACAAATAACTAAGATGTTGTCCCCCTGCCTTGGAGGAGAAGGTACAGTGTCAGCCTCGGTGCAGAGGGCTGGCAGGACTGTGGAATTCACAGGCTGAAATAGCTGCAGCTCCAGGCACTGTGCAGCAGGCAGCTCAACACCCAGAGCTCATGGCTTGGCAACACGGGACTGGCCAACACATCCACCAGCAGGCTGGAAACTTTGGGAGACTCCCTGCACCAGTTCCTATTGCCCAGGTGCTTTACAAATCACAGCATGGTCCTTGGGGAGCAGAATCCTGAGCTTATCTACCTCGTGAGGGCAAACACCCCAAAATGGGAGGAGAAGAAAATCAATCCGGTGTCTTGGCTCACTCATGGACATCTAATGCCTACTCGTGGGGTCTGTGCCCACACAAAAAGAAAACCACTGCAACAAACCCTCTGCACTACTGGGAGACAAAAATAGTGTTGTTGATTACAGGCATTAAGCATGACTAATGCAGAGTTACCACTTAAAACATACCCAGATCCTACCACCCAGCTCCACAGTTGTTTTCATGGGGCACAGCAATAACAGAAGAGAGTGGGAAGCAGTAATCCAGCCCTTCAGAATGCATCTGGATCCCCAGCACCTCCTGAGTGCAGACAGGTATGGGAACAAATCCCAGACCCAAAGGAAGCAAAATGGGAAAAGAGAAAAATAAGGAAGAAAGTAGTGGTTTTTTCTTTTTTTAATCTCTGATCATATGAAAACATGTACCCTCAAACTGGATTTGCTGTAGCTCCTGGTGAAACACATGTGGAATTCATCATGTGAGGAAAAGCACTTTCATGAAGAAATACTCCATTGTTGAGCACACTGTCCCCAAACAGGCAACACAGAGTTCTTGCATTTGAAGAAAACAGAGTTATGATACCCCAGAGTCCAACAGCAAGTTCAGCAATTAAAGAAGTTGAAGCACAAAGGAAGAAAAACAAGGATGAGAAATGAACGGCAGAAGTGGAGGTGACCCTGTTCTGCCTTGTGGCATTTCTCTGCTGGCAGCAGAGGCAAGTGCTGGCTCCTGAGCAGCACCCAGGGGTGCCTGGCCACCAGTCAAGCCCCACTGAAGGCCCTGCGCTCTGTCTTTGTGAGACAGATAGGAGGGGCACCCATGGGAGTGGCTGACTGGAGGAGCAAACAGCAACACATCACAGGACCAGGGCCACATCTCCCCACCAGGGACAAGCACATGGCCACAGCACTGTGGGCTGTCAAGGTGGGAGGGTGTCACATTTCAGCCCTGGATCTCTGTTCACTCCATTATTACCATGTGCACAGCTGTCAAGAGACCTGGATATAACCACATCAAGCTTTACCACTAATGTATACAAGGGACTGATTTACACATTGCAGCAGTGTAAGTTACAGAACAATTTAAAGACTTTAATTCCACTTGTAAGAATAAAGCCGGGAGGACAAGAGTTAGATCATGGCTTAAAGCTGAACATCCCTCCAGAAAGAGAGACAATAAAAAAAGTCCACCCACTCTGCCACCTAGCAGATGACATAGTTAATTAAGTGAACACTATCAACGTTTTGGGGGGTTTAGTGAAAGGCTACTCCCAAAAAGGACCTTCATTCATGGTAACTCAAGGTTCCTTGCTCAGGGGAGATTTCCTTGAGACTGGGAGTCCTGGTTCAACTCCAAACACCTTCCTGAGTGCTTTCATCAGGCACATGCTGCTCCACTACACCTGGCAAGGGACTCTCTGTAGCAAAACGAGGGAGGGGGGTATGAAACCTAAACCTATTTGTACTTAGGGACAAAGTTTATAACTGCACATGGAAACTTGCTGTTTAATATTGCTAGCAAGATGCCCAAAATGCAGCATTACCCCTGAGTGCATCACAGTATTCAGGATCATGTGCAGCTCTGCTATGAATTATTCTCTGTAAATATCTACTATATTTAACCAAAAGGAGAACCTGAAATAAAAAAAGAACTGGGCAATATTTGCCAAAAGCCATAGGAAAAATGGAACCAAAATTATTTTTAAAAAATTAAAAAAGTAGTCTAGAGTCAAATAATAATAACTCACTAATTAGCAAGCTCTTGTGCTTATTTACTGAATAGGTGATAAGTTAACCAATATATGCCTGACCTTTTAAAGTCATATTTCTAGCCAGGGAAGTCATGGCTATTAACTGCTACCAGGGTGCCATGGGATTTGTGTTCAGAGGCTTCTTTTTTACTTTGTTGTTGTAGCCTCTCATCTTTTACTGACATTACACACCACTCATCACGATCAGTGTCAGAAGCTATAACAGCATCTGTTGCAGTGGCAGCTTCTGCTGGATGAAGAGTCTCCCCCTTTACCTTAAAGAATGTCAATCATTTCTCATTCTCAGCATTCAGACTTGCTCATCAGTTAGTAACAACACTTTCAGCTACACCAAACATGATTTTTGAGCAAACACTGGACTGAGATCATCGGAAATGATTGACAGCTTATAAATCACACTTCTCAGAAACCAGTAAGGAAGGGAAAAAACCCTATCCTTTCCTATTTCTAATGTTTCACTGTCATTTGAAACAGCTTCTACCTGAAGGAGCATGGGACAAAAAGCTTGATTTGTGGCATGTGAAGGCCTTACAGGAGGCTTTCTGTAGGATACTTTACAGAGTCGCCTGTCTCCTTTCTGCTTGTAGCCCCACTGGAGAGGAAGGGGAGGTAACAGAAGTTAATTAAGGAAAATTAAGATTGCTTAACTATCAGCCTGGGTGCCTAAATACCCAGTTAAATCTTCCTTCTGGAATAGCTGATATTCATTATTCTTAGCATAACTACCCCCTTACAATCTTTCTGTGGAGTGTTCCCTACAGCCTCAATCCAAGAGGTGCCTGAGCAACCACAGGACCCTGCCCTGGCCTGCCCTTCCTTGGCTGCTGAGGAGTGACAAGGGTTACAAGGGTTAGAAGCTGCATGCATAAGAAAGTTATTTCTAAAACCAAACCAAGTGGAACAGATCAATATGGATGCAAGAGAACAGGAATCTATAGAAGAGAAACATGGTGGCAAACTCATTTCCAGGCAGGTAAAACTTGCCTCTGTGGGAAGGTGCCTATTACTCCACGCAAGAAGCAGATGTTGTGCTCCATCTTGCAGGTTTGCCTGCTGCTCCCATGCCATCATGTTTCCCTGGAATATGGGCACCATTTGGGACTGCTGTCCCCCCAGCCCTTGGGAATGTGAGCACAGCTCAGCTGCACCAGCGCTCACTCCTGCCCAGAGCCAAGGCCCAGCTGTGGTGCTGGGGCTTCCTCTTAGGAGAGGCTATGAACATAAAAATCACAGCTCAAAAAAAGAATATTTCAAGCAATTGAGCAAGGAGGAAAACAATCTGCATTTCTCTGCCTCTTATGTCTGAACTTTTCACTCAAAAGCTTAGCACTGCTTTTCCAGGTTTTCCTTCAGCTTTATTGGATGTCAAGAGCTGTTGACTCACAAGCAAGTCTGAAGAAAGACACACTTTCCTAAAGTTGTGTTAAATTTAGAGGCTTCATACACCCTCTTTTGCTCCAAGATGGATTAATCAGGCACTTCCTCAGCAGCTGCCTTTTCCTTCCATTAATTAGCAGCTCATGGTGCCATCCTGAAGCATATGCTGACACCACCTCCCACCCTGGCAAGGAGGGTCTCGCTCACGGCTCAGCGCCAGCCCGGCGAGGGGAGGAACAGTTCCAAGGAGGCTGCATGAGCTGGGGCTTTCAGGACAAGGCTTCTTGCTTGGTGTCATTCCTTCCCTTTGATCATCAGGACCCGAGTACCCAGTTCAGGCCAAGAAGCACCCAGCCCAACATCCACCCAGTCCCAGTGCCAGCCAGCTTCAATGTCACCTCAAGTACAGGAGCTGCACTTTCGAAGTTGCCTCTGCCAGACCTTAGCAGTAAGGTAGCAAAATGGGTAAGAACATTTTTGCATGTTCTTAAGAGAAATGTACTTTATGATAATGTTTCCTGTAATAGCCCATTTTTGAAAGCTTCCTGTGCTATGCTCAATGCTTCTTTTCCCTTTTTTAGTATTGAGCTTGTCAAAAACTCTTAGAAGCTATCTTTCTTAAATAATAAAAACTGCCTTTTTTTTTATTTTGTAACAAAGTATAGGCCTCTTTCAAAATAGAGAAGACTAGAAATCTCCAGAAACAATTTCTTATATCATTTCCCTCAAGCAGGCTTCTCTCTGATTCCTTTGCTAACCAGAGGACCATGGCTTACCAGAGCAGAACTGTCTTCCCTGGAGGTCAGACCCTCTCTCTGCAGCTTCTCCTGCATTCCTTATGCTTCAAAACAGAGCAGAGATCTACCCCAGGTTTTTAGACTGGTGTAGATGGGAATGTTTTTAATGGGAAAGAAGTGGATGCTTCCCACACAGATACTTCTCTATTTCAGCAGAAGCTTTTGAGAATAAAAGCCAATGACCCTTTTTTTTTTTGCTACAATAAGAAGACTGTTTTACCTTTCATTTGCTAAGTACACATAGCTAACTACAGTACTTGCACAGGTAAAAAGTATCAATACCACCCCTTAACACAAGTACTTCCTCGTTCCCTGGGCAGGTAGACCTGCTCCTTCCCAACTCTCTCAGCTCAGAATAGCTGGCTGAATTACAAAATCATGTCTTCAAAAAAGCAACCAAATACTTTCATTGCTCTTTTTCACCATCAGAGAATTTACTATCTCCCCAAATAACAACATGGGGGGAAGAGGAGGAAGAAGAAGGGGTGGGGCAGGAGCTCATTATCGCACATGCTCCATCTATGCATAAACTTTTGCTCTTCCTGCACAGATGGTTTCTGGAAACTTTCTCCTCCCCCTTCAACCTTCCTTTTAACAGAGATCTTAAAATAACTTAATAATAGTCTGATCACATCTATTGTACTTCTCCAGCCAGGGTAAATTTTATGTCTCTTTCCCTGCTTCCAAAAGCCCTTGGGAGGTCTAAGGTCTGGAGAGAGCTGAAGAGAGGGATAGGAAGAAAACTTTATTCAAAGTTCTCCTCTTCTGCTTTACAAAAGTCAGAGTTGACACAATAGGAAGAACTTTAACCCATAAAATCAAGCAAAAAAGCCCCATGTCAAAGCCAACAGATATCATGCAACCTACTGCTACTTGTTGTCATTCCAGTGAAAAAAATCAAGTGCAGAAAAGGTCCAAGCATCCCCAGACTGAAGTTGAAGTCAACACAAGGCTGGATTTTACCAATAGGTGGAATCAGTGGGTGTTTTCTGTTTTCAGAGCAAAAGGTCTGCATTTTAAATTGCTTCTGCTTTTTAGTGACAACTCAATACTCTTCAAAGGGCTCTGAATTTCAAATGTGGGGTGGGCTGAAATCAGAAATTCATTAGAGCAGATGGAAATTCCAAATTACTACTTTTTAGTTGTGGGTTCAAAGGAGAATTTGGACACTAGGACTTCTCTTCAGGGCTATAACCCAAATTCAGAGAGCGTGGACCTTTGCATTAGTTACCTATTGACCTTTACTGAACTCTCAAAACTACAAATGCAGATGCTCAGTTTACCTTATAGAAGCTGCTAAGGAGCAAACTCACATATAGCAGACAGACAGTGGAGCCACAACCACCATGGAGGAAGGCTTCAGGCATCTGTTCCTCTCTGCTCTTTGTTGTTCCTCAGTACAGCCTTTTAAACTCTTGATCTTACATGCATTCCACCTGTGTGTCCTCTCTACCCTTATGTGATTGGTCAGTGCACCTCAGCACTCCATGGCTCATTACCTTCAGCACCAGTCACCTGTCTGACACAGCTGTAGCCCATTAGGGATGAGGCTTGGCCACAGCCCCACTCCCAATTACCACAAGCTGTGTGCCTACAACCCTAACCCTCAGCAGCCTTTCCACAAAATTCACCCAGTCCCACAACTGTAGCTTGTCATGGTTTGTTTGCCTGCGTAATGCTCAGTATTTCCAGCTGAGCCTACGACCAAATGTGCAAAAGTGATGAACATCTCTGTTTCTTGAAGTTTAGCACTGTAATTTTGAAAATCACTGCATATAGAAGTGCTGCTTATAGAGTCTTAATGGCAAGATTGGGGCTGACACAGACAAGGCTGGAAGAGAGGAACTGTTGTTATCAGTACCTGTGATTTGTTGAATCTCCTAACTAAGCAATTTTGAGAGATGTGAAAAGTGGTGTTGCTTGAAACAAGTGGTATAGAAAATGATGAAAATACTCAAATGTGAGATAATCTTAAAATAAAAATGGAAAGCAAACTCAAAACCAGTGTAGAATGACAATATATTTTATGAACAAAGAAAAGCATGAGTTAGTCAATTCTGGATTGTATTTTT